>JBBMJY010000004.1:2029101-2081569 GCA_037833715.1 Toxotes lorentzi
AATACACACATATGTTTTATGAGCAAATTTGCTCATAAAACATATGTGTGTATTTTTTCTCTATGTTCATTAAATTCTTAAACTATTTTCTAGCATTTAGAAGATCTCCATTACTCACATACAGTATAGACATTGGTCTGTTACGCCATGTTATAATGTGTCACTGAAGCAGATCCTACACTACTCAGTTCCCAATCAATCTTCAATATAGATGATGTGCATCACACTTTCTTCTACAAAAAATATATATGACAAGGTATGCTTATTTGAGATATTATTTACATGGTGTAACTAAACTTTTTTTTTGTTAAATCTCAAATCTTTAATGCATTTTTGTACACTCAAGTTTGGACAAAAGTTGGTAATATCTCAATACTTTCCTCCATGTTGCTATATGGATGGTATGTATCAATGGCAAGTATCATAAAGAAGTGATTTTAAATGAGCTTGGCTATGGTCGCAGTTTCAGTTTAGGTTAAGGTCTCTGCCTGTATGCGTCTTTCTGCTGTGGTCTCACAGTAAAAGATGATATTTCTGTAATTAGCTCTTGCTTATGTTTGTTGTGTAACTTTTCTACATTTCAGCCTAGAGCTCCTGGAAGATGTATCTATCATAATATCCCCTCTTAGCATGTTCTTGGCAATGAAGCAAATGACCCACCAAAAAAATCTTCTGACAGGTTAAAATTGTAGGGAAAGTTACTGACCTGTGAGATATAATCTCATAGGTGATCTGTGATGTATTACACTGCACTTTACTGTGGCAGTTTATGGCCAAATTGTCAGGATAATATTGTGAGCAGTATGTCAGGTCTGACCATGAATCAAAAATACAAACATGTCTATTTATTTAAAAGAATCTCACTGATCTCAACCATATGATCCAACTCTGCACCACAACATGTGTAAACTGCTCATTTAGGCTCAAATTTGCTACCAAAAAGAAAAAAAAAACTCCCAAAATAAAACAAAACAAAATAAACTGTTTAATTTTTTCCCTGTTTTTTGAGGAAACACAATGATATGGCAGTTTTAGGTTTCAGATACTGTAAGCTCAGAGGGCAGAGAGGTGCATTTCAAGAGCAAATCTATATGGCCCATTAAATACAATTTAAAAAAAAAAAAGAAACCTGTGTGGCATGTGTTAGCACCAGAGATCCTCCACTCTTAGCATATGGGATAAAAAGCCTGTTCAAGTGTCAAAAATGAATAAAAAAAAAAAAAATCTGCAACTATACGATGAGGAGTCTCTTAATTCATCTCCAAATATGTAAAGCCACAGAGCCAGACTCTACTTCTTCTCAGCTGAAGAGCCAAGTGTGATACAGTACTGAGATATTCTTTATAAATTGTCTTTTAATGAGTGATTAAAAAAAGTGTGATTGTTTTTCTTTTCTTCAGACACCACAAACACAGATAATTATAAGCTATTTCAGAGTGTTGTACTATACCATTAACCGCATATCATCACTGTTATCTCAGAATGTGTAGAACTACTGGGGCCTCATATGACAAAGTTACAGTATATATGTGAATCATATGCAGAGTTACCCTCAGGTATACAAACCATCATAACTCTGAGCTGTGTAGTTCACAAAGAATCCATCATTTTCTACGGTTACATCTATGAACTGTACTGAACACAAGAGAGACGGCAATTCGACAAACAGAGCATCAAAACTGACTTCTTTTCTTTGTACTCCAGACCACTGTTTGTGAGGTAATGTTCACCAAACATGTACTATAAAAATATCAATTGATAGACATCACAGAAGTAGTAAAGAGCAAACCTGCCAGCACCTAATTACCAAATCATCTAGAGACAACTCAGGGTGTCATAAAGGTTTCAAATCCACCTGACCTATCTAATGGCATGGTATGTGCTTTTATTGCATGTGTCAAATTGTGTCAAATTATTTTAAAATTTGGATCTTGCTGAAATTTAAATGTAGTTTCACTATCAACAAACCCAGTGGGTGGTTTTACTGAATTGGTTTTCCATTCTTTTTTGTTTTTTTTTTCCTCTGGAAAACAGTGTTTTATATTCAGTTAAATGCCTTATGACTTGCGTTGACCTTCAGGTAAGCAGAGCCTCTTCTCTGGCTTTAGCTTCAAAATTTGGGACTAAACAGATCCAGATCACTGCCGTCAAGCTCTTCCTGCACATAGATCTACAGACTGTTTGTTCTCATAGTGGTGATTCGCCATTTCTGTCAGTGGCATTCAAACCATGCAAATAATATGTTTCATTATACACTATATACACGGACACATTGTTCTGTGGCACATTAAGAGGTATACAGTACTTCTTTATTGAGGCAGAGCTGACCTCGTCCTCAGCCTTGTTAAGATGTCTCACATTGTCCTCACTTCACATAAGTCTCATTAAAGCCCTTGGTGATGAAATAACTGCACGGCTGCACAAAGCTACAATTTCCCATCACCGCTGGTTCGAGGAGCTGTCCTGTGACTTTGAATTTTCTGTGTACTGAAGTTTTCATGTGATTCTCTCCAAAAAAAACATATAAAAACAAAATAATACCACTGAACCATCACTGTGTATGTGTTTCAGTGCTGTAGCTGAGTTAGATTATCACTGAGGATGTGGTTTTCCCATGTACAGGCTCACCCACTGTGTCTGACTCCACTGTGCTCTCATGGGAAACTTCACTCAAAGCTGAGTTTGGAAACTACAGATTCTGGCTTTGTGAACACAGTCACAGCAGCATCTACATAAAAACTATATCCATCTTCAAATAAAAAAATGGGAATATATTTTATATTCATTTCTGTAACTGCATGCATATTATGGACCAATTTTAATAAAATATGCAATTTATTATTTTACAATATATAGACTAATTATATCTACAAATTTCAATAAAGAATCTTCTATATAATTTAGGTATTTTCCACATCTGTCAGGTCGAGTTTCTTTTAAATGTGGGATAATTACATAATGAAATAATAATATTTTCAGTGTTAAACTGGCAAAGTGCATCAGTTATGATTTTGAAGATGCAATATATGTAATTAATTGTTAAATTAATTCCTCAACAGAAACATTGTAATAGGTATGTATATTGGGACAATATGTTGGTGCAGTATGTACATTAGAAACCACCGCTATCATTTTTAATACAGTACAAATTTTGTTTTAAATCCTTGATTTAAACTCTTTAAAGGAAGTTCCAGGACTTGAGTGTCTGTTCTACTGATCTAATATTGATTCCATTGGTATGAAACGTTAGAAATGCTCTGCCAGTATCAAGTAATGTCACATTCCCAAATTTACCAAACAGCAATGTCTTACTAATTACTAATAGCAGCTTAAATAGAGTCATTAAAGTCTAAGTAGAGGAATTAATTGCTAGTTGGTTGCTATCACACTGCCCCCTTTAGTGTGTGTATCTTGTCTTTTCATACACAGTGTAATATGCAATGACTTCTCTGTTATGCAGGCCTAGAAAGAACAAGTCAAATCTTTACAACAAAAACCCAGTGCCATCATTCACTCAGTTAATTCCTTCCTCTGCTAAAAGGACCGACAGCAACACAAACATCAGCAGGTCTGCAGGAAAACATTCAATGAACCAAAATACCTTCTGAAAGGAAACTACGGCACTCCTCCTCTTACATCTAATACAAATACCTTCCTAAAGATGGCATAAAAACAAAGATATTCAACAGCAGCAATTGTACATTTGATTTCTTGAACATTATGCATCAGGCTGTTTGTATGCCATCATAAAGGCTTTTATAGAAGAAGAGGTCCCTGTTTCTCTTTCAGCGTGATTTTGAATCCAACCACCACTCCAACAAGTGCCTTCTAAGCACAGATTTATTTAACCAGGCAGCAGAGCAGCCTTTTTTCTTTTCTCCGTATATAAAAAAAATGCAGATACAGTGATTACATGGTTGTGAAAATGGAAGTGGCATTTGCAATCATTTATGGAGGAGTCACTCATCAGTATAGCATTACTTTACAGTTTGCTTAGCACCTCAGGCTGCAAGAAGATCCTGTGTTTGACACCACTGCTAAAGCACCTATGATGAGATGGCTTCTTCACTGATATGTCTTAGTCCTTCACAAAGAATGTAAAAACAATGTTGGTGTTACATGGTAGTTCCTTGCTCCCATTCTCTTTTATCCAGGCAAGCTAAGCTGTTGTGTGTGTGCAGCCCTTCAAACGCCATGGGACTGACAGCAGTGGGCAGCAGCTCTCATTAATAAAAGGCTGCAGTCGGTTAGGTAGTGGATTTTTCAGTGAAGATCTGGATGTTCTACGTGCATTTTCATGCCACTTCATTCCCACTGACATTATTCATGCTGACTTTGTTACCTTTAGAAGCAGAGGCTGTTGACTAATGTTAACTTTCCATTTCATAAACTGTATTTCAAAGTTATTTCCACAATAAATGCATTGTATTGACACAGACTCAACACATAACTGTAAGCCATCAAATCCTTAAACCTTGGAGACAAATTAATTCCATCACAAATAAAGGCACTAGCTTCTTTACTAAGTGTTTTTTTTTTCTTTTTCCTTTTTTTTTTTTTTTAAATTACCACCCCAGTAGTAGGGTTCCTATGCTGGATATGGTCGTGAGTCAGGACACTTTAAAAAAAATAAAAATTATAAGTATAAATTGCTCTCAGGGGACTTAGGATTCTCTGTTTAATTGGACAGAGGTACATGAAAAGTGAAAAATGCATCTCCTTCACTCCTTCTACACTTTCAAACAGAATATGAGAGGAGAGGTTACTTGTCAGAGCAGAATGTTTGAAACCTCAGTCCTGCCCCTTTTGCAAGCATTCATTGTGGAAATATCTTCAAGCAACCAAATGTAGTCACTTACAAACGTGGCTAGTTTTAGAAGACTATGTTGGAGTTGCAGCTGTGACAGAATCTGCTCAAAATCACAATAAAAAAAATTTAAAAACACAAATAAACCAATAAACATAAAAACTGCACATCACCACTGAACATACCTATGAGCAATACCACTCCAAACAAACACACTTCATCAGAGCATGAACTCTGCCTTCTTTTCAGATTAGGAGCCCAAGATATGTTAACATCTACAAAAGAACACACCCTCTGAATAGACTGAGCACCTTTTGAGCAAAACAAAAAAAACAAAAAACAAAAAAGCAACTGTTACAACACACATCCTCTGTTGATTGTAATATATGACTAAGCTACAACATGTGTATGTGTGATATAGCTGAGTTTCTGATGTTATGGCACTTCCATCACTCATCCAATAAAAATTTGTTTTTAGCCCCTCAGGATCCACACGTCTCTGTCACAAACATCTCCGTCACTGGAATCTGTCCATGTAAAACTGAGCAACAAGCGAATAAACCTGCTTCTACATGAAAAGAATACAACTAAAATGTGGCTCACTTTGTTATTATCTTCAGTGCCACGTACTGTTTTCTTAAAGGATGACTGTACTCTCAGGGAGTTTCCATTTTCAATGGCAAGCACAAAAAGAAACAAAATACAAAAGGCTATGAGTAGAAAATGGCCAAAAGAGGCCGGTACTTACACAAGTGCGCAGAAACACACAAATAAAAAAAATGTAAATAGAAATAAAAATTAAAGACAAGTGATGTAGGGAACCAACCAGAAGCTCCATTAAGGCCAAACAATTGTTTTTTTGTTTGTTTTTTTATACCCTCTAATGTGTACGAAAAAAATACTATCATATACTATGGCACAGAATGCTATCCTCCAATATGTATGCTTTGTTCTCTTCTTTAACTGGATCGTTTTTGGCATGACTATAGTTCTTTCTGAACAGCATATGGAGCCCTCTAAATTACCTAAAGTAGGAGAATTAGAGAAGGAGATGTAAAGAAACAGACACACATCAACTGAAATGGACAAGATTTTGCTCCAGTGCAAACCGTTCTGAGATGTGAGAAGCTAAAGACAGAGCTGGAGAGTGGCATTTGGAGCAATCAAAGAACTTTATACTGAATCCAATGTTATTCTCCAAGTTTCGCAGTAATGTCATTTAACTGAATATTAACTCAATTTCCACTTTTGATTGTGCCTGTTAATAGTTAGACTTTAAATGAGTGCGTGGAATGCAAATGTAAGCCCCTGGTGAAACCCTATAAGATTTACTGCTGAATCTGTTCAATAAGAAATTACATCTGGTGTAAATCTATAGAATTCCTTCTGTAACTCAAATCACGCCAACGTCCTGATCACCATCATTCTGTGACAAAATGATTCCTCTGCAAGAAAATATGAACTAAATGAAGTCAGCGTTTGTACATCTAACAAACTAACAGAAGCACATACATGAATGGGAAAGTAGAAAACGTTTTTATAAGAAAAGCAAATAGAGAAGAGCAAAGACTAAAGCGATGAAAAAAAGCTAATTTTGTTCTGCTGGCTGATCCTGGTGGTTGTGTGGTCTCGTGTCCTGTGCTCTGAGGTATACTTGGTAGGAAGTGAGAACACCCATATTTGTGAGGCGAGTTTCTCGGCAGAAAAGAGACGTTGCTGGCGGGAAGATCCGGTGAGAGGTGCTGTAAACAGAGACCTGCAGGGCGTTTTGAGGGGGACTGGCTCAGCACAAGAAACATGACCCAAACCTGGAGAAGTATTTCAAATTAGAAACGGTAACAGTGGAGATTTAAATGAAAATAGGAAAAATGGGAATTGACAATCAAGTATTGCCTCTTTTTGAATTAATCCTTTGCACTGGAGTAAATCTTTGGAAAACTGGCAGCTATCATTTTTTGATCTGAATCCCTAGTAGTCTAAACACATATTTAAAAGGGAATACTACTTGATTTAAGCATACACAGAACACTCTTGTGCCTTTGGGCATCCCAATCAGTAAAACTAAACCAAACTTTTTTAGAGGGAAAGCCTCAGGACCGGGACTTCAATCTGCGACGTCATTCAAATTTGCCATTGCTGCTGAAACCAGAATTTTAGTCACAATCATTATCTGTACGTTATTTGGGGTTTTTTTTTTGGGTTGTTGATCTGATTTCTGATTCGTCCTGGTACATCTGGAGTCATCACAGATTACCTCATGAACGTGGCTGAATGCCTTCTAATACAGACTGAACTGACCAAGGGCATACTAAGAATATACCAGATCTGAATGCTGAAATTTAGTGCTATTCCCCTTTATAGATAATAAACCACAAACATCTTTAACTGATGGTGTTGGGTTTTTTCTTTTTCTATCTGGGACATGGGATGGGGGCATGGTTGAGACCTTCAGAGGAGAGTGGCATGGTCTAGGTCTATGTTGTCCATGCTTGCCAAAATAGCCTTCTGGTCCTCCCGAGGGGGGCGACGGTACAGCAGAGCAGAAAAGCGAGTATATGGGTCATGGAGGATGGGCCGTTTCCTCTTCTTGCGGAGGTAGAGAGCTTCTTCGGGCTGGAGTACCTGAGAGGTGTAGGCCTGCTGGGTCTGAGAGGTGGAGACACCTGAAGGAGGGGAGATGAATGACAGGTCGTATCCATCAGAACTCATGGAGGTGAATTACAGGCGAGTCTACACAGCACCGACATCACTTCCTGTCTCACTGCTATCTGATTATAGCATGTGATGTGAAGTCATGAGGCTGCTCTACCTCAACAAAATGTATTAAAGATAAAAACTGATCCAGCACATTATTACATGAAGTAATGCCATTACTTCTGCATGAGGCTACAGCAGTTCAGTGCACAAAGTTAGCTAAGCAGCGAGATTAGCTTAGCATAAAGACTGGAAGCAGAGGGAAACAACAAGCCTGGATCTGTCCAAAGGTAATGAAATACACCTACCAGGATCTCTGATAACCCATTGTGATCTGTATCTGGATACATTCACGGGATAAGGGTTAAGACATGTTAATGCACGATGTAAATGCATGCAGAACATGTCGGACAACATTTGGAGGTGGTCAGGCTCGTATTGTGGTCAGATCTCAGCCAGGTGTATATGCAATCCATACAGCATGACCACACTCCTAAGAAACATCAGCCCAGCAAGATTCCTTCGATCTTGGAGGCACCTTGACTATTGACAAGTCAGCCTGCACTAATCTAATGAATGTGTATTGAGATGTAATAACAAAGTGGGCACCACTGGGATTACAAGAACTTTATTTAATACCCAGTGTAAATGCAGAGACCTGTGGATTGGATGTCATTATCAAGATAAAGTATCAAGATACAGATCACATGTTAACACCAGGTGTAAATGGGGCTTTTGGTTCACTGCTGCTTGAAGTATCCACTGGTTGCAATGCAACCACATAGTGACGACACGGCTTCAGGAAGTCACTACACCCGGCCAAGAAATAGTTCCAGCAGGTAACTAACCGTAAAAACATTTAACTTTTGTTCATGTGACCTAACAGATTAAACAAATGAGATCCCTGACAGACTGTTCCTTCAAGCACAATGAAAACACTAATATCAGCACAGTACCCTTTACAGTCTTCTCCTCATAATATAGTTTCACCTTAGTCCACAAATACCATGGTCAGTGAGACTTCATGCAGACACTGCTGCATATGTGATAACTCTGCTGTGAATAGGTGACTCCTGAGCAATTATTCTTTTATTTTTTTGTTTGTTTAATTTCTGGTTGTGTCCTTTATCTTCTGGTCGCTATTGACGAAGAAGATGTTAAACTGAATGGGTCACACAGACTTTAAATTTGGAAACACACATCCACATTTATGGGCAGGTCATATGACATGAGAGCACTAATTAAACCTCAGATAGCAGATTTAGCCAAAGATAATCTTTGGTGCAGTTACCCTCCTACCTGGTACAGCTAGTTTACTGTGCGTCTCAGGAGGACATTCACTTCGTGTTTCCATAGTGAAAGACTGTATGACCACTGAAGGTTAACTTATCAGTACAATGATGCAGGTTATTGTTGGTAACTTAAGTTATTTTCTTTATTTGAGGTTATAACTAAAGGTCACTAACCTACATTATCAACCTGCTGATGTTTGTTTTGTTGGTCTGGAAGCTGATTTATGAGTATGAATTAAAATACAACAATTGAGAATTTTATACATTTAAATATTAAAATAATTTAATTATAAAATCATTTAAAATAAAAAAATAATTTAAATTAACTATTTAATTCAATTTATCAATTTTATTTATAATGTCAGGTGGTTTCTTGAATATTTGAATATAGTTTGAATATTTGAATAATTTTTTTCCAGCTCTGTCAGACCTTCAAATTTACATTATAGAATAAAACTGATCAGATATTTGCTAAAATGGCAAAGTAAGTCTGCACAATACAACACATCCCCACTTCCAGTGTGGACAGGAAGTTAAAAGATTAAATTACAAACCTGGAGCATTTCCATTAAGGCAACAGACCTAGTTTTGTGCTGAACTGAATGTTATACTCTGACTGTCACAGCCATATGAACAGTGATGAGTCCAGTCACTGTTGTATGAAGTGTATTTGAATAGTGATGTAAAGGCTTAGATTAGAAAAAAATTAACACTACATAATCAGAGACTGTAAATCTTTGAACTGAACCAAACCGAACGATTCAAAGCAGTAAATACAGATCTATGGTTCCCTCTGTCAGACACTGTGCTTTTGTTTGGATGGCTGAATATCGTAGCCTTTCATCTCTGCAAACAAGCCACTACAGAAACAGAATTATGAAATATTCACTGTCAAGGTAGAGTTGAGATAAACTGTAATGCTTTACATTTCAATGCTTCTTCTTATTTATCAATCATGGAATTGTCTTGCAATAATGTGGGCAAAAGAAAAATGTGATTAAGAAATAAAAACACATACGTCAGAATTTTGAAGGACTAGAGGCAGCAACATTTCTTATGACTTTAAACTTTAATGTGGCAGTGCTGAAAGTTTAAAACCATGAAAGGTCATATACACATTTTATTACCACACCTGAGATGTGACATATGTTTGCTGAATTTATTGGGGCACTTCACAAATTTTACAGTTCAGTTTATTTGTGATCTCTTTTCATGGAGTACTACTCAGCCAGTCAGAGGAGCTGTCTGATGCCTTCTGAAGGACCCTGATCATGTTATCAGGGATGTCTTGAATCCCTGATAACATTTTTGACAGAAAGTCTACAGTGTAAACTGAAGGTGTGGGCATTAATGAAGCAGAGGGGTGTAATGAATGATGATACTGGGGTGCATTATCGGACATGTAGGATACAGTGCTTCTGGAGCTTGAGCAACACTAATCAGGACAGCTTTGGCACAGCTGCTGTGATTCTGACCACTGTTTTATTAGTCTGGCTCATGTGAGTCCCACGACTTTATGGAATTCCAATGATAAATCACAGCAGCATTTCTTTAAAGTGTCTTTTTAGAAATGTAAACTAATTGTTACAATATAACGTGCCAAATTAGTACTGACCACATCCTGTTAAACTGAGTCAACACTGGAGTTTTGCTTCTCTTATACACTGTCGCCCATAAAGTTGGAACAATTTTGTTTTCAGACACATTCTTCTTTTTATTCCTATTTATACATGATAGTAATCCCATTGGAAGAGACTGATCAATAAAGTTTTGAGAAGCTATACACTTTATCTATCAAGAATAAATCACATTGTCACAATCATTTCATGAGAAGAGGTAAAATATATTTTATTCCAACTTTATGGGCAACAGTGTATCTACTGACACAAAAATTACACTTCATTATGTATAGTGTTACCATCGTTAGTGTGGAAACTGCTTTGTCCTCTGGCAAATGACTGTGGAAGAAAATTCAGTTGGAACCTTTCTGCCAAGAGTTTTGTGCAAATCCATTTCACTGATTTTTAGATTTCCTGCTTACAGTTACACACACAGACATATGCAAAAAGCAAAATGCAAAAAAAAAAAAAAAAAAAAAAGCATTTTGTCTGTGGTGATTATGATGTATCAAGTTTTAAGTTTTGAAATATCAAAGAGAGCATAGAGAGAACAGGGTTCACACCTGCTTTCTTTCTGGTCTTGGAGTTATTGTTGTTCATTGTCATCTTCTTGGCCTTTTTAATACGTTGGTATCTTAGTGCATCAATCCTCTCAGACCCTGAAAGGGCACTCGGCGCACCTCGACGTTTTCTGGATAAAGAAGAGAGAGAGGGGAAAACGGGTAACTCCAGGCCAAAAGTAGTCAGTGGACTGTGTTTCTGCACTACGGAGCGCAACAAAACCAGAAACCCGCACACTGCTCGTGCTAAGCCAGAGGTGCAGCACATTGCCAAAGGATCAATGTGAGACACCTAAAAAGAGCTGTACTCTGAAATTCAGCAAAAGTTCTTTTTTGTTTTCAAAGGTTTGAGGAACAATGTGCGTAGTTCTACTACTTCCATAACCATCTGCATCATGTGGATTTACATGTGGATTCATGTTTGGGTAAATGGTGATTATGTTATGTTTTAGAAAATTAGTCCTTAAATCCAGATCTTATATTGAATTGTACACCTTGAAATTCCATTACCCTTCAGAGATATTTAGGATATTTTGCTCAAATTGATCCAAACATCTTTATCTAAAGAAAACAAAGCATTAGACGATCCCTGAAACCATCTATTTACCTCATGGTGCAGTGAGTAAAGGTTCTGAGAAGATACAATGTTTAAAAAGACTTGCACTGTTGGTTTCAGAGGAAAATTCTGCAAAACTCAACAATATTTTCAACAAAATGTAAGACTTTTCAATTGTTGACATGTTTGCAGATTGGGTAAGTCTTCTACAAACGAATCTGTCCCACTCTGAAAATAACAGATGCAAATGTTTCCTCAGTGTGGAGTGTATATTTCTCAGCTTATCATGATTGTATCTACCGACCTCCCTCCCATTCATGGAGGCACTTATGACTTGGCAGCCCACAGATTTCTGCCACAAACAGACACTTGGTTCTCTCAAGGCACAGAAAACAAATAGCATTACAGAGAGGCCATCTTCCACCGTGGCTGCAGAGAAAAACCGAAGTTCATTAGTTGAGGGGAAGAATCACAGCTGAGCAACAAAGCATCATCAATATGTATTCATAGACATGGATACTGTCTACAATGGGCTTCACCATGCTGACAGGGGGAGAGATGGCGGGAGGGGAAAATGACTACTCGGGAACAGTCACATAATGAAAAATAAGCCAAAGAAAAGCGAAGCACTAGGACAACAAATGTAACAAGAATTTATCCATAGAATTGTTTCTTTTTTGAAACGGAAGAGCAATATTTAGCGATGGCATGCATGGCAGTTTGCACATGGAACACGACTTTAAAGGGGAATACATTCAAAAGCACTTCATTGGCCAGTTCACTCAAACATAAGGGGGTTCTCAACCCCCCCCCCACCCACCCGACGTGTGCCCTCCCTGCAAGCCCTTGGCAAAATATTTGTTCCTTAGGATAAAAAGAAGTGCATAAGCTGATTTGACAGGACACTTGCTTCATATGGCAGTAAGAACTGTTCTGAAGTCCAAACTTGCAAGTGCAATTGTATACTTAGATGGTTTGACTCATGCTACAGATGCTTTATACAGAGGATTAAGGCCATGTGTCCACCAGGAATCTTTTAAGTTAATCGGGTTAAAGAGATGCTTGCGGGAAGTGCTGGTCATGGCTCCTGCTATTACTCTGTGGATATTCAAAACCTGCAGGGACTCGGGTGCATTTCTGTTAAAAGCTGGAATTCTTGTTTTAACTCTTGAAACAGGTGTGCTGAGAATTTTACGCATGCTAAGCTTTCATCACTGCCAGGAACATGCAACAGCATTTCAGCTGAGCTGTTAATGCAGAAAGAGCTGTGAATGACGGCTCCCAGTGGACACACAGCTTAAGGTAACGTCATAACGCCAATCTTACAAAATATTTCTTGGAGATTGGGGTCCAAAATATTTTCAGTTGGTGTCATACAACATAAGCATCTGTAAAATATAAATGGCACAATGTGTCACGCTTGAGGAGAATGCTAAGAGTGTTTTTACAAAGTGATCACCTGAGAGTAAAAACGTCTATGTGGAAGAAAATCTACATAGACAACCGTTTCATAAATACGCTGTATGCCACACCTTATAATAATCTGTAAAGTACAAAAATAAACAAGAGAATTAAGTGGTGATCATATTTATAATGAAAAAATCAACATTACCTGGATGTAACTCCAGTTCTATGACTACGTGTATGACCATCTAATGGACTTCACTATTGGTTATTATTGGATAAAGGATGTAGTTGGACAACAGCTTTACTATAAGCAGGACTCTGCTGGCCCCTGACCAGGGGTCAAAGGGCAGGTGAGGTTGGTCTTCCAAACCTGTACTTGGCACATCTTCAGACTGAAAGGGAGGAGGAAGGCAGGAGTACCTGGAGTAGCTGGACTTCATTTGAACATATTGCTGGATGTTGTGTCCAAATAAGGACTGGGAGGAACGGCATGTGTAGGAGTCCTCATGCTCCTGTAGCACCAAAAGGCTCATCCAAAGATGCCTGGTTCCAACTGTCTGTGTGTAGTCCACATGGTTCTCTTGTGGCTGAAAACAAAGACCAGAAACATCCTGGCAAAGGTTGTATTGTAAGCCTTGACCCTCTCTTTGGCAATTAGCAGTCTTGTGGTGGGTGAGACAGGCAAAGGAGAAAATGACGAAGCTAGAGCTGCACCCTGAGCAGCATTAGCATATATGAAATTGGACGGGCCTGAGCAGCAGCTGATTCCATCTGGTGGAAAATGGACAAATAGGAGAGAAGTCTTACTCATTCAGCTTGTTTTCTTGACATGTGCAATTCCTCAGTCAGACTGTTGGGCCTTGACCAGTAAGGCACTTGGCTTGGATGTGAAGCTGGGGGTAAAGTCATCCACAAGTGGAGGAGGAAGAGGGATCACTATTCCATAGCAGCTGCCTGGAGCAGATAGTTGAGTAGTAGTAAGTTGGTAGTGGTAAGTCAAAGAAAGTGAGTGGGTCTTCCTTAAACTTGATGGCACTGAGCTGGTGTAGTGGGAGGAGGCAGACTTATTGAAGTGCAGCAGAAGCAAGTGGAGTGGGGGTCTTGAGCCAACATGGGAGCAGAGAAGATGTAAAAGGTCTTGTCCAGGAGGATATCTTGATTGAAACTGTCATTTTTGTTGAAAAGTGCTTTGCACTGACACAAGGTGAAATAAAAAAGACCTACACCAAAGGCATTCTACTAACTAACTGGGTCTCGAGTTCATTAATCTGTCTCAGGGTGGCGAAGCACAAGCTTGTAAGGGTAAATCAATAGAGAAGTCCGTAGAGGGCTGAACCACCATCAACCTACAGTACACTGTCAAAAAAATCAAAGGCGGCTTTTGTAAGGGCTTGCTTCTGCACTGAAAAGCATTTAACTTTTGGCTGATGTCAAACCCATGACATGTACAGTAGAACACAACTGAAGTGTGGTTCATGTTTGTGCGTTGAAACATGTCTCATAGCCATTCATCTGGAGAATAGTCCAGTATGGCCTTGCACAGATGTGTTCTTTGGCTTTTGCACCAAATACTATCCTGAAATGAATTACATACCTTGACCTTGGCTGAATTCAATTTCAGAACAACGAACCACGTAACCAGTAAATACTAGAATAAATAAATAATTAAACTGAGTTGAGGCTGATGAGATTACTATTCTCTAACTTATTTCTAAGCCACAGGCTTTATCTGTGCTGAAGTATTCTTAACAGATTAAAAAGCTGCATGTGAATGTGGTCAGTTAGCAAACCACTCAAGCATGAAATCATGTTGGTGATACATCTCTGACCGAATCTATTAGCTAATAGATGGCATATGCATATCAGTCAGAATGCATAATGTACTAAAGACTGCAGAACTTAAAATGCATAGCCACTTCAAGAAAAAGGAAAAAAGAAAGAACTGAAATGAACTAGACGTGTCGACTGAAGGAAGGAACAAATCAAACAAAGACTCAGAGTCTTGTATTCCCCTTTAAAGGACGAGGTGATCAAAAAAGTCCCACCTGCTAACCCCCCCCTTTCAGACATGGATCCAACCCTTACCTATTGCGGTGTAGAGGACCTGGTCACAACAACGCTGCCCAGATAGCTGAGATCAATCAAAAACAAAGCAGGTAAGACTCCAGGAGCCATCAAGAACCACCATACTGCCCCTAATTCATAATGATGGAAACATTGCAGTACATGAGAAGCGGACAGGCCCTGTGACACACTTTGCCCAACAACCTTTCCTTGGTAGTCAGACCTGGGGGAGTCCAGGGGGCAATTAAAGGGGTTGGGTAGAGGAGGGTTATAGAAGGGGAAGGGGAAGTATGGTAGGAAAAAGTCTGAAGGAAAGGGAGAATTGGTCATGCACTCAGGTTACTAAGGCCGAGGATGGGCCGCAGGGCCTGCCAAGATGAACTCTTCTTAAAGCATCCCTCTGCATGATTAAGGCATCTTCAAAGGCTTGGAGCTAGACAATGGGTGTTTCTTTTGTCTGGGGAATCAACTGGATGAATATTATGGGATTCCTCCTGTTAGGTGAAAGCAGGGAAACGCATGATACAGATGGAAAAACAGGGACCCTGAGGTGATGTCTGCAGATTCCCAGGCTTTTAGGGGCTTGTGCCAAACAAATTACACACTGCAATAACAACAGTATTTTATATCCGGATTGACTGTAGCCCCAAAAGGTCTGAAATGTAATCTGTGAAGCAAATGCATTTTCTTGTCAAGTTAACAAATAATTATGTTTCACAATTTATACTTTTTGGTCTTTTCACTGAAAAATGCTATGTATTTTTTTCAAAGCCATAATTTTGGAATAATGCTTCACAGATGCAGTGGGTGAACACCTCTAACTTGATGTTTGACATGAAAAGCAGCATTGACCAAACTGAAACTAAGCTGAAAACGTCCAGAACTTGTCAAATGAATTACCACATCAAAATGGTTTTCAACCATACGGTATATATTTTTCATATAAAGGTGTTAACAAATGGGGAAAAAAAGCATAAACTAAACTTTCAAACTAATTTGCCACAGAGATGATTTAAAAAAAACTGATGGATATTAGACAGCTCTCCAGTAACCAAAATGTCAGAGCAAATTCACACATCAAAGCATTATGGGTTGGGGCAGATGACTCAAAAGGTATCCCTCTCTACATGCCTAATGCACCTACCCTGAAGCTGACAACTGGGGTGGAGAGGGCTCTGATGGAAGGATCTCCTCCTCAGTCCTCCTCTGAGATGGCATCTGCCCAAATACGTTGCTGCTTTCCATGGGGGGTGACGGGGACTGGGAGGCTGGGTAGCTGGTTGCAGAGGTGGCAAAGGCCATGTGGGAACGGTAGCTGGGGCTTGCTCTCCTGCTACCCTGGCCTTGGGCAGGTGAGGAGGAAGGGGAAGATCTCCTTGAGAAGCTGGCTGTGGAAGGAGGGAGGAGGGTAATCTCAGACATCTCTGGGGGTATGGGAGGTTGGACAATGCTGGGACGTGGCCTGGGACGTACTACAATCTCTGGGGAGCCCTCGTGAGAGCTAAGCGGGCTTTGGGTGAGGGGTGAGAGTCGAGAGGGCTGGAGAACCACCTGATGAATGCCAGAATCCATCCTACGAGCCTGTCTGGGACTGAAACGAGGGGTGGTTTCAAACCATCGCGTGTCCAGGCTACTGAATGTGCTAGGGACAATGTGGGCCATTGGATCGGTGTAAGGCAAAACCGGCACACCCATACCGTGGCTTGTGTGTCTTAGCTGCCCTAGATGTGCCTCTTGCATAGCTAAATGCTTGGCTGGGGAGCCATGAGGCTTGGCCTTGCTGGGAGACTTGCTTGAGTGGCTCTTTGGGGCCTCCAGTGGCAGGACAGCTGGGTAAGTGGGCATTGGGAGGGAGGAGGGCTGGAAAGCACTAAGGGGAAGAACATGAGGTGGAGGAGGGTAGGGGGAGTCGTGCCGGAGATGCAAAGGGTGATGTGGTGGAAAAATGAATTGGGGCCCCTCCAGACTTGCAAAGGTGAAATCCAGTCCCTGCCAAATATCCGGTGAACGAGAGGAAGAGGTGAGTGTCAGAGGAAGTGGGAAACCAGAGACAGCATATTGTGGGAAATCACCCTCCCCCATTTCTTCAGGAATCATTGGGTGACCAAAAGGACCTTCAGCTAGATATGGAGGGGAGGACATGACAGAGCTGAGAGGGCTGGTATCAGGCATGTAAAAAGGAGGTGGGGGATCATGATCCCCAGGGGGGCCTAGATAGCCATAGAAAGCCCTGTGGTGGAGAGAGCCTCGGATCTGCCCTGTGGCCTGGAGTCGGCTGCTCTCCATGATGGTCATACCTTCGAAGGGCCTGTGGAAACGAGGGCTGTAGGCTGGAGGTTGCAGGTAGGATTCCTGACTGGAGATGGGGGAAATCTGGTGAGGCCGAAGGGGGGCCATAACTGGTGGCAGAGGCCTGGGATCGTCATTCTCTTCATCTGACTGTCGGAATTCGGGATATAGGTCTGATTCTTCCACAAATGGGAAGCCCTCAATTCGCCGGGGCTTAACAGACATTTCTGCATCAGTGGGATCAATGACAAAGCGTCCATCAGGGCCTCGGCTGATGAGTTCAATGGGTGTTGTTGCTTCAGCTTCATGCTTGGAGATGCCGTACTTCTTGCTTGTTATTGCTCTTTTGGTCTTCTTGTATAAAGACAATTCCTCCTTCTTCCCTGGACTCGGGGGTGGTTTCTTCCCACGCTGGTCATGACTATCTTCAGATGATTCTGATGGGGATGCCTTTGAACGAACGCTCTCTGGGCTCACCTTTCCTGAAGATGACCTATGAAAAACAATACAGAAGTAGTGAATATTCAAAAATCAAAAAATCCAGTCATCGGCAAAGCATCGCTGATCATTCTGAAGACGTCCAGCTACATTAGAATAAAAATTACAACATCTCACCCAAACATCTGTTTGATCATAAATCATTAGTGAACAAAGATAGCTGCAAAATATGTTGCCTGTTAATTTTAAATCCGTACAAAAAGGACAAAGATGTGAATGCCATGAATCTTCATTGTCTCGAAAATGAACATGGAATTATGAATAGTAAATTACAAAGAGTAATGACTCCCTCATTAACAGCCTCTGCTTTCCTTACCTACTTGGTAACTTAGCCTACGCTTTTTTTTTTTATTCTGTCAGGAAGGTGCACACAAGGAGGGGGAGATCACACACTAAAACAAAACACTAAAAGGACCAGTGTGAACCTCTAACATATATTAAATTCATGCATAATTCACAAAGAAGTACAAAACAAACTGACAACAACAAACTGGTTTGTTAGTACCAACACAGAGTGTGAAAATACCTCCCCTGCAGGATCTTTGACAGAACAGATTCAGTTATTTCAGTCATTGCAATAAATGATTGAACACCAGACTTTAATTTGAAATTAAACAATTAAGTATTAAAACACTTAATTTTCAGTAGTTTTATTTCTAAAGGGCTCAACACTCAGAATCTGCTTATGTGCTGCAGGTCTGTGTATGGTTTGATTAAAAATGACTGACTGAAGAAACACACCAACTGGTGCCCTGAAGTACACAACATCAAATTTCTCTAACTGAGCCCTGTGTATTTCAAATGAGTGAGAGCAGCACAGAAAAAAATCCTCTGAGTGAAATACCAAAAACTATTCCAACTAAAAAGAAAATAGTCTGTTCACAAAGAACACACTCAAATTGAAGTTCAAAGTGAACAATTCTGTCTTTTTCTTTTTTGACAAAGCCTGTAAAATGGATGTGTCTCTGTGCCTGGCACAGACCTGCTCCGTGCTGTTTGAAAGGACACACTCAGACATTGAGTTACATGGGGAGAAAGCCTCTAACAGAAGCTCTCACTTTGAGTTACTTGATGCTCTAGGTGAATACGTTGGGATGAAAATGGCTCAATCTGAGAGTCAAGCTTGGGAGAAACAAAGCTTGCTAAACCATGTCAGTGACAAAAATTGTCCATGACGGTGTCAAAAGAACACAGAACAGGGTTTTATACAAGATTTGAGCAACACTGTAGCAATAGGGTTGAGGTCCTTGGTATCAACAGCAATGTAATCCTCTGTTACAATAGCCAGGTGCAACTGGCAGGTGGGGAAGAAGAGCAAAGACACCTACAAAAACACTAAGAGTATATTTCCAGTCGTTACTTAAAAAGATACTGACTGTTGTACCAAGACCTGTCAAACCAGCTCAAAAGGCAGTCCAACCATGAAAGCTACCTGAAATGACCCAACTGGGGCAACTGCCCTTTTCTTGTAGGCAGCTTTGGGTTTGAGAATTCTGTGTGGCATCTATCCTTCATTATTATGACTGAAGCATCCTGACCAGACTCACCACTATCAAAGACTTAGCAAGTTCAGGTGTTTTACAACTACGATCAGTACATAACAGACTTTAAAATTCATGATATGGAGTTAAGTTCCCATCTGTATTTGATATTCTTGTTAAAAATTACTATAACAAGTGTTTTAACAGGAAGGAGGAAATGAAACCATGATTTTCTTTGGAACCACAAATCACTTTATTTAGTGGTAAAATGAAACATGAAGCCAATCCTCAGTGGAATCACTAAGGCTTGTGCCTGTAATGTCTGAGTTATGAATAGACTTATATGCAGTTGTCAATAAAAAAAAAAACACTGTGACATTTGATAGACAGAGATAAGGATTGTTTCCAGGATGCAGAGCCTTTTCAGATGTACTTCCTGTGAAAAATCGCATCTGCTTTAAGAAGCTACAAAACTAAACACAATTCATTTAATCATTCATCTTTTGTTATTTTTGTAGATTTGACCATCATTCCTATTGGTTACAAAAGGATTTTAATCGATTTGTCTGGACAACAGGCTGTAACTGGACTGGTTTTACAGCTTTATGGTTGCCTTTATTTGTAAAAACATTTAGAATTTGTTATTGAGCTGTCTGTGATCATGCTATTGTGTCACTGTTTCTCTAAAAAATGGGGACTACAACCATAAGGAATAGTGGTCAAAATGATAAAATACAGACTATATAACTCAATAATCTGCCCATAATGTGCTTAGCGCGCACACACACACACACACACACACACACAGTAAAAAATACTGCTGATGGTCTCCACTTGCTTTATCATTTCTAAATGCAAAGTAAGGAAATACAGCAATTAGCGCCTCATTAAACAGCCACTGAATGAAGATTCAGTGATCACTGCTGATGCTGTAAAAATATAGGTCTTTAAAATTTACTTGCACTGTATCATTATACAGTTAGATAAAATACAGGATTTTCACAATGTTTTCCATAAGCTTACACATTACATTATAAGCAGCAGTAGGCACTAATGTGGCTGTTACAAGCTAAAACTGCAGAATAACAAGTAAAACACTTGGTTTTCAATCAGTGGAACAAGGTGTATTAACAGAGTGAAGAATAAGAGTGACTGTGACAGCATCAGAGAGGAGAAAAGAATGGTAGTGAAGTCTATTGACTCAGGAGTGTCAAAAAGAAAGTGTTTCAGGTCATGTGGAGGTGGAATAGTGATTTAAAGGAGTTAGTGCTGGGGACACAGTCACATACAGCTCAAACCACAAAAATAGTCACAAAGCATAAGCAGAGTGCTGTGCAGAAAAAAGGATTATGCTCAAGTTACACTTATACACTTTATGACTGACAAATGAGAAGGCTGACATCACTCATACCTATATACATAAGGTTATAGCCAGCAGCCTGTTAGCTTAAGACTGGAAACAGAAGGAGACAGCTAGCCTAGCTCCAGCCAATAGTGACAAAATACACCTACCAGCACCTTTAATTCATTTTATAGCATGTTTCATACCAAAGCTGAAGTATAATGAGGCACCAGTAGGGACATCAACATTTAGATATTAACTTCTGACAAAATCAACAACATATGACTCGCATCTAAAACAGTAAGAATGTTTCTGCAGCGTATGATATTATTCCCCGCAGTAAAACGTGTTTCAGTGAATGAATCACCATTAATGTTCTGTCATTTATCTTTATATTGTATGAAGTTGATCTCAGTGTTTAAAATCTTGATTATTTAAAGGAGTAGTTCAACTTTTTGGGAAATATACTTATTCTCTTTCTGGCCAAGAGTTGGCTGAGAAGACCGATACCAATCTTACTGTATGTCTGTGCACTAAATATGACGCCAGGGCCAAGGAACAGCTAGCTTTGCTTAGCAATAAGACTGGAAGCAAGGGGTAAGAACTAGCCTGGCTCAGGCAAAAGGCTGAAAGCTCACAAATTAATTTGTTGTTTAATCCATAAAAACACTGAAAGTGCAAAAACCTTGGTAGTTTAAGGGTAGTTCTTGGTCAGGAGCAGTGATGTTTATGCTAAGCTAACGTCCCATCACCTAACACCACCTCTAGTGTACAGACATGAGGGGATATCAATTCTGATTTAACTAAGTGGAACGAGAAGAGGCACATTTCCCAACATGTGAAAAAACGAAAATTAAAGTGAGGATTATATGTCCCATTAACTACTCCTGTGGGTATAAGAGTTAAGGTGAGAGAAATGCTGATTTTGTCATCCTCTTTTAATCACAAACATTGTAATTTTAAAAGCATTTAAAAATTCCCTCATCCTTCATATTCTGATGATGAAGATCCTTCACCTTTCATGTATGAAAGACCATGACCAGTATTGTTGTTGCCTGGTGGGGGACATTTGGCCAGAAGCATGCAGCCAGGTCAGGAGTCTGAGGGACTGGGGCTGAACCCAAGTGCAAAGGGGTGTATACAGTGTGCAAGAACAGGGGGACAATGGTTGGCACACTCACTGAGGACTGGAAGGTTGGGGCCTGTACCTGCTTGCGTCCAGCCCCTCCCAGTAGGGCTCAATGCTGGGAATGAAGCTAAGAGGACTCCTGTAGAAGTGGGAGATCAGACAGTGAGAAGTGGGGAGAATACGGGTGTAAACAGGAAGCCTGTCAACAAGAGGTATGTTTATAAAAAGCAACAGAAAATGAGAGAAATAAGATTTACATTTTACTTGAAGAGGTTGAAAAAGACAGAAATGGCATGAAACTGTGGTGACTCAAGGAAGGTCTGAGAGAAAGAAATGTCAGAAGAGATAAAAAGCTTGGAGACAAGAGCAACAAGAGGCAGGTAAAGGTAAGAGAGAGGAAAGGAATATTAGTGCACTTTGAGATAGTTCCGCATTTATCGACACTAAAGGTGTTTGGCCAAAATCCCACACACTCAGACCCAGAACATTAGTCATATGATGGAGCACAGATTCCTCCAGGTTTGTCTTGTGTATTTTGTTTTGTTTTGTTTTAACTCCTCCCACTCAAGACAGGAAACTGGAGAGGGGACAATGATGGAGAAATCAAGGAAATGTGCATTTTGTAAAATGAGACATCCTTTACAGTCATCACGTGCTGATAACAGCTGCACAGCTGTGGCATCACTCTGTAGCATCTCTGTAGCCTTGGAGTTTTGAAATATCAAGAAATTTCAGCCTACGCACGTCATATAATCCATACTAGTCCACACATCCACAGCAAACCTGTATTTGAACTGTACAGATATGTCAAACCAAGTTAAAACACCAAACTTATGTGTTTAGTTCAAGCCCCTTTGTGTAGATATTGTACCTGATTAAAGCATCTATTAAATTAGTCTGCTTTTGTTTTTAGAAAAATTAGACAATCCAGATGAAAAATCATGCTTTTCATGTTTCTTTCAGGTCTTTCAGAAATGTTCAAATTCTAAACATGGGGGCTTTGATTGATAGAAAAAGGGTGTTTGGGGTTTCTTTGTCCTCATATCTACACTTCAAAGATAAAGCTGCTGATTTTTTTATGTTTTCTAGATGTCAACAAATGACCAAACCCAAAAAAACAGAAGACCATGTCTGTCTCCCTCTCTGTCTGTGGCTCAGGGCCCCAAGCCGATAGGTTCCTACTGAAGGTGTAAATTGTATGCTTTACTTTAGATACTTTCTAGGCTAATTCATTTCCCAAAACAGCTGGCCACTGTAGTTTTTGCTATTATTCAAACAGTAACAGAGAGATATTTTCAGATATGGATTTCAGCCATGGTGGGCCTGCTACTGTTTCTTGCAGTAGGACAGTGTATAACTCAGCAATGGAGCGCACACACACACACACACACACACACACACACACACACACACACACACACACACACACACACAGTACTTAGCAGGATACATTCATTGTTGGTTTTGGTCTTCACATTGGATTTGTTGACAAGAGAAATATAGAACAGCAGACTTGTCCTTTAACACACATCAGATTACAGTGGCTTCAGGACATATTCAGACACCTTCACTTTTTGCTAACTGTATCATGTTGTAGATTTAACTGCAAATGGATAAAACTGCAATTTTTCCCCATCAGTTTCCTCTCAATAATCCATAATGATAAAGTGAAAACATGTGAAACCATTCAGAAATGGTTTTATACCCTTGCTCTGATCTATACCTCACCACAACTTTTATTATGGAGGTCTACAGAGAGTTCTGGACTTGATGGCTTGGTTTTTGTCCCGACATACAGTGTGAATTGTGGGACCTTATATACACAGGTGTGAGCCTTTCTAAAGTATGCCCAATCAATTCAAGTTTCAATAGGCAAGTTCTAGACACATCTCAAGGATAATTAAAGCAAACACTAAGTACAAGACCACAATGCAAAGCAAAGGGTCTGAATACTTTTGTAAATGAGAGATTTCAGTTTTGGATTTTTCATTAACTTGCAGATATTTCTAAAAACCATGTTTTCACTTTGTCATAATGAGTTATTGAGAGCAGACTGATCTTCCATTTACCGTTAAATCTACAACACAATAATATGTGGACAAAAGTGAAGGGGTCTGAATACTTTCTAAAGACACTGGAGTTCAACAAGTTAATGAAAATAAATACAGAAAATTACATTAATGTTATTTGTCCACACCAGAGGTATAAAAACTGCATTTTCATAACAATGTCATCTCAGAACAGCATTCAGTATACAGTCCTTTAACAATAACCAGCAGAGGAGTGTGTCCTGAAAAGAGCCCACCTGGGATGATCATACATTTTCTTATTCAGAACAGACCTTTGTCAGGGTAAACATCACGATGGATACTATCTATTTAGATGTGTCAGTGCTAAGGCTCTAGTCTGTTCATGCTAGCTCAGTGACATGAGCCATGATTAATGTTATTAGTTCCACCTGTGCTCTTCCTGCTATGACGTGAAAATGTCTGTTAAGGGACCTGAAATGTCCTTAATGGTGGCACACAAGACCAGAGCTGCTGAGCTCTGTTCAATAATGCATGAGGGGTTTCCCATTTAAAGGATATTTACTGGGAAAATTTCCAGTTTCATTTCCATTTTTAAACAGGAGATGTCCATTATCCTGTTGTCCTGTAAGCAGCTGTCATTTGTTGTAAAATGGAAACACAGCTCTTAGCTCTGAGATACTCTAGTGGCAGGCTGACCAGCCTTATAGACATAATGTAATTTATTTGCAACTGTTAATCTTGCATTAAAGCGGTCTAAGAGCAAACAGAGGACCGACTGTACAGACTTCACTCTGTGAGGTACTAAAGGTTCATCTTAAAGGAAACGAGGAACACAAGGGTGAGCCGCTTGTATTTGGGACAGACTAAATCCACAGAAGAACTGTGGTAAGTTCTCCAAGATGCTTGGATGCTTGTGCCGAGGAGAACTGGAGCTGTTTTAAAGTGTGTTGTATGTTAGCAACAGCATTAATGTTCCTAAATAATGTGAATATTGTTACTGTTTAGATCCTATGGTTCAAAAGTACTGTAGAAACCTTACTGTCTGCTTTGATTTGCTGAATGCAGGCGTATCTGGATCACAGAAAACTGGCCAGTGAGCAGAGTTCTGTGCAGTGCTGCTCTTGGGAAATATAACCAGTGAATTATGTTGTGTGTTACACTGCAGTAGGGTTTACTTACGGAGTTTCTATGCTTTTTCTGCAGTGGGTGATGGACAGAGGGGGGTCTGGAAGATGAAAAAGGAAAAAAGACCATTACTGCCTGTACATGTTCAGTTATTATACATGAAAATCACTACAATGGCATCAGTCATTCTTTCAGAGGTAACCATCTATCAGAACTATCGCTATCAGGCCAATCAACTGCTTTCAAATTATTTACAGTAAGAGAAATGTCCCTTTTGTATTCAACACTGATCCACACACAAACGGTTCATAAGAACTTGATTTCCCAAACACAACAGTGCTGCTGCTGCTGCCTAGGACAGGAACTGAAACCCACTGACAGAATAACAGTAAAAGTCACTTTAAAAAAACCATAAAATATAATGACTTTGACATGGCTATTTTCTGAAGGGTCATTAAGCCACTTTTAGATTTTATTCTAAATCAAACCATAAAATTATTTTTTCCTGTTTGAACATGAAGCTCGTTGTGAAGCTAAGAGGAAATAGACGAGTCACTTAAATACATATGTGGTAAATGTGTCACAGTGAAATTTTTCCATTAATGCGCTCCATCAATGTTCCAAACTAATACAATGATAAAAGACCCAACTAATGTTAAGACACCATGAAATTACAAATACAGCATCTTGATAGAAGCCTCTCCTCCTATGTTTTATGCTTAGCGACTGTGAAGACAGGACTTTCCCCTCACCTTTTTTCCTCTTGAGCTTCCGCCGGCGCTGTTTGTTGACGAAGAAGGCGGCCATTGTACTGAACAGGACAGCTGCTGCCAGGAAACAGATGGTGGCCACAATGCCAGCCACCACAGGCCGTGCCAGTCCACGCTCCTCCACCATCTCTGGAGGAGGGAAGAAGTCTGTGATGTGAGGAGGGAGCAGTCAGGGATGTAAAAGCTGCAGCAAAAAGCATGTAACAGCAAAACGCTGGGGTGGTGATGGAGAGAAAAGGACGTAAAAAAAAAGGAGGGCACAACAGTTCACAGTCGTGAATGTATAAGCATAGAGGTGGCGTATCCATGGTGAGGGAAATGAATGATTAATGGAGCAAAATGTTAAATATAGCAAAACAGTGAAGAAACAAATGTAAAGACTTCTGCGATGGCACTCCTCAAGATTAACGCTAATGTCAACATTCATTTTCTGGCTCTGGAACAGGGGGGCGATATTTACTATGAGATTACCATGCAGATGTGAGCCCACTGAAAAAGAGCACACTGTCCCCTGCAAGAAAACACCATGCTCTGACTGGGCAGCGTTTTAATGATGTGAGTTCACAGACTCAATCAGGATTTTCTGATGTTTTCTTGGGAGCACCAATGCCCCTTTGCCATTTCCTCACTAGCCTCATGCTCTCTGTCACACTCTTTAAACAAGTCTAGTCCACTCAGCTGAATGTTTCTGCAGGTGATCCTGTGGGCCAATGAAGCTAAGGTCCTGCCATTTCCAATGAGATCCACATATGCTAGAGCTGACCTTTACTACTGAAAGAGTCTTCAAAATGGGAATTTCTGCAGGATATATGCCATGATGACTTAGCAGAATGTAAACTTTCTTCCAAAAGTATCTGCATTCAGAACTTACTGAAAAAAAGCAAAGGCAAATAATGTTTTACTCCCAACATAAACTGTGAGATGATGGAAATAAAGTTACGTGTCCACATCACATTTGTGTAAGTTGTAGACTGGACCACGACTGCTCATCCAACTAATCGTGATGTCACAAAATCATCTTGAACTGAGATTTGAGGTGAGCACAGACAAACATTCCTCCTTCAGCAGCTTCCAGTGTCAAACTCAACACAAACATTATTCTGCACATGGAAGCTCAAACATTACAGTCAACATTGTTTTGACTTGATGGCAACACACCACGATACAGTGGAAAACCAGCTGTAACCTCAACCCTCCTGCCTGACTCTACAACAAACACAGGGGTGCTTATTCATAAGAGCCTTGGTACACCTACAGTTCTCTGTTAATCACCATCTGAGCCACAATACAGTGCTCTCATAATGACAGATAAATATCCTCTATCTAAACATGAATTCAGACAACAACAATGGTTGATAAATAGTTGATGAATGGTTGATATCCTTCTTCAGACTCTTCTACAGTCTGAATAAGGCATGAAGTGTCAGTTAGAAAGTTGAATCAGCAAGAACCTCAGGCAGGCAGAAAACCTGGATTTCCATTTGTATCAGGTCTGTTCAGAGATACTATGACAAGGCCATCCTCGTCATAAGAGACAACAGATTGGATTAGTCTCTTACACTGGTCTCCTTTACTGTGTGACCTTAGCCTGTCAACTTGGGCAGGACTTTGAATTAGATTTCCAACCAAGATTTGTTCCTCCGGTGAACATTCATAACATGAGCCAACAGTGTTCGCACAACTTCCTCAGAGCTACACTGCAGTTCAGACTGTCAGAGTATGCACAGCACTGTACCATATCCTAACGCTGCATTTCTATCTGATGCTCTGCTCAACATGGCTGCAATCTTCAGCTTGATACAGTAATACATGCCTCACAGCCAGAATTAATGCCCCAGCAGCTCATCATCATCATTACGATAAAGACAAACCAGCCAGTGCCCTGGCTCTGCTGTGCAGCTGCTTTAACTCCTGTGACAGAGAGACCAACTTTTAGAAGTGTCCTCACTTATTAATGCTGGAGTTGCTTTATTGTCCTACATGCTAATGCATCGCTCAGAGAGGACTAGGAGGTATAATGTGTCAACATTTGTTATGAACTAGTCTGAATGGTTTGTGTGCTGCAGGGGAGCATGATACAGCAAAATGCAAAGTACTGACCTTCTAGCAGTATTGGAATCTGAAATAAGCACTGATCAGCCAGAAAACACCATGTCATGTTGTTATCATGTTGGAAAGGACAGGGTGGACCACACCATGTTTTTAGCACGATATTCTCTGACAGAGCTGACAAGCTGTCAAACTAATACCACCAACAGACAAATGAGCAGGAGCCTTTGATCACCACATTACACAGCTCTCCAGCTTCACCAGTAGGGGGCAGCGTAGTACTTTCACAGACCTAAAGGTTCCTGAGCAAATCTTCTCTATAAATGCCACCAGCAGCTGCTTTTACCAAATGATGTGTACTCAGTGACCTCTGCAGGAGGAGCGGCATCACATTTTGAGGGCTTTAATTTCAGATTCTAAACAGACTTTCAGTACTGCCACCAAAAAAAGACTGGCTTTAATGAATCTTTTTTTAGCACCGAGCAGCCCAGTGCAATCAGCGGGAGATAGGCAGAAAGATGATGTCATACTTTTCAGGATGCTACAGAGCAGCGTGCATGTAAAGCGAGCTTAAATTTAATAGTGCTGAATGGGCAAAATGTAAAGTTGGAGATGCTGTGTGTGCAATACATCTACAGCCCCTCCTCAGCTCACAAATGTTCAGATGTTAAGGCTGAGGTTAGTGATGCAGGTCACGGCCAGAGGTTGCCGGGTTGAATCCCAGCAATGACATGAAAAACTCTTCTGAATTCAAGGTAACAAGCAGAGTTACAACCAGCAGCTCGGCCCTTTTACTCTTTCAGACTCTGATTCATTTTTACACACTGAAAAATGTACCAGGGTTTGTACATTAGATATTTGTACTTGTACTGTAAATGATGACCACAGGTGAAATTATTACACTGTGTACACTACCACCAAAAGTTTTAGAACGCCTCCGTTTTTCCAGTTGTTACTGAAATTTAAGTAAGTGTAGGAAATTCTGAAATTAAAGCATAGAACAAATAAAAAATGATTAATAACAAAAGAAAACCCGCCATGGAATCTTAAATCCTAAATTTAATCAAATTCTTGACTCATTCAGCAACTGAACACACTTGTGTCATTCTTTCTACAATGGAAATCAAACACTGTTCAGAAAGTTTGTCTCAACGCTGCTGCAGAAGTTCCCTCAAATGTGTTGCACTTGTAGTTTGCTTTGTTTTCACCTTCGGTCCAGTTCCTTCCAAACCAGCTCCATGTGGTTTAGGTCTGGAGACTGTGCTGGTCTTCATCAGGTGAAGCATCCGTCTGGTTCTGTTCTTCTAACGTTCTGGGTCATTATCCTGCTGTAGAATGAATCTCTGACCAACCAGCTCTTTCCTGTGTTACTTGTCTTTAACTCTCCATTCTCATAGAAACATACAGAACTACTTCCTGCAGTAAAGCACTGCTTTCATAAAGCATCAGAGGGTGTAGTAACACAGTTTGTTCCAACGCTGCCTTTGTACACACAGAGGGTTTGTAATTCATCAGCTAAAGTTGGGTCATCTGTGTGAATTGTTCACATTAACTTCCAGGCTTCATGTAATTCCATTGCTGCAGGACACATGTAAGTTAAACATTTGGGGTTTTTTTTACCTTGGGCCATCACTGCTTAACTGCTTAACAACTGGAAAATGGGGTGTTTTGCTTGTGTGTAAACTATGTGATTTGATGGCTTACCTGTGCTGGACACTCCTACAACATTACTGGGCTCGCTGATCAGGTCATCCATGACAGCCATTACACGGAACTCATACCACGCCTCCTGGGAGCAGAAGAACAGAGATCAGCATTAAGAAGGTAAAGCATGAGGATCTCATTTCAGAGGTGAAGGTTCCATCAGGCTGTAGGATTCGCCAAAGATCAGCCAGCTGAGATGCAAAGGCTTTGGAAATAAACTTTATTGCCAAATGACTAAGTCATTAGGGATTTGTTTAGTGAGGTCAGTGCAATTACAAAACATTCCTGCAGTCATAAATAATAAGCACTCACACAACAAAATTAGTTCAGTTTTAGTACCACAATTTGTGAGATTTGAAAGGCTTAAAAGCTAAAAAAAAAAAAAAAAGAATCAATAAAAACAGGGATCATTCCTACATGAAAGGCACGATGGAATTAGTTGTTCATGTAAACAGAATTTGGAAACATTCAGTTTCTGTTGTTCTTTTTTAATTAAAGGTACACCACCAATTTCTCTCTCACACACACACACAGAGACACACACACACACACACATCATTGTACTCATCATGAGCAGTACTCTGAGCATTTTAAAATCTCAGAAAATAAATAATTATGTCTTGATGTCAGTCGGGTCATCCTGGATTAGGAGGGTCTTACAGAAGATGGATGTAGGATCCAGTACTTTTAGAACTTTTAGTACTTTTAAAGTTTCGATTTAATAAAAAATTCCATCAATTTTACGTATCAGAGTCTAAAAAGTTGTATAAAGCCTTCTGAGTCTCCAGAGGGAGCTGTGTGAAGTCTGATAAATGTCCTCAAGTGATGTCACTTGAATCAGTATCAGCTGGGTCTGAAGACTACACCTCTGAAAAAATCTGGGGGTGTGGAGATAGAAGGTGAGCTTTCTAGACCTCTGCAGCCTGCTCCTCATTTCTGCCTGAGATGAGGAGCAGTTTACAGAAAAAACTGAAGCAAATGAGCTGAATGTGTCTTGTCAAATTATGTTCAAATCAATATCATACACATATGAAGAGGTTGTGTGATGATGCAAACAATATGGAAATAAGAAATAAGTCTGATAAACACGACAAGAATCTCAATAGAAAGTGAATGAAGTGATTATCTGTAGATCATAGTGAATGATTAATGTGGCTAAGAATCACCTGTGACTGAGTCATTATGAAAAGACACATAAAACCTCTTTGAATCTCTCTTTCGTTCCTGTGGTGCTGGCTGTGCTCTCCAGAGTGCAGGGTCAGACAGAACAGCAGCTCTAGAGATGGTAGAGATTCAGATTCAGTGCTCAAGGACACTTCAGCAGGGTGCAATACCTACTCAGCTGTACTGCTGGTATAACACTCAACCTTCTGATCCATATGCTGTGGACTGAGCTCAGTTAGGTAATGCACTCTCAGAAAAGATTGAGGATTTGAATGTTGAGAAGTGTGTGACAACAAACTTCACACCAAATGCCCACTGAATTACAAATTCACATATGGTGACGACTAAACAGAGGATCACTCCTGATGAAATGACCTCAACTGATGCAGTAAGAAGTTTGCAGGAGGAAAGTTATACAAGCCTGGTATAGCGTGTGTGGCAAGAGAGCTGGAGAGGAGTGTGTGTGGGTGTTTGCTGTGCAATGGAAGGAGAGATAAAAGCATCTGCATGGAGCTGAAAGTGGTGGTTAGATTAAAGAACGAAGCTCAAACATGTCATGGCAGGAGAATTAGCCGACATGAGCGAGATGTGAAACGCTGAAAAAGAAGCATTTTGTCAGAACTCATAAATCAGTAAAGATATATTGATTTCCCTTTGCTGTAGGGAAAATGGCTCTTGGAAATTTATTGTCCTCTAAAAGGCACATTGTATTCATAATTTATATTGAGACAGTGTATCTGATTTCATGTTTGGGTACAAGCGACATGCAGGCCAGTAGAGGTAAAAGCTGATGTGTGCTCTGCATGCCAGATAGGAAATAAAATCAAGAGCAAAAACAAGAAGTGGCAAGAGTTTCCTGGCTTCACAGTAAAACCCACAGAGATGGTCAGAAAGTGAGCCTAGTCAGCGAACACCTGCACTGTTACTATGACAACCAAAGTGGAAACGGGAGCACATTATTATACATATGCAGGATCTAATTTGAGTGCATGTAATTTAGCGCATCAACGGCAGAATTTGAAAAACATATCAACTTTGTCTGCAGTGTGAACAGAGTCTCAGTGTTTCCTTACAGGCTAGTTCATTAAACAAATCAAATATGATCAGTGTTGGAGGATGGTGGTGCAGTTCCAGGTTGGAACCTGTTGACCAGCTGAGCCTTTGTGTGTGAAGTCCAAAGACATGCACGTTAGGTTAACAGGTGACTTTAAACTGCCCATGGGCGTGCATGTAAGAGTGAATGGCTAGTTCTCATGTGTCAGCCTTGTATTAGACTGGTGATCTGTCCAGGGTGTACCCCACCTCCAGGATCTGCAGGTATTTTGTGGGGAAAACCAGGTATTTTTCATCCTGAGTCTTATTCTCATAGTTCAGTTCAGTTTAGTCTAACAATAACTCTGCACGCATCACCTCTGTTGTAGATTTCCAAAATGTGATTTTGGCAAAACAAGGTACAGTGGAGTTATAAAGCTTTCCAAATTTACTTTCATTTTACACACATTTCAAACACCTGTCTGTACAATTGTAGGTCACTGCACATAGATGGACTTAGACCTTGTTTATTTCAAAGAGTACACAGATGAGGAGCTACATTAAATGAAAGAGAAACGTCAAAAAATGAAGACAGGATGGCAGCAGAGGACCATCCCCCAAGACAACACACCTCAGCAGACTGGTGTTCCTGCTGTCACTGCTGTGCACAGCTGACTGACGAGGACAGCCTTCCTGTGTAGGGGGGACTTGTTGGCAGCCTTGGAAAATCTAAATGTGTCCACAGATGGAAGTGATTCCATCTTTGTTTATCTCATTTGAAGTAGACTCATTGTATTTATGAAAGGATGAGTAAAACAAGTTTGTTACTACTGCAGATGAGGAGTTAGACTGGGACTTGCTGGCCAAGGCTGCTGTTTGGTTTGGTTGCCCTGGAAATATATCACTTCACATTTAGCTTTATAGGCTAATCCAGGGCCTCACAGTGCTGATATAGATGACTCTAGCAAAACTCTCTCTCACATTGCAATCAAGAACCACAGAACAGAGGTAGCAAAGGTTCTAAATGCTCACAGTCAGAAAAACCTGATAATCAAACCACAAACAATTTAAGAGTCACATCAGGTAACAGTTAGTGATAGCTAGTGGGAGCTAATTTATATCAAGATTTCTGTCTGTCTTAAGTGGTGTATAATCTCTTTTCTGCAAATTGAAAGGTGTGATATCTATGTAGTCTCTTTTCTTTGGAACTGTTGGTTCATGTGTAACACTGTGTGTAAAGTCTACAGTCCCTGTCCTGTCATTTACCTGAATGAGGTCTCGGGCAAGCAACTCCGTCTCCCCAGCAGGAATGCTGTCGTCCAAGACCTCCCATCGTTCCCCCAGGCGAAACTCCATGACATAATGCTGGATAGGTGCTGTGTGATTGGCAGGCGGGATCCAGGTGAGCAGGACTCCCTGCTGCGTGCGATTGGCTGTGAGGCACCGTGGTGGGGTAAGCAGCACCAATGGTTCAGGGGTACTTATAGGAAATACTGAAAGAGCACATTAGGGTTGAGAAGACGTGTGAGTTACATATTTAGCGAGTAGCTCCACCAACATGATAAAAGTGAATCAACCCTCCCTTAAACTTTGACACTGACATGTGCAAGTATCTTCAACTAGACTGTGAATAGATGTGAAGCTTTCATACCAAATGCATCTCTCGCAAGCATAAAAATCGCTTCATCTCTGAATCCTTGCATCCATTTCATAAACTTTTCATCTCGCTGGCTCGTATTCCAGCTTCCCACATTTATAACTGCTATATAACACACTCACGCATTCTCTGATCACATATTAGCAACTAGTTTTTCACTGAAAGAAGATTGAGCTCCAAATGATGTGGCAGGACATCTGACTTGCAAATGAACGGTGGAAGACGTTGTTAAAAGGGGTTTTAAAGGAGAAAGAGACAACAATGAGCCCCTGGGCTGAACGCTCCGTCTTTGTTTCTGCTCCCTGGCTGACACAGAAGGTGATGCAGCGTGAATAGTTATCCCAATTTTCAGTATGTCACTTATCTTTAAGTAATAATCTGTGACAGCTTCATTTACACTTGATAAATGTCCCTGTCCTCTCCGCTGTAAGGAATGATATAATGCATAATGATTCAACCGAAGCCCACTTAAAGCTTTTACAACATAGCCCTTACTTTGCATTTCTGATCATCACCAATAAAGGTCTTTGGCCTCTTAGGCTTATCTGTGATACTACACAACACGGCTGAACAATTAACTGCTGTGTCTTAACAAGATGGAGAAGGTGAACCGGTGTGGGAAATGACTGCTGATTTCATGGCCTATGAAAACAACCATCACTGGGGAATTTGCTCAGTATAGTTAATATACAAGTATGTCAATTCTGTATGCTGGTGAAACAACACGAAAGAAATCTTGGATGTTGTACTGTTAATAGGTTCTTTCATCGCACAGTGGTGTCTGCATATTTTGGTCAAAGATGGTTTTGTTGATGAAGAAACGTCACTCTGTGCCATTTCTTCATAGAATAAAAGTTTTCTGCACATAAATGATCCAGGAGGTAGCGAGCACTTATCTCAGCCGTTGTGTAAACGGCCAACAACCATAACTGGAAAACAATGTAGCTGTTATCAATAAATATAACACTATTTTTAATCTCACTATGTTATAATCTAACTTAGTGATGTCATGTTAGACTTTGTCTTTTCTCTCACTGCCTGGTTTTAACAAAAAGATCATCTGTTTTATCACAATCTAAAATGCCAAAATCACAAAATCACTTTTCACAATAACAATTTCTATAACTACTTACTTCAGCCTGACAGTTTTCGATTTTATTCGTTTTGGAGGTGAAGCACCTTATTGAGACTAGAAAAGTAATTAACTAATTCCTACACTCATTACTCACTGATTGCATCCCATAGTGGCTAATGGGAGGGTTAACAATGTCTAAGAATGTTCACTGAACCTGAATCTTTCACTGCCTCCACTCTGAATGCTGCTCAGCTATGTTTGGAGTATGTTTTGCATTTCTGTTTCTGCTGATATTGACTGAACACCTGTTGACATGGAGGTAATATGAAAACGAAAGCTTCTAAAACATCTGCACGCTCCTCTACAGCTGAGGTGTGTGAAACATCACACCCACAGCGCTCACACACAGGGTGTCGCTCAAACGTGAACTTGTCAGACTTCATTTACAGCACAGAATTTTCTAAAATTACTGCTCTGCCTCTGAAGCACTAATCTTATCTGGAACATGAAGTTCATCAAAACAAGTGGAAATTTTTCATGAACTGTTCTATTATTCAAATTGTTGATATGAAAAATGTTATAATGCAAATTAGAATTAGGAGACCTCTCTAAAACTGAACATGACGATCCAAGAAATTTTAATTTAGCATAAAAAAGGCTTAAATATGAAAAAGATTCTAGTAGAAGCAGAAAGGATTCCTTTGTGGTTTTCTTTTTGTTCTAAGTAAACAGTCTTTCCAGTCACCGCAGCTGCATGCCTGCCAAAGACGTTTTATTATTGGATCCCTCTGTCCTGGTCGAGCAGTACTGAGTATACTCACCTAGTGTGTTCACAGTGACAACCTCGCTGAAGGGGCCTGTGCCAAGCTTGTTTTGGGCCAGGAGACTGAACTGGTATGTTGTCTCTGGCTCCAAACCAGGCACCAGCATCCAGTCGTGGCCTCCAGGCACGGGTGTGGAGAGCCAGTCATGTGGACCTAAATGCTCCCTCTTCAGCCTGTATGGGAGTCAGGATGAGAGGTCAGCAGACAGAAGGGAAAGATTTAGATAAATAAATTAGGATGTTTAGAGGTAGATAATAGGAGTGTCTCGCTCTTTTTTTGTTTTATATTCAGGTAAAAGCTGATTCATGTTCAAAGACATAAAGTTGAGTCTTTTCTCAGCATCATTCTCATCACACAGTTTAACACACTACAATGTAACATGTTGTTACACAACGTATTTTGACTGTTCACTTCATTCACCCCACGACGTTCACTGATGATAATAAGCCCATGCTGCGCTCAGCTTTGCAGTTTGCTGTTTGCCCATGCCATACATTCAGCGTCGACTGCACCTGACCACCAAACGAAGCAGAAAACTCTACACATGCAACAGCTGCAACAATGCTACTGTAAATGCATCGAGTGACACTGTAATGTAGCAGTTTCTTTATGTTTATAGATATTATTTATGTTTCCTGTTAGCTTCAACAAATAACTTCATAATTTCATTTTGAATGAATGTGAAGTGGGATATGAGAAACATCTGGATGCCTGCATCATGCCACAAAATTAAAGAGGTGATGCTTCTACAGTTTTTAAGCATCAGTACATTCTTTGGTGTCTGCTGATACAGTCTGATCCACTGTGTAAATGTACTGTGTTTTTTCTCTTCATAATAAAGCTGCACAGTGCACAGTGCGAGCGATAAGTACGCCTCCACTGAAATTAGTTATACTAATCCAGTTTAGATATGTTTGACAGCTGAACAGCTCCGCATTAAGAAAATGTGTCACATGTTACCTTAAAGATTCCTGTCATGCATAGTTCTTTGCAGTGTTCTACACAATAATATCCAACAGTGTCAGTCTGTTTCTGTTGAAAGGTGTGCACAGCATTTGAAAACACACTCTTCATCCAAAAAAGAACAGCAAGAACCAAAATACTGAAGGGGAAATGCACCTGTAAATAACAGCAGGACTGTAGAGGCTCAGTTCACCTAAGACATGTCCCTGAGATGGACTCAACCCAAAGCTGCTCTGCTCACATCACTCACTGGTGTTGTCGTCAGTATGAATGTCATTAATTAAAGCTGCTGTCTGCTTTTTTTTTTTTTTTGTTCCACTCTGCAGTTCTCTCACTGGTTTAATAAAGCATGATCAGATACAATAACCAGAGTCGAGCTGATTATGCTTTACCCTGAACCTGTGAATTAGTTCAGGACATCCCAGTATGTAACTATAAAATGAATTATGACAGAAGTCTTCACCTTACACCCGCAATACTGTTACAGTTTCACAGAGTTAAGAGTAGGTTTCTGATAAATCAGCATGGAAACACACAATGTGAGCTGTAACACAGAGCCCAGCAGGTTAGTTTCTCGTTGACTGTCTCATTTGCTTGTGTGTAATGATGGTAAAACTGCTTGAAAATGATTAGAAACTGTGTGTGGAGTGATCGAACCTACTGTGCTGCAGTGACACAGCACTATCTCACCTGATACACCACTTCTTACAGGATTTATTTTATATATGAACAGCACAGCAAAACGTTAAAGCTCATTTTCCTTTTAACAGGTTTGATGTGAATGTGTACATGAGTGTGTGTACTGTATGTCAGGGATCCTAAGGAAGAGACTAGAAGGCTGAAGTATGTTGGAATTCAGGTGTAGTTTACGCTGTATTCCTCTAACAGGAACCAGTTGAGCCATTACAAGACAAGCCTAACAGAGACAGAGAAGAAAGAATGAATCAAACCCCTGAATTCAAGAACCAGCATCTTCACACAGTCTGAAATCCACATTAGTGGCAGCAGAACCGCTATCAATATTACATGTATTCAATATTCTCTGCTTCATGCCTGATAATGAGATTAGTTACTGCATCTTCAAATGAGTTAAAACTCTTATAGAGGAGTCTGTTAGTCTAAAATCAAAGAACACACCCCCCACTGAAAATACATATATAAGTCCACAAACCTTTGATGAACACTTAGTTGCATAGCATGACAGCATCCTATAAACTTCTGTTTTCACTACCCGTTATAAGAAACTCTGCTTAGATCCACCAAACTCTTTTTTGACATCTAATGGCTCCACGCTCACTCCCATCAGCCAAAATGCATTTGGGTTATGTTAGTGAGTGAAAAATCACTTCAGGGTGATTAAAATTATACTGTACCAGTCAATAAATGAAACAGTTCCACCCAGGCCTTTTTTAAAAGTCAAGCAGCGGCAAAGCAGCAGCAGCAGCAGCAGCAGGACAGAGAACTTCGGGTCATGTTCAGTTTAGTTGCAACTGTTTTAAGCGTTCCTCCAGAAACTCAGAGAGAGATGAAAATTCACTCACACTGGATCGCCATGTGTTTCCATCTCTATGTTTTCACAACTGTTCTGAACACAACCCTGGAGAAGACATTTTCAGAAACAACAGAGGAGGTATTGGAAGAAGAAAAAGCAGGAAGCAAAGCATGCTGGGATGACTCACACATGGCCATACCAGACTGAGAATGTCTGTTGGAAGCCTCCATCATAGCCCGCCTCCCAGGACACATTGGCCCAGGTGGAGGATGCCACCACATGGACGCTGGTGGGGGCGTGGGGGCTTGTGCCTGCAAGGAGGGAAAGCAGTGAGAAAGGTGTTGTTAAAATGGCACATAAGTCACTGAGAGGCCCTGCTGTGATACATTACATACATTTTACTTGTCAAAGAAATTTACTGTGAGCTGGACCCAGTAATGTGTTTTTCAGCGGTCAGCAACCCAACCCAACATTAATAATATAATATATATATAATATAGTAAAACAGCTAAGAATAATTTATACCTGCCAAAATTCTTAATATGCATTTTTATAGAAAAAAGAGTCATCTCCAGTTTCATTGTTTAGGTACTGTACATGAGCCAAGGGAACAGGAAACCAATTAGGAGTCGGTTCAATAGAGTCATTGTATTGCTCTGATTTGAGTGGCTCATATCCAGAAGGGAAGTACAGTGGTCAGCAAGGACAAAGGCCGACAGAGAAGGCCTAATATTTTAGAAAGTCAACATTTCATAACTAATTCATGCTAAATGATTTTCTTCCAGGGCAGCTTGTTGTGTGTAGTTAGTGTGTTTGAGTTGCAGGATGCCAGAGTAACAATAAAGAGGGTAGCAGAGATACTCTGTCCTGGATCTGTTCCAAAAAGGGTTTCTTAAGGAAACACAACACTTCTCTCCTAACTCTCTGCAAGAAAGCAAGTAAGCTTATTTCCCAAAATGTTGGACTATCCCTTTAAAAATAAAAGGATAACTGTCTCTCTCCATATGGTGAAACTTTGCACTCATGTGAAGGAAGAAGTTGAACCTAACCATGACGATGATGACCAGTGAGAACAGTAGAGAGTGAAGCCTCTCTATATATCTAAAAAATCATTAAGGGTTCCCCTTTAGGCAAAGAGCATAAATCATCAATCCATTTTATCTCTGATGTCTAATGACATGTTCATGTTATAAGTGCTCTCCCATCCAAAGTGCCATTATTTTACCACAATCACTCAGAGCTTTCTGTCTGGAGTTCCTCTCAAAACCAGGAGGCGAATCAGAAACAAGGCAGAGGGTTAAGAAGGAGAAGTTAGACTGGGCCACTGTTTTCTCTATAAACCTGCCTCCTGATTCAGAGTGCCCTTGACTGCTTTTTGAGTAGAAGTAGTGGGGTCAAGGAGTTGTAGTGGGACAGGGTGTCATACAGACTCGCCTCTACACCGTCTCCATAATGCGCTTCAAAAGAGGGTCAGAACGAGACGAGAGGCAACTCATTTGTTCCCTACTGGCCCTGAATCCAAACCAACATCTGACCTTCCTCCTCTTCCTGATGACAAAAGGAGTCTTGTGTTTCACAGATGACCTACCTTAGTTGTTAAGAGCTCTATGAGAACCACCTCTGCTCGTTCTGCAGTATATGATATAATTATATTTGTATACAATTTATACATGTATACTGTTATCGCCACTGCTGGTATAACACCATACATCAGGTATCAGTACAGTTGCTAAGCTGTCCAATCACAGCTTAGCAACTGTAACTATGCAAAACAGACCTGTCAGTCTCTGAATTTCTCCACTTGTTGAACTGGTGAACATGGGGCTGTATTGAGAGCCATACTCCACACACCAAGAGTTGTAGAGGGTTTTTTTGCTTTTGTAAAACTAAAAGCACAAAAAGCAGTGTGTATATCTGTTCAAGTGTTGGCTGCTAATGAATGGATAACGGATAATGGATAGCTTAGTGCCTACAATGGTAAACCACTGCTACTTCCAAGACTAAGGAACATTTCATACTACATCAGATTGAAAGGGTTACAGGTTATATAATAAAAAAACCTTCAGGATAGCACAGCAGAGATGATGTTACAGCACAACACACTGGTTAGTCCTCCCTCTAAAAGCCCTTTCTAATGTAATGTAATGTTTAAAGTGACATATACTACCAGGTATCTGAAGGAAGAACAATAAAGCATGAATGTAAGCTGTGTCTTGAGCTTATGTACGTAGATGTAATGTACAACATATGTTTATGTATGCTTCTATATGTATGTGTGTGCGTTCATGTGCACGTTTGGTACCTATGACTTGGATGTGCGTGCTGGCAGTGATGCTCGTGGCAACGTTGGTGGCGACACACTCCCACTCCCCGTGGTCCTCCTTAGTGAGTGACTTGAACTGTAAGCTGCCTCGGGGCAGAACATTGTGCTTGCTTTTACTGGGCTTCCCTACCTGCAGTCCACCCAGGCATGGAGAGACAGAGTCCGCCGAGGAAAGAGAGACAGAGGGGCACAAGAGTTTGGCACATGCAATGAAAAAAATTCACATCTTTGAAGAAACGCACAGAATACACATACAAACAGTTTACCACCAGTTTACCACTAAAAATAACAATCAACCTCAAATCTACTCCAATAATATTATATTGCTTTCAATATATAACTTCAGGATCAAATTATACAGAAGGATGAGTTATGAATTTTATAAGTGGGAGACAAAAACAATAGCTCATCACATGGTAGTCAATGACCAAGATTAAACATGCCTCACAATCAAGCAAACAATTGAGTGAATCTAATATGTTCCCTTGATTGCATATTTTATAGACATCATTAAAATGTGATTAAAATGACATACAGAAGTTTGCATAATTAAAATCTGAGCTCACGGTACAGGCACAGGTTTCAGAAATGAAGGTTTCTCAATGGAAAACACTGAACGTAACATAGAACAGTATGAAGCACTCATCAGTAAACGGCTTTAAACAGAAAATTTGGAGGCCAAATTATAAACAGCAGAGAGGGAGTGTAGAGTGTTGAGAGTGGAGGGTGTTACCTTCCTCCATGTGATGTTGGGAAAGGGGTCTCCCTCCGCCTCACAGGGGATGATCAGTTCTCTCCCAGCCTCCTGCCTGTACTCCCCTCCAGGAACCACTGAGAATTTGGGAGGGTCCTGCCCAGAGGGAAACACACAAAATGGGGTTTGGGTTAATAAAGAAAAAACTGATGAACTGCATAGGTGAACTTTCACTTTCTCCCGGATGCAGCAGAGATGTTTTGCTAATTTGGAATAATTTAAATGCACAATGACTATGCATGTACCTTTAGCACCAGGGGAGCGGGAGGGGACCATCCCATGGAACCCAGGGCATTGTAAGGCATGCAGGTATAGGTGCCCAGAGAGTCCTCTGTCACCTCTGCCACACGGATGCTCCCATCGTCCATTTGGCTCCAACCAGGGTACTGTGGAGAAGTCAAGGACATTGTGTAAGTAAGTGCAATGCACAGGCCAATAATAACCAGCTGTCAATAACTCACATTTGGAAATTTATAAAAATAAGTCCTGGAGAGAGGAAAACACAGAAAATGAAGGGATGAACCAAAGAAATGGTACACTTGTTTCCAATCTGATGTGAGGTAAAGTGAGCGGAACCACATCACCTTATCTATCCGGAGAGGGAGGCCATCTTTCTTCCACTTAACCAGAGTTACAGGGGGGTTGGCATCTACAGGACAGCGAATGAAGCCAGGTAGACCAATGGCCACATAGATGACAGATGGCATGTTTACCACACGGGCAGGATCTGGTGAGAAACACCGAGAGGAAAACGAGTGGTGAAACATGTCTGTGCAGCTCGGGAAGTCTGGTGCCTGGTGACTATAATAGCTGTGCAGAGGAAATTGGGAAATCACCGTTTATGGGAAGTGGGCTCATCATAAAATGATAAATGAATTTATGTGGAGCACAGCTGGTCTCAGAGCAGCATTTGTGTGTTTGTAACACAAACAATCTCCCAGCACATCAGGTTTATTTGTTGACTGGAATTAAATGAGCAGCATAGTGCACCTGACTACACATACAGTAAACCAAACAAGATTTTAACAAGGATCAAATTTGACTACAACCTGCTTTCGACACTGTCTTCCATCATACTTCAACTGTCCCTATTCACTGCACTTTGTTTGAAAAAAAAAAACAATGATCATCAATTCAAAAAATGAATGGTAGAATAAGAGAGAGAAAGAGACAAGAAAGCAGTTAGTTAAAGTTATATATACTTTGAAGCATTAAATACATAAAAGGAAATCTCAAAAACTTTATTTTAAATTAAACAACTTCCATGGCTCCAGAAAGGAGCTATTGAAACTGAAATAAGAGTTTACAGCCATGCTAGCACCGCTGTGAGACTGTACTTAGCCACAGCGCCTGCTTTGAGCTAATGCCAGCATGCTAACATGATCGCAATGACATGGCTAACATCTGCCAACTAGCACTAAGCAAAGTACAGCTGAGGAATGTCATTGGTTTGCAGGTATTTGTTCATAAATCAAAGTATTGAACCATTTCAAAGTTTGACCTGGTGATGGTGCTAGAGGAAAAGATACAGGATCATCAAAGTTTACATTTCATCCTGGAGAGGACAATGTCTGCACCAAATTTCATGACAATCCATCCATCACTTGAGACACCTGACCAGCTCTGCCATACCCAGAGCCACTAGCATGGCTAAAAATAATCATTAGTTATAAGTAATAACAAGTAAAAAGTAATCTAAGTAATCAAATAACAAGATGAATATTGTGGAAAATATACAGTATAACTATAAGGCTTCTACAACTTAAAGGTTATGTCTCATTTCAGCTCACATCCTGGAAAATTCTGACCAAGTGCATCTTGTAGTACTGAAATTGAGTCATATTACAGTAATAATTGAAAAATTCAATCAACTGGATTAAAGGGATAGTTTGATGTGCATATTCGCTTTGTTGCTTTGAGAGTTAAATGAGCAAATTCACTGATCTGATCTGAGCTGATTTGATGTTAACATCTGATAGTGAAATATGGAGCGAGTTATGTTTCTAAAAGGGAGCCTGTCATAGATATGTCTGTATAACCTGTTCATTAAATATTCATATTTTAACCAAATGTAACTACTGTCATATTTAGTTATATGGAAAATCACATTACATCATACCTGAACTTCCTCACCTCAATCAGTCTAATCTGATATGCTCTCATTTATTTCAGTTTTATTATTATATTTGCTACACATCACTGGAAATCCATTCACATGTTCCCTCTGCATTTTAAATTACTAGGATTTGATATGGTCAAGCTGCACCCTTTGGGCAAACACAGACACACAAGAAAAAGTCCATCCATCCATCTGATAGAGGAAAGGGCCGGAAGAAGAGGAGGAAAAGGAGGAGGAAAAAAGAGGAGCAGCTAAAACTTCTTCCTAAATCCTGAATTCTGAGGAGGGCGAGGAGAGTGTGGTGCCTAAATGAGGTCAAGGAGGAGAGCTTCAAAGCAGGCACTGAGTGATAAGGAGGAGAAATGGTGTGAGCGAGAGGAGGAGGGGTGAGTGCTATCAGCGGAGCGATAGAGGAAGGACGAACGAGGCTGAGCATAAGCGTGGGAAAGAGGACAGGTGAGAGAGAGAGGGGGAGAGATGTGACTGGATGACGTAAGGTGGAGAGGAATGGTGGGAGAGAGAGGAGGACGAGGCAGTGTGACTGTGAATAAAATAAAACAGACTCAAATCATTCATTTGGCATTGCAAAGGAGAGATGATAGAGTGAACGAAAGACTGCGTCACGTGGTGAGATGGAGGCACTGTAACACGGAGAGAGGTTGTTTGACCGCACTGTGCCAGAACAACTCTAAACTACAACTGCTGTCCTCCCAAGTCCTAACCACCGGCCTGGCAGCGCTCTGCCAGAAAGAGCCCAGAGGAGCAGCGCCACCAGCGCCACAGACAAGAGTATCAGCCAAGTTTCTAAATATAGCCCTCAGACAGCGCTATCGCTCACGACACGCTGGTTCCCACTGCAAGATGCTTTAGGGAAGTTGTTCACTGGCAAGCACTTCAGGGAGAAAGACAGAGGGAGGACAGAGAGGGAAAGAGAGTGTGGGAGAGAGATTTAAGCAGGATGAGGCAGAAGTGAGAAAAAGGGCATGAAACAAAGGGAGAGGAGCAGATGTCGAGGATTGAGAGAAGGGGATAAAGAGAGGAAGAGGGAACAAAAGGAAAAGATGAAAATAAGAGGAGAGATAAGAGGGCCGAGAGATGGAGAGAGCCCTCTGCAGTCTGACAGAGAGCAGTCTCCGGTCTTACAGCAATGATGTAATCCCCTCCCTCTCACTTCTCCCTCCCTCTCACGGCCGGTGTTGCCTGCCTCTGTTCGTCACACACGCTCACACACACACACACACACACACACACACACACACACACACACACACACACACACACTCACACACCCTGCACAATCTAATGTACAACTATCGAAGGAGGCAGGAGAGCGAGGGAATGCAAAATGTCTGTTGCCTTGACTACTGCCAGTGGCCGGTCACCGCTCGACGAGGCAAGAATCTCAAAGCCGGTCCCGCTTCTGCCTGTCTGCTCCAAATAACAGCCAGATGCTTTTCTGAAGTGACAAATTCACCAAGCCTCATGTTGCTACAGCTGGAAGTGACTGAGTGAGCAAGTGTTTTATGGGAGGAGAGAATAGGGAGGGAGAACCTGTGATGGAGACAGGGGGAGGGAGAGGCATAGATGTATTGGTGTGTATATGATGATGTATACATGAACGAGTACGTACGGGAAGTGAAGACAGGGAGGGAAGAGAGAGAGGAAGAGAGGAAGAGGGAGAGTCAGAAAACAAACGTGAAAAAGAGGAAAGTGTATTTGAGGAGGCAAACGTGTGTTTGGGTGGGTTTAGGTGTTAGGCTGAGAGGCGGAACAGAGTTAGCCTGCAGACTGGTAGAGTCTCCAAATCAATTCCACAGAGCAGAGGATGAACCGAGCACATTTCCATCCCAAATTAGTACTACAGCAGAGTCAGACTGAGCAGGAAACCATGCTGCTACACACCAAATGCACAGAAACTCCCATTTATGGTTAAGTCTTTGGTTTGAAGTGTAGAAGTAAAGACTAGTCATCTCAGACATCAGACACCATTAAAGCTGGAGCAATCTGTCAATAAACTCATGTTTGATTTCCTTTGATTTCCTTCCGTATTCACCAATACACCACTCTGAGAAGCCCTAAATGCTGCAGGATGTCCTACTTTCTTGAATAGAAGCCTTCAGATGTTGATTTATTATTGGACCTGTCTGAGCTTATTGGGAAGTCTAACAATTTCATGTTAGTACAGACAGGCATGGCAGGCTACACCAAATCTTCCTCATATTGTTTTTTTATACAGGGCAATGGGAACAATTGTTTTTTTCATTTCTAAGCAGGATTTTTTTGGGATCACATAGATGATATTATTTGTTTTAAATTCATAACTAAATGGGACACAAACAAAGCAAAGCAAAGTCAAATCGCTTTTCCCAAATTAGCTCCTCCCACTTCAAGTAGTGAGACTTTAGTGGAAAAGTTTGTTTTCATATGAGACCACGATGTTAATAGTAAGAAGCTGATTGTGAAAACAGGTTAACACAGCTGTGAAAGAAGGTGGGATGAGCTATTTGCTTTCAGAAACTAGTAATAACATGCAGTAACCTTGGCTTTTCCCAACTGGTACAACGGAAATATAATTTCTTGACGTGCTATTTTTTTTAATAATCTCTACACACAGGAAAGATTTATTTTACAGCATCTCCTCCTCTACATTCTCTGCCCAGTTTCGTTCCTTTTCAACCCCAAGCATGATTAGCCCTTAGGCTGGGTATGAATGATAACAGAGCTGAGGTGGCCTGGGCTTCGACACATACAAAAGGTCATAAAGAGGAACGGTTACAAAGTACCAGAGCAGGATTTAAAGTTTAGCACAGAGAACCAATAAAAATTCAAAGTGTAAAAAAAAAAGACAGGACACTCACATTGCACTGTGAGGTAGGCAGAGGCAGTCGGTGGTCGACCCAAGCTGTTGCTAGGAGCACAGGTGTATTTCCCAGCATCCTCTGGCTTGACTTGAGCAATGATGAGGGAGCCGTCGATGAGAATACTGACTCTGCGCTTCAGGTCACTGTGAAAATGAAGAGGAGGGAAACGTCAGTGAACCAGGCGTGTTTGATCTGACATCATCACCGAAATCAGTCTGAAGATAAGATCCAAACAGAGTGGAACAGCCATCTTTCACTCTGAAGCTTCACTTCTGTGTTTCTTAGAATGAAAAGTTTACTGAGAAAGTATTTCCACACATGTTTTTTAGTCATCTACTGCAGAATACTTACGACAGATGTACATGTATACTGTCACTGCCATATGATGCAATACTCCTATGAAGATGACAGTGCCACAATTTCTTGCTCTTTTTTTGCTCATATCCCAGTGGATGTGTAGCTCTGACTTTCATATAAATGATGGTACGCAGCTTGATTCATGATTCAGAGCAGAACAGTTGGTTGCAGAGTCTATAGGCATATGTATTCCTCTGCTTGTTAATTACTGCCATACAGCACAGAAGATCAGAACATGCCACTGTGTGGCAACAGATTTATTGATAACAATGATAACTTTCCCAGGAGCAGTGATTTCAGACTTTAGAAATCTCTGTAACCCATCCAGTTTGAGGGCTCTGTGTCGGCACAGCAGAAGGGGATCACAGAGATCCTGGTTCATGTTTGATTTAGCGTCACGCATGGTGCCTGCGGATTTTTCAGCAGCACATTCATCCCACAAAAATCCTATTTTGGTGGGATGAGTAGGTGAGGTGTGCTGTTATTGTGAGGTCTGAGGTGTGAAGGCCTCTGGAGAGCTAAACTCACCATTGTGTTCCTGTCACTAGCTTCAAGTGCAACATTTAAATAGAATAATAAACTGTCACTGTGAAGGAACTGAATTTCAAAGGCAAAAATTACACTACATTAATGTGACAGCTGGAGTTACTGGGCAGGCTACTGTGCAGACTGTGATTTTTCAGACAGACTAATAAAATCCAGTACTACACACTGTTAAAGGTCAAACCAGTGGTTCTTTGTAACCAAAGCAGTTTACTTATTCTGGCTTTGGAAAATCCCTCCAAAGCCACAGAAGCCACTAAACAACTCTTCCCAGGCTGAGTGGTGCTCCCCGTGACAGGTAAAATTACATGTAAATGTAAAATGGAAGGATTGCTCCTTTAAAATGCAACATAACAGAATTAAACTTACAATGCACAGTGCATGTTATCCAGTGCTGTAAGTCTCCTGTCATGCACAGCATGTATTTACTCTAGTCCTGTCTACAGTTTCCAGGGAAGATATCACTGCTCAACATTACAAGATGGTGTTTCTCCTTCAGACGTGTGTTTTTATTTGGAGACAGGGAGCTGGAATGAGTTCGGAGACAGCCCTGAGATTTGGGTCTGCTGACTGATGACCGGCCACTTGCAGTAGTCAAGGCAACAGATATTTTGCATTCCTTCGCTTTGCTCCCTCCAATTTCAGACCAGACTGAGTGCAACGAAAAATGACATCATCCATGGCAAAGACAATACATTTGTTAACCACTGTTCCCGTCTCACTTTCACAGGACACTTTTTGCAAAGCAGTATTTCTGTCGACTGACTGTACTGTAGAAAATGAGGCTCTGAACAGCCAAAACTCTGAGCAGAGAACATCTGCAAAGCTGATCATAATCACAGCTTCTAAATTAAACTAACAAGAAGATTGTGAAAAAGATTTTGAAAGAAATCTGCCATGAAAAAGACAGAACTGGCATATTTCAGAGGGCTGGTAATGCTACTCTGACTGAAACATAAGGAGAAAACAGATGTCAAATTTAAGGGATCTGTTGGCAGAGGCAATCTTTAATCAAACTACTCCATTCAGACACTACAGTCATTAAAAACATGAGAACTGTTTTAGAATATTTTTCATAGCACAAAGAAATTTAACAGCTTTTTCATGATCAAAGAATGACGGAAAACAAGTAGAGACAATCAAACCCATAACTATTCATTAAGTACATGAATGTACTGATGTTTATAACATATAATTCTGTACTATCTAGCAGTACATAATAATTCCTAGTAAGCTATAACAACTAGAATGGCACTCAGTGGAGTGCATAACTCTTTCTTTTCTTTTAATGCCCAGAAAGTGTGTAATCCTGCTGACAAACAAACAAACAAACAAACAAACAAACAAACCAACAAACAGACACAGAACCTCCTTGGTGGAGGTAACGAATCCATTTAAATGGCCTGGATCTGAATAAGCAGCAGAAAATGGGTGAATAAAAAATTATTCTCTCATCTTGACTCACTGAAGTCATTGCTTAAACTGTCACTTGTCCAGTCTGAGCTGATGATCATCCTAGCACTTTACTTTCACGTTGTACTTTAAACCACAACTACATCCTAAAATAATTTGTTTTCTCTGTGAGCCTTACGCTACCTCTGTATCACACAGAATGAAATAATAATAAGAATATAATAAAAGCTGTTAGACTAAAACATCAAAAAACTAATCAAACAGAGAAATACATTTCTCCAATTTTCATTGTTGTTATTTAAACTTTTTAACTATCTCATATATCTTAATATCTCAACTCTAGAAAATAAAATATCAATTTTACCTTCATACCTGTATTTTACCTGAATGGTAAAATGGTGAATGGACCTAACAGGATATGCTGCAAAGACTATTTGCCATTTTCATCTAATATAATTAAATAATATTTTGACTTATATTCTTGCTTGAAATGGCAATACTAGTAAAAAGGAGTAAAAAGCTACCCTTTGTTCAACATCTGCATTTTAGCTGTGTTCATCCCTGTCTACTCTATCGTCTTCAGATGGAGTGCACTGAGGCAGACGTTGATGTAACATGAAGAAATGTGAATGTGCATCATGACTGAAGTTAACTTCAAGCTTTGGTGGCTGCGGGGCACTTTATGGTGTAGGAAAATGGACAAGTGCATTGTCTCTGTCCGAACAGCTTCCAAGCATCAACAGTGGAAATGTCATCGCTCGTGGCAACAGAGAGGGAGATGTGCCCACTGACTAACATTTGTGGAGATCTGTGAAACGCTTTGCATTATTAGGTTTATTTACTTTAAATAACATGGATGTTCAACCATGGAGATGTCCCTCTATAAAAGCCAGCTCAGCATTATTAGGCTCTGCCTTTTCTCAGCATGAAAGACTTTTCCAAAAACATACGAGTGTGAATGCGTGTACAGACACAAACAGAGCCTGCACACACGTTTATATATGTACATTGTTTATACAATATACATGTACATGCATACTTATGTTGAGGTGATATGTGGCTCCTTATGAACCAGATGAAGTGATATCACTGCTGGAAATCAATAATGACGAAGGAAGAAGGCTGCTTTCAGTTTACTCTCAGTCTGCATCACTGATGGATTTTAAAACGTATTTTTCCGTTGAAGCCTTAATTAATGACTGTCGTTAGTGCGATGGACACTGGGCACGCTCCTCTCTAGTGAATCTCTTAATAAATTTTCTCATCACACTTATCATTTAATAGAGATTACTGCTGCCCACTTTCAGATGTCCACTGCACAAGCACAGAATGACAAGACTTAGGTTGGGACTCACGTCGTATGCAGAGTGTTTTGGTAGATATTCATTTATTCATTCATGCAGCTGGCAGCAATGAAAGCTGATGGAGGGAGTGCTGGTCTGATTATCACTGTGGTTCTATGAGGGTTGTTTTTTAAACTCTTCTTTGGACTCTCACAACCACTGGAGAACTTAACATTCAATGAACATGAACCACAACATGAGTTTTACGTGGTTAACCAGCAAACACAAGTCAATAAATTTCTGTTTGGGATGATTTTTTGCCCTGAGTTTTATCTCTCAGGCTTAATATAGTTTGCCCTACACTGTTAGTAGGGTTAGGGGCTGAAAGACAAAGAGACAATGTTTAATCTATACTTATATTTACAGTTAATACTCAAGTTTACTTTCCCCGATTGGGTCAGTTGATGTATTCATGATGCAGTTGCTAAAATTTTGAAGAGGTTTGATGAATGTCTTCTGTTTCCGGTTATGTCATTTCTGTCTGGTACGTACCCACCACAAATACAGCCACACAACACAGGACTCTTGACAGTGGCTCTTGAACAGTAGGAACAGACAGGTGACGTGGTATGGCAGACAATAATGAACCCGAGCATAACTTTACTTCTTGAAGAAGACGTTGTCCTCCTCCCAGAACCAGGTGTAGGTTAAGTTGCGAGGGTAGGCCTCCGCCTGGCAGGTGAAGAAGGCATCCTGCGAGATGTTCACCGTGATATTCTCCGGTGGCAATACGATGAACGGAGGGCCTGGTGGAGAAAAACACAGGAACAGTGTTTAAAATAAACATATATTACATCAGGACTCATCTGTTCACATGAAAAATCCTCAGTGTATTAGTATAACAGGACGACCTCGTCTTGTATTCAAGCAGAACGGTCCTAGAATTTGTTCGACAATGAATTGATTAATTGTGATTCTTTTTAATTTGATGATTCTTTTAAAGTTGCTTTGTACCATAATAGCTTGTCACTCAAATGAGGCAGCAGAGGCACCGTGAATGAATGAACTCTATGGCTCAGCAAAATTTACTTGTGTGCTGAGGCAAAAAGCAGATGAGACAGGAAAGAAAAAGAAGGGTAGGATTGTCCACTTAATCTGAAGGAGCTAGTGCGGCTAACAGGAACAGCATTCCACAAGTTGTCAATGAAACATTGTTTTCTCATACACCCCTCAAACTAACTATACACTGGAAAACCTCATGATTGTGAATGTCAGGGTTCAAACTGATTGAACTTTGCACAAAGCAAATTAGGCAGAGTCAACCCACGACTAACAACAGCAGATCTCACCCTGTTCGTCACAGAGATATTAATGGGCAGCAAAATCTGGTCAGCACTGGCAGCACTGTTAAAGAAAACTGTATATTCAACCTGGTCTGTTTCTTTTTCCTCATTACAAGTTGAGAAAACTCACTCACAGTGCTAAAAGGGAAAAGAAGAAATAAAATCACTGCATGCACTGTCCATGGAGTCATCTTTGTTATGGCTAGAAATAAAAATACTCAAATTGTATAAGTAACAGGTGATGGAGACTTGATTGTTGTGACTTGACTGTGTTTACTGACACTGATTGTGGCTCTGGAGCTGGAGCCCGTCATCCGCTAATCACATACTTTCACCATCTATAGGCTGAAACGAATAAGTCTGAAGTTACACTGTCCTGAAATCTAAATGGCCTTATTGTCCTCACAGGGGAAAATGGGTCAGTGTGACATCTCACAGATGTGGGAGACTCAACCACGTCACACAGGATTTAGTTAACATACTGGACAAGGGTCATGTGTACTATTTACAGCCATGCACACATACTGTTGAGACACAAGGATTAACACAGCTACATCCACTCTAAAGTCTTTCTTAGATTCGTCACAGACCTCAAGTCATATCACATACTTATTTTGCACTCAGTAAAGGATTATGAGAATTTATTGAGTGATCCTTGCTGTGCCAGATGGATAATCCTTCGTGCCTGCATGGATCTATTTATACCATGATCCTTGATTTGCAGTCATTTCCTAACTCTGACCATAACCATATATGTAACAATAGGAGTTTGGTCTGGATGCTATAAACAGCCTTTTTACCTTAATCTGCTGTCAGGTACTTACCACACACTGGGGGCTGGATTTATCTAAGAGCAGCACCACTCAAAACGTCAGTGTGAGAGTATGCAGCAATAACAACCAAAATAGGACATACTAAGCTGGGCGTTTGTGTGTGGAAGACCTCATCTGAACATGTGTAGTCCTGCATGACAAGATAAACTACTACTACTAATGTGTGGATTTGATTCTTTCAAACCAAATATCAAATTTCAGCAGGGGAAGTGGCATAATTGAAATTTAATGAGGTTCAATGAGAAGATGGCAGGAAGAAAATGTCTCAGTGAGACTCTGCTGGAGAGGGAGCATGTATTGATGGACCTGAGCTCCTAAACTGACTGGAGAGGATGCTGAGGAGTAAACAACATGAAGCGACTCGAACGATTGTACTCAGGAATAGGTGTCCCACCAGACCCTAAATACCCAGGCCCAGAGGAGAACTGGTGATGAAGAGATTGATCAGCTGATCAGCTGAGGAGTCATCAGTTAAACCCAGCTGATCCTGGAGCAGAAGAAGCTGCAGGGTGCAGTTAGTGGAAAAAAGCCAAGGCCAGAAAATGAAAGAGGGGAAAGAACTGATGTTCAGGACCTGCTGAGTTTTATTTCTTTATCAGATTAATAAAGTAAAAAACAAAACACGGTACTATGTGCACCCTTTGACAAACTGGGCCACAAAGATGATGAATGCCACCTGTTTGTGAGCAGATAATTCATTCATGGGATTTGATCATTAACATAATCAGTGGCCTTCAAATTGTTGTATACCCTGGTAACATGTTCCACTCATTTGTGGGCAGGTTCCATTCACAAAAATGTCTCCCAAAAGTAAAATGACTTTATGCTGCAGAGCTTCAAATCCTGCTGTCTGTATCAGAGAATACAGAACTACAGAGGGAATGGTTTGGTAGGAAGTTAGAGACTCAAAGAGGTCCATCACTAAGAGGAGGAGATGCCAGAATATGCCATTAAAAAAAAAAAAAAAAAGTATATATATATATATATACCTATATATATATATACCTATATACCTA
>JBBMJY010000004.1:2081669-2096937 GCA_037833715.1 Toxotes lorentzi
ACTAATTACCGAACCTCTGTAAACTGCCAAATCATGGTGGCAATACTATGGTGAACGTTTATTTTGCATTAAGTTTACACTTTTATTTTAGTGTTGATAAAATATTTAACTCAGATTAAGGTATTACCATTATTAAGACAAGCAAGTGTTTTATCTCGGTAAAGAAAGGCAGACTTTCTCTTCATGACGTGAACGACTGGTCTGGACCACAAAGTACAAGAAAACTGGTAAATGCCACAAGTTGTCATAAATCATAAATCACCACCGTTCACAAATCTGTTCATATGACTGTTTCAGTGAACACGCCAACACCAAATACCATCTAATGATTTTTCAGAGTAAAACTTCATTCTGCAGAGCTCTGGTGGTACAGGGGTTAAGGCTCTGAGGATTTGCTGCTTTTGCTTTTATTAACTTTAATCTTTTTGAGGTTTGGACGATCGGTTGGACAAAAGAAGCTCTGAGACGTTTTTACTTTGGACAAATGGCAGCAGGCTTCCATCTAGCACTGATGTGAAGAAAGGGAGTTGACTTATGGGAATTTCTCACTATTTTCTGAATTTTTACAAAGCAAACTAACTGTTCAGTCAAGAAAATAGTCAGAATCACTGGTTTCAGCCTCATATCAAATATTAAAAACTATATGCAGTCATGCAGTATGATCTCATTTTATATTAATCCATGGATTCAACTCTCATTGAACTCACATACCCACTTTTTGTTTTTTGTTTTTTTGGTACAATTTTTTACACATCACTATAATCTATCACCAAAACAAAGTTCTGTTGGAGGCTGTGCTTTATCCCTTATGTACTGTATAGTTCTAAGTGAGCACACAGACAGCAGTGCCTCTTCCAATTAGGATGACTGCGAGGAACATTAGAAACAGAACAGGACGCTGTCAGTAACGGACGGAGCCCTTCTCTTTGGTATTCCTGTCATCTGATCCCTCTCAACACCAATCTCTGAATATGACCCAGACTGTCAGATATAAATACAAACACCCTGCATCAACATCCAGCTGTGAGACAGCAGCTACAAGAGGCTGGTACTTAATAATCTTTGAACTGAGCACTTTCTCCTGGCGATGGATGTACACACACACACACACACACACGTTCAACGTTCATTTATCCACATATTTCTTCCAATTTGTTCATAACTTTTGGCCCACAGAAGTATCAACCTAAAATAACACACCCTCATACACAGAAACACACACTCAGATACACATGTACAGAGGAGTTGAGCCAGTGTTGCTGCTATAAACTGTTAGTCCCATATGTTAGTCCTGATCTGCAGCCCACGGCCTGATCCTTTAACAGGCAGAACATTTCCATCTGCCAGACCCTTAGCAGGACAACCAGGACTAGGCCTGTGCTGGATGACTGTGTTGTTGGTGTTTGAGTGGGTGTGTGTGAGTGACTGTGTGTGTCTGTGTGTGTCTGTGTGTGTGCCAACCCGCCCTATTTGGGACCAGCTGAGTGCTGGAGATTTGTTGGCACTGTAGTCTCTTAGCTGATCTGCTGCTCAGTGGCTTTCCAGGAGGGCCTCTATTAATCCGTCTCACCAATAAATTATACAGGACGGGTCAAACAACCGCTCTGGCTCAGTCCCGGCTTTGTACTCAGTCGCAAAAAGAAACACGTACGTGATCTCTGTGAACATGTTCACCGTCTGTTCTCTGATGAATGAAAGCAACTGACAAATAACATACACTGTACACCAGACAGACTTCTTTTATCTACCACTGATCTGATTAAAGCGACCTGACGAAAAACATCAAATCAAATCGATCTATAATTTTCCATTTCAAAGTTACACACATATACAACACATTCAGAAACATTTTAGGGCAGCTGAATTCAAATAATCAAAGAAGTCATGGTGCTGGTCATCTTAAGTGATCATGACTCCATCCAGCTATAGCTAAGGTAAGTGAGGTAACTGACTTCACTGCTGCTGAGCAGTAATCACTTATAGGCCACTTTCTTAAAGGCCACACTTCATTACTATGTAGTGATTTGGTTATTGCTCTTGATTAAAGAGTAGATCCAGTGAAAAGAGGTTTCTTTGGCAGAGTATTAATGATATTTAATGTGACCTTTTAATGATTATTTGTTTCGGAAACTGCTGAAAGCATGAACATGTAGGTGAGCAGGAGAGCGGCTGTGTATATGGACAGAGGTGGAGATTCGAAACAATAACACTACAAGTCTGTTATTATTTCCTGTTTCATTTTTAAATTACTGCCTTGTGTCTGTGTCTTCCTGTGTCTTCCTGCCCTTGTGTGCTTCCCGCCTTTGTAAATGCCCCCCCCCGTCTGCTTTTGTTTCCAGGACAAATTTAAAGTCATTACAGTTCATTCTGGGAGAGATTCTAATATCTTCGTGGCGATCCATCCAGTGGCTGTTGAGACATTTCACTCAAAGCCTTAAATGTCAACCTCATCGTGGCACAAGATGAAATGTCAGAGGATCACCAAAATCATTAGGATACATTGTCAGAGGATCACAAATGTGAATTCATCTGTTAGACGTTGTGATATTTAGAAGGATAAATGTAAACTTTAATCCCATCACTCAGAGGACCCTGTGGTCGCTGGTCTCCTCTCTCCTCTCCTCTCTGCTCTGGCTCCACAGTGGTAAAATGAGATCCCCACTGAAGTCAGGACAGCAGAGTCACTGCCTGTCTTCTGCCTCAGGATAAATCCCCACCTTTTCAGACCACACTTCAGTAACCCTCGCTTCCACATACTTATGTCACATTAGAGACAAAAAGGTGAGTCACTTTCACTGCAGGTCATTCGGGGTAAATCTCCGGCTGACACTTAGCTTCAGGTCACAGGGCTGAGTCTTGATTAGTCCTTGTATTCTGGTATCAAAGTTATTCTAGATATTCAACTGGCAGTTACAGAGAGCCAAAGGGAAACCGGATCATACTGGTTCTGTCCCAGAAATAAGGAAACTGTCATGTGGCTTTCTTTAAATATTTAGATATGGACAGTACTTTTTATAATAACTAATACTGAGCTATTATTGTTGTGCTTATGTTTTTGTAGCTACTTTTAGTGAGCATCATTTCCTATAAGCTATGAACTTTTGCTGAAGAGGTGAGTCCATCAGCCAGCCGAGGGGAAACGGTTACTTCAGATCTGAGTGTGGTTACAGCAGGACAGAGAGGACTCAACTCTCTATGTTCAAAGACAGTTAAAGATTTCATTGGCTTATAGCAACTGTTATAGTGGATGGCAATTTGTTTTATCTTAGAATATGGAAAGTGAATGCCAAAAACCCGCTGAATGAAAGACAGATGATAGAAAAGCTGAACGAGAGAACGTATTGAGTTACTGAGGCTCGTGGAACAGGGGCTGGTCCAGTGGGGACGTCAGGACTTCAGCTTTCCAAAATGAAGTGAACATGCCGCTTTGTTGACTTTCCCCAAGAATGATAGAAATCGATCAGGTGAAAACTGAAAATGTTTCGGTTGGAGATTGAGCCTCCACTCCCTCAGTTTAGATGAGGTCACGACCACTCAGCTGTGTTCATCTGGGGCAGCAATCTTTAAATTACACGACCTGGAATGCCATGTTCGCTGCTTTATCATTTATCCTCTTTGGTGAGGCGTATCAAATCTAAGGTTGCGGCACAGACACCCAATGGATACTGTGTTTACTTTCAATTTGTGAAAAAAAGAAAAAAAAAAACAACTAGTGACTTTGAGTACTGATGTGTGCACGGCGTGGCACATCGAGGACAATAAAAGATTCATTTGCTAACTGTGTCTTGATTCTGTGGTGGAGTGTGGGCTGATACAAATAGATTGCTTTAGTTAAACACACTGACACTTCATTTAGAGCTGGAGCCTAAAAACTCTCCCATCCTCCAATTCTTTTCTTTTCTTTGGACCTCTATAAATAATAAACTGTCCAGTTGTACATATACAATTGTTAAGCTCCAGATAATCTTAAATGCTCTTAACTTAAAATGGAGATATATTTAACTTTACCACATTTTTAATTATGAGAAACCGTTTTACTGTTTTACTGTTGACAAATCACCACTACAGCAGTTGCCACTAGAAACTGAAACGTTCACTCTGATTGATTTGTGAGCATAAAAAAAAAAAAAAAAACTACAGCTCCCATAAAAGAAAACTACAAGCAACGCAGCCCAGGGAGTTCAATCACTGTAACCTGGTTTTGTCCATATCTAGAAAACACACCAGCTTCTCTTCATTTGATCAGTTTTTCGAGTTGTAATCTAAACTCTTCTGCAGTGGGCTCACTGAATACACAATGATTTTAGGTCATTTTCCAGAATATTACCGTCATTATCTAGACATATGAAGTCAGACACAAAATACACAGCCGTTCCAAGGCTGCATTTATAGCATACTTACAAAGTCAGTGAATAAGGTTCTTCTTACTTCTGGGACAGAACCAAATGATCCAGTTTTACTTCAGCTCTCTCTACGAGAGAGAGGAGATAAGGTCTACCCAAAAAGTTTCTGGATTTGTCAGGCTCTAAATCTAGCGAGAAAGTTGGTAACACTGCTGTAAAATTACAGATCCTGTTCTATGTTCTTGCTGGCGTACAGGTCTGCCAGCTTGCCATGTATTTTATTGATCTGTTTCCAGTGGTAAATAGCGCATCCAGAAATTTGCTCAATTCTTCTTGATTACAGACACAATTGCTCTTTGTTTCCTCTCTCTGTTTACTGCTGCTCTACCAAACCTCTCCATCTTACAGCTGACGTCCTCTTCCTTTTTCCCTAGCTGCAGCTCTTTCTAGCAGTACTTACAGCAGTTTCATTATGTTGCACATGGAACTGTAGCACATATCACTGTCTTTTAAATTAGCTTCATGTCAGTTATAACAGAAAGGAATTAGTTTCCTCTTTACATGCTAATTCAACATTATTTGCTCCTAAACTCATAGTTTGTATTGTATTCCTAATGCTAGGTTTGCTGTGTATTTGTCCAGTGACTCTGCAGCTGTGGGAGAAAAACAGGTTTCTCCAGCAGAGCTGTCCTGGACTCTGCTCCTGGCTCATTAAACTGTCTGCTGCCTTTTGAAGGGGATGAGGGGAGCTGACATGATTGGCCATTACTGAAGCTGGTCCTCTTCCACTGATACTGAATTCCTCCCACATACCCACAGCAATGTATTCATCCTGATTCATCCAACAAAGGCGACGCATCACTTTGTGGGATTTTTAGCAAAAGTAGTGTACATGCTATGGACGGGTTTAGCCTATTGTGCAGCAGCACCTATCAGCCCTGTGATATTCAGTACTGAATTCTGGATCCTTGTGAAACAGAAAACAGCTCAGAAATACTCTGAGTCCTCTGTACTGTAGGTGTTCACCTCAGTTTATAACATCACGGTTACACCAGGTTATTCAACCAGATCATTCCTGTGGAGATGATAAATTTCTCTTTCACGAGAAGCTGACACCAAAAAACCAATATTGTGACAAACTTAAAAGACACAGTCAAAATGTAAAAATACACAGTCAAAAGAACAAAGATTGAACAAAAGCAGTGTATCACATCCTGATAAAAGGAAAGTCACACAAAAGAACGACCAAAATAAAAATTCCCTAAATAGGCACAACAGCACTATTCCCCTAAAATATTCATTTATCTCTCAGAGCACTTCTCCTTAAAATCACATTCATTCCCACCAGAAAGTTACAAGTTCCTGTGTTTTAGTCCAACCTGCTTTGCTAAAAAATAAAACTGAATTAAATCTCTTTCCAAGAGGTGGGTAAATAAAACTTTCCTGAGAGCAGAGTGGAGCTACAACTGCAAACATACCAGAAAATCTTTAAAACATCAATAAGTAAAGGGGAAGTTGGTGCTCGGTGTCAGTTAATGTCAGCTATATTTCATGCTGTCTGAGAAGCGTTGGAGGGAAGTACAACTTGAATAAAAACTGAAGAACTCCAGGTCATGCTACACTGTCACGCTTACTGCTGCATTATTTATTCATTTACAGTTTCGCTCTGTTAGACCTTCAGCAGATATGTGGGGAAGTATCACAACACTCTCACATATAAACACTGAGGTTGCCCCAATTATCCAATCAGAGAACCACAGAAATCAAACCGGTGACTGAAGCACCTTGAACGAACACACACATAGCATTCAATGTCAAAAGGATTAGAAAATTACACAAAGGGCACAAAAGCCAGTTCATTATAAATCTCACAGTGTTGCCATCTATTCAGCAACGCAGCAACGTCCATACTGCACCAGATCATCCACCGTTCAAGTGCTGACAATAGGTGAATAATGGCTCTGGAGAACAGTTCATTATAAATCTGACACTATCATCAGGCATTAAACAGTATAACAACATTCATATAATTTAGAAGACATGGAAATATTAGAACATTAGAAAAACAATTCAGAGAAATGAGTCTGAAGAGGGCCTCTACTCTAAATACCACAAATGCATGTGCACAGTCACCCACAAAATGCTCTGTACAAACAATATTAATAAAGGAGAGAGATATTTATTAAGAGAGTTTCCAGGGTGCCCCACCTAGAGTGGGCAATAAACCAGCCAGACAAACACAGTTCATCATTTAATCTCTTGGGAGACAAGGTCTATAAGGTAAATATCCAGCAGGCTTCCCTTCTTCTGAGCAGTAAATCATGATCTCCACCCCTAGGTGGCATTTCAACCTGCTCAGTGCCACGAAATCGGAGGGAAGCCATTTATCATTGAAGTGGGCTGCCACAGGATAATCCCTGTCATTTCGGCAGATTGCAATCTTATGTTCTTTGGTTGAATTTTTTTTTTAGAGGTCACAGGGGCAACGTACCATACATATGACGTTAGTTAAAGTGCATGTAACAATGCTTTTAATAGGAAATGTTTTCCTGTGAGTGGATGATGGAATTGTGCTTTGTCAAAGTGTTATGGCACTGAGTGCAGTGGTTCCCATTTAAGAGAGGACTTAAAATTTATTGTGACCTACGACTGGTCTGACTGTTGTTTTAGGAAAGATTTGTGTGGACCCATCATCTCTTAAATTTCCTCTCAGTTTTTATACAAACAAAAGTAGAAGGTTAAACATTTGGGATAATTCAGGGTCCAAAAGTCAGACCCTGAATTATTGTGTGAGATTTATAGCACCATTATTCACCTATTGTCTGCTTTTGAACGGTGGATGATCTGGTGCAGTATGGACGTTGCTGCGTTGTTGAATGGATGACAACATTGTAAGAATTCTAATGAACTGGCTTTTGTGCCCTTTGTGTAATGTGTTAATCCTTTTGACATTGAATGTGATGTGTGTGTTCGTTCAAGGTGCTTCAGTCACCGGTTTGATTTCTGTGGTTCTCTGATTGGATAATTGGGGCAACCTCAGAGTTAATATGTGAGAGTGTTGTGATACTTCCCCAGATGAAGGTCTAACAGACCACAGCGCTGTAAATGAATAAATGCTGTCTGAGGATGAAAACACATGGGACGATGGATGTTATAAGAATCAACTGCCTGCACATCAAACCACAGCTCTTTATCAAATCATTTCCTTTATGAAAAACAGATACGAACATATAAAAAAGCGTTGCACTTCTTACAGTGGGACACAGCAGCACATAAACATGTACCTACCTTGTACTAGCAGCCGTGTGGTGTGAATGGCCTCTCCCTGGGGACTGAAGGCTCGACATGTGTAGGCCCCACGATCCTCCCGGGTGATGGATAGCACCGTCAAACTCCCATCAGACACCTGAATACACACATAAACATTTCACTATTTAAAGCCTGCTTTGGAAAAACAGGGCCTGAAATGGAAATTACTGTTTTTAAAAGAAAAATGCAGAAATACAGGCATATAAATGTTTCCACATATTTGAACATCATGATGGATGGAACAGCCTCCTATAAGGAGGGGGAGGCAACTTTAATGGATGGGTGCATTTAAGCTCAGGAGGAAACTGGTTTCATCTGTGTGCTGCATGGTAACTAAAAGCAGTTTGTTTGGTTTTGACTCAAGGTTCAAGTCCTAAAGATCTTGGAGACCGATTGGGCTAATATTCTTCAACAGGAATGGATTTTGGTTCAAGCTTGTTAAGTTACATGCTTTACAAACGCAGCAGATCTCAGTGCAGGACGTTTCATCACTCAGCAGGACTACAATCCCAAACATACAGCCAAAGCAACCAAAGACCTTTCCAGGATGAAGAGGTAGAATATCTTTGACTGGCCGTGTCAGTCTCCTCATCTCAGCCAGGCTGAGCTGCATCGTCCTGCTGAAAACCAGGCTAAAGGCACAGAGACCCTACAACAAGGAGGAGCTGAGGGAGGCTGCAGTGAAGGTTTGAGAGAGAATCAATTCAATGAATAAAATTTAAAATAAATAAGAACGTTTTCAAACCTCATTCTTACTCTAAATCATCTCGGTGACATCTTGTCTATGTCATGGGAAAAAAAAGGTCAGTGGCAAATATATTTTATCATAAGTTTCATTAACAAAAGGAACACTGTGAACACTACTGCACCCTTCACAGGAAACCGAGAGGTGGATTTACTACACAAGGTCACAAAACTGTAAATCAATATCAGTCAGTATTTCACTTATTGGGTGGAGAAATGTAGTTTTGGGTGGTTTGTGAATTTGGGCTATGTTTCACATTTTATACTATATTTTATACCATATGAACATGGTGTATGTTTCTCTTAACCTTTTTACCCTCAAATTATTATTCAGTCAATAAAAGCTTAGCTCTAGTAAACTAAGAGAAGAGTTTGTATGTTTAATGTCATCCACCGGGCTTCTTTCATGAATACTGGGCAGACTCGAGGATCTGTGTTAGTCAAACCTGGCAACGCTGCATCTGGATTCTCTGTCTTTAAAAAGACTCTGGAGGAGTGTGTTTTCTTATTTCATGGCAAATAAGGAAATAAGGAGTAATGCTGACACTGAAGTGGCTGAATCTCTGATTCCTTTCTCTGAAAGATTTCTGCCTTTACTGTAGACACTCACTTTAAATCAAGGCCTATTTTTCGCAGATGCTTCTCAAAAACAAAACCATATTTCTATGGTAAGCACGTCACATCAAATAAACACAGCTGGAGTCAAATCTCTTGAGCCTTTGACTTCCCTTCCCACAAGATTTATCCTCTCAGCACAAGATGTAAATTCATTTTTCAATCCATTTCCTCCAAGTAAACCTTTACATCTGACAGCAGAAAGCCTGGCATGATGCTGCAGCTTCCAGTCTGAATGTGACTGGACAATTTTTCTTTTTAAGAAAATGAAAAGTTGGTTTGCTTGTGTTTTCACATTTATTCAAAATCAAACAGTGTTTCCCACCCAAATCCCACTTTATATTTATTCACATTAAAGAGATGAGAGCCCACACTTTCATACTAAAACCGTGGTTATTCACATTTAAATATCATCTAAACCTTCAGTCAGTATAGAGCACATCTGTATATGAGCAGGTTTTGCAGTTGCTCACATGTCTATAGAAGAATACTCTATAGTCTTGTGACTTAGGGAAGAGTGCAGCCTGACAACTACAATTGATCACATACATGTACTTTATGTAAAAGGTATCGTTAGCAATGACAAACCCACAGACAGTTATTAATCTTTCCAGATGCAGCAGGCAGCTGTTTTCAGTGAAAGTACAACTAAAACCCTCTGTACATTTACCTACACAGCACCAAACAGCAGACAGCCACAGTTAAAGACTTGCTGGTGAGCACAGTGGAGCATTTAGCAGCCACATATTTTTCTAAGGAGTTGGTGGAGACCAACATCAGAGCTTAAAGAGAATGACTAATGAGCTTACATTCATCACAGCACTCAGGTGGACAGCAACATGACTCCCAATGAATGACAACGTGGCTGGATGTCTGAAGAAGCAACCGATTGCTAACAAGTTCAACTCATCATGGAGTCAAGCTGAATTGTACCAGTGTGTAAAGATGATAAGAACAAGTGACTCACTGAAGTGACAGATCACTGCAGATTTACAAAGAGTTGCACTGCTGCTCCACTGGTGGACGGGGGGGTGAAAAACTAAAGTCTTCTATCCATGCGTACAACAAAGAGCTGAGACCTTCTTGTGCAGACGGTTGAAGCTGAATGCTGCACACAGGTGAGACAGCTGCTGTCGTGCTGTTCTCTGCTGGCTCTGATTTGTAATTGGAGTACAATATAACATTTGTTTAGGTAACTAAGTCAACTTTACCAAAGCTAAAGATAGCTGCTGTATGTGTTACTGTAGGCTCAGCACACAGCAGCGTTATCGGTGGTGACCAGCAGTACTGTCACTGCAGCTCCAGCCAAAACTCAGAGGATGACAGAGGACTGGTACCTTTGTCACTCAGCCACCAGAAGTGGAGAGATCTGTGGGACTGTTGTGAATAAGTAAGTGAATATGTATGTTTTATTATATGATTCAAATAGTTTCCTCATTACACACATTTTTAATACAGTAATGTTACAGTATACTATGGTCTATTTTCAATATACTTTGCATATACAGGATTCCTCTTGTATTTATAAAGAAAATGTGAGATGTAATAATTGTGTTTTGTTAGTCTCAATTATCTTGTGTTCAGTTTTTATTAGACCACCTCAAGTCATGAACAAGCAAATGTAGATATGTGGTGAGTCCATATTGTCTGAAAAGTGTGAACACTTACACATGAGCATTTAAACTCATGACAGTTAGAGCAGCACAGGGACAGAGCCACAGTGTGTTTGTAATGGAGAGACGTGAGTGATAGAAAATGTATGTATGATAAACAATAATCAAACAGAGTCCCTTTGCTGTTCAGTATTTTCTGTCTCTTAGGTTTTCACTCAAAGGCTTTCATCCAAAAAAGAAATCAATAAAAAAGAAGTTGTTTTAGTGTGGTGATCCAATTTGGTCTCCATCAGTGTGAATCTGCAGCACAGACATCACTAGAGTCCACAGAGCAGCCAGTCCAGCTGCAGGGCCTCTCTCTCGGCTGCAGCTGTCACGACGTTGTGGCAGCAGCTTCCTCCTCCATACGCTGCTGGTTCTAACTCTGTATTCCACCTTGTAACAGCGGCGCCAAATATCTGATTCAAACATTACCCCAAGAAGCTAGTTTTCTTCCCATATGTGTTGGTATTTTAATTTTAGCATCAGCTTTTCTGTCCATACAGGTTAAAACTCTGTGCTCCTTTATCCTCAGTGGAATCAGTGACTTCATCCCAAAAATAAATGAATTAATAAGAGAGAAACTGACCATGGTGAAGTTCATTGCAGTGAGGCAATTTCAATTCTGTCTCCGTCGGCCAGCATCTACCACACAGACGTCACACCAGTCATCACAGAGCACTGGCGGGTGCAGCTAACCGAGCCACCAAGGGCCTCTTATTTGGCCGCTGTTATAATGAAGCTCCAGCAGCTGCCTCCTCTTCCATACTCTGGTGTCTCTGGTGTCTGATCCCACAGCTCTGTATTCGGCCTCATTAGACTCCTTGTTTTTTCTTTGTTCGACTTACCTTTTGCCTTCTCCCTTTTCCTCCTTGCCTTCGTTGCCTTACCCTTGTCAACCTCTGCTGACTTCATCCCTCGCCATTCCTCCTCACCTGCTTTTCCTGCATTACCTTTCTAATGAAGGTGAACTGTTTGAACTTTCGCACAGTGTCTCTGAGACATGTGTTTGAGTCCAGTGTTTTTCTGAGCTGTGAAAAATGGTAGGGGCAAGTTTCCTCAGATACCGGTGAGCGGATGATATACTATGCAGGCGGTGTAGTTTGAAGGCTCAGTAGTAGACTCCAAAACAATGTACACGGGTTTTACATTAGTTTGAGTCAAACTTTTACAACACAGGCAACAATCGTTTCTTCCTATGTCTCAGTAATCACTAAGTAAACAGTAAAACTAATTCCTGTTAATCTATCAAGTGTGCTTTCACATATCTGATGGGATTTCCTGGATGACCTTGCATTGTGTTAAAAAATTAGAATAGGTTTCTATTCAACCTAATCAGCTAAAGTATTTCTTCTGAAGAAGGTTGTTTTATCTGTATGTGCACTGTGTGACCATGTGCTATTAGTATTAGTATTAGTATTAGTATTAGTATTGGTATTAGTATTAGTATTAGTATTAGTATTAGTATTAGTATTGGTATTAGTACTATCATTGCTACTACTTGGGTCTGAACATGGCATACCTTATACTTGGCACTGCTGACCATGAGACTGCCTTCCCGCAGCCAGCTGACTGAGGGTTTGGGGTTGCCGAAGGCCGTGCAGGTCAAAGTGGTGCTCCCCCCCTCCTTGGCCTCTACATACTGAGGTGGCGTATCTGTGAATGTGGGGGGGGCTAAGGAGTCAGAGGACAGGGAGAAAGTGGGAGAGGAAAAGAGTGAAAATAGAAGTTAATGAGGATCAAGCACAGGTAGAACAGGGAACACAGTTAATAGGCTTTTTCTTCTTGTTCTGACTCAACATACTGTTAACAGTGACAAACTGAGTTCTGAGTACGCAGGTTCCTTTGGAGTATAGATTGTTGGCAATAAGATTGGAAGAGTCACTGCAGATATCAGCCTAGACAACATTCACTGGGTTCCTACACAATATAACCTCTATTTATTTATCTCAAAATCTCATAATAATATTATACTGGGTATAAAAATGAAACCAATACTTAATTGGTTAAATGTTTTACTCTATCCCGTTCTGTGCATACTGTCCCACAAGTGTTCAAGTATATCTGACAGCAAAAAGGAAGAGACCAAAAGAAGAAGAGACTGTCTGATTACACTCTGCAGTAAACAAACACAAACACAGACCAGTCCAATGACAGCTACATGACTGCTGCTGGAACTCTTACTGAAACAGGTTTCACCAGCACTTAAGGTACAAACACCTTTCTGTTTAGGAAAATAAAGCCACACTGACAGGTCAGCTGAATTAAGTCACCAATTCTCTGGTTAGAACTGGGTAAATATTCTGCATTATACACGTGCTCTGCTGCCTCAGCCTAGTTACAGCTGCAGTCCTTTCCCGTATGTTCTTGCTCTCTCCTGTTTATTGTTAAGAGCTGATTAGCTGCACTGCACAATGAGTGAGCTTTACTTAGAGCATTCAACACCCTGGGCTAAATTCCACAAATTAATACAAAACTGTATTGGTAATGTAGCTGCATTAACACTAGGGCTGGGTATCGTTCAAAAAATTTCAATACCAATACCGATACCTTGCCTTTGATACCAATTCCTGAACGATACCTTTTTCAATACCAAATTTTTTAAAAATCTATTCTAGAAAATTACACATAACTTTGAAAAGTTAACAGTTTCAAGTCAGTATATTAGGCTTACTGCAGCTTACCATTATATCACTGAGTAATTCTTCTTTAGAAAAATCAGCATGTCTGTTTTTTCAGGTGTCAGACAAGCTGGCTCCAGGCTAACAGTGTCCCCAGCAGTAGAACATGTACATTATGAGGGTGTGGATGTTTCTTGCATACAGAGATAACTTGTTGCCAAATCAGAAAGCATTGGCAGTGTCCTTCATGCCTATACATATTTTGCATTATGCCCTGTTACCATCGATGTTGCTAAATGGAGACATGTGATGAAGGCTGATAAATTAATATATCTTAATATCTCATCAATAATCCATGGCAACAAAATAAACTCCAAAAAAAAAATGTTCACCTTGCCTTCAGTCGAGTGTGAAGATAGCAAGTGATGTGCCAGGAATGCTGCATTTTTGTAAAACCATTTTTCAAAATCCTCTTTGGCTCAAAGGCTGTCTAGATTAAGGGGAGGGATGATCATACAAGACAATTGGCACATCTTCCTACCAAAGCATGCTTAAGCTGTGTTTTCTGACCTTTCCACCCCCATTTAACCCAAAACAACTCTGTTCTATCCACACACACATGATGATATTGTCAGTGATTCAATACAGATTTGGTTTGGCCATAATTCCTGTTTTGATATTCTCAATCTAATCACTTTAGGACTGAAGCTGATCTGCTTACATGTGTAATCCTGTAGCCTCTCAGTTGCTAACATGTCATTCCATCTGCAGCCATAAGCCAGGCCATAATGCTAATTCTACACCACACGCTCCGCCACGCCACAGAGACTGCAGCAATGAAAGTGCTCCAGTCATGCAGCTTGTTACAGACATTTATCTCTAGCGATTCATTTAATGTTTTGAGTGAAAATGAGAAAAAGGTGTTGGAATTCCCTGCATGCCAGTCAAAATGGCTCTGTGTCTAAAAACCAGTCTGCTCTCGACGCCATTGTCTTGGCCGACAACAACCAGCCAGATTATAGGACTGCCTGCCCCATGTTCCAGTTACCAGCCTCAATAATGCATCTGGTTCTCAGTTTTATCTTTTGGCCTGTCCAGCCACCCCCAAGTCACTGTTCGCCTATTCTGGACCCCAGTTCCTCGCTCTTCCTCCAGAGAGGACCCACCTTCACCCTCTTACTCATCCAACAGAGGGGTTTTGCCTTTGTCCCTGCCTTTGCTGACACCCACTGGATGGGTTTTGTTTGTCTGCACTGCCTCTGAGCCATCTTCCCGTGGGCTATGCCTGTCTGTCCAACCCCCCGGTGGATAGACTGGACGTCTTTAACTGGATGTCTTCAGCTATCCTGCTCTCCAGCCCCGCGACTGTTCATCTGAGGCGTCCTGCTCTTTGTCTTTCATCATCATTTCACCATCTGCCCAAAGTTTCCTGCTCCACCAGTTCCTTGTTGGATCGTCTGATTATGTCTCTGCGTGTTTTTCCAGTGTTCCTGCTACCTGAATGTTGTAACCTATTGCATGTACCTGTCTGTCTGCCTGTCCACCAGTCTGTAAGCTTGGTTCTCTTCAGTTTATTCCATTAAGTAACCTCACTTCAGCTGCTTGCCTGTGTGTCTGTGTTTGGGTCCTCCCTGCCTGTGCTTCTACCGGCAGTCATGACACACACATGTCTATCAAAGATGTTTCTGTTGCTGCTAAAGCAGTCACAACAGTGGGCATCTATCTGTGTCACATTAGGATGTCACATGAACAAACATTTCAGAACTGGACTGACATACAGTAAACGAGCTGTCAGTATTCCCTTTGGCCATTATTTGATAGGTGTGCAATGAGCAACCGCAACCGTTCAGGCTGTGCTGACATTGTGCCAGTGTTTTCCTCTGGACTGTGAGGCAGGTAAAGGAACCAGCCGTGGTGCAACAAGTTAAGAGTGCGGCTTTGGGCTTGGGCTGGCCTGGGATCGGTGGGTCGTGGGTTCGATCCC
>JBBMJY010000004.1:2097037-2119826 GCA_037833715.1 Toxotes lorentzi
CATTCGCTTGGTGTGGGTAAAAATGCAGAGAGTAATTTCCCCAGGAGGGATCAATAAAGTAATAGAAAAAAAAAAAGACATGTTGGAGGCGTGTTGGTTTGCACAAACCACAGTAACGTCTGTCGCTGGCAGCTTTTCATCTAACAGCTCACTGTGGCTGCTTCTGTTTGTACTATTCCTCCCTGCGACACTTAACACCTTAACACATCCACTGACCAAACAGTGCTGAATATCTTCCACATCTTATTGCGTAAACTAGTCTGCAATGCATTTCCTGTAGCTGCTTCAGAATAAAAGCCTTCCAGCAGGAGGAATTATCTGTTTGTGATCAGAATAGAGAACAAGAGTGAAACTAAACTCAGAGCTAAACAATTAGAGGAAACAGAGCCTCAACTATAGTCTCCAGCAGAGAGACTAAGAGCGGGGGCACAGGAGAGCTGCTTTTCAAGCTGGCTCTGTAATTCACTAGGGAGACCTCTACAGGACTGTTTGGCCACATGTGTTCTGGAAGTAAGGCTGCAGGACATCTGGACCAAGACTTGTTATGATAACCATTCATGATTATTACATATTATTTGACAAGCTGGTCATTTGCATGCAAAACTTAGACATTAAATGTGACGTGTTCCAGAGGTATTCTTATTTCAAGGTCTTATTTAAATCAAGGAGCTGTAATAAAGAGGCTGGTGCACTGCACCGTGCTCCTGGAGAATGTGTTTCATTATGCTGATACAGTATCACAGTACCTCTCCGTGTCACCACAGTCAGCATCACATTGGGCCACCCAAGTACCAAACATGTGCAGGTGTGGCAAAAATGCCAACACAAGGCATCTACAATTCCCCACACACACCAACAAAGGGGAGGAATTATTACTCTGTAATGTCTTAGTCTAACTGGGCTCACTGTCCTCCAAAACAATGCTATAGGTGAAATGTTCTTATAGTTGGGGAAATAGGTGTATAAGCTTTTCAGATTTTAAGAGGATGATATTTTTTAATGCAGCATTTTGTCTTGGTGGTTTGGATTCTCCATGCAGTTGTTAATCCTGTGTGGGATCAGCAGTGGCCAGTGGTCATGTGTAAATCTGTTTTTAGGCAATGACAGGGAGGGGGCACAGTGACATTTTTATCCCCTTTTCCTCAAAGACTTCAACCTGTGCTGAGGTAAAGTGTGTGCATGTGTGTGTGTTTGCAAGAGCTCATAAGAGAGGTTTAAAAAAAAGATGAGGAAAGAGAGGTGGGGAGAGAGAGTAAAAGAGAGGTAAAAGAGGGAAAGAATGGGAAAGAAAGACATCAAGAGGGAGGAAAAAGAGAGAGCAGGGCTGTTGTGCAGCATGCAGGCACTGCAGAGTTCTGCTGCAGAGTACAGGGATGGCAAGCGGGAGGGTGTGTTGAAGCTATTTTAGGGGGAGCAGTTGAAGACTAACCCTGGGAGATATGAACCTTGCTTCTTTGGCATCACCTCATGCTGGATTGGGGCCTGCACTGTGAGGGAGCACGGGGTAACAGTGGAAGTCTAAATCATCTTAGAGGGAAAAAAAGTGGACATTAATGTCCCAAGAAGCTAGAAACTGGGATACTTCCCACTGGAATGTGTGAAGTTACAGTGATAGTCCTCACACTTCCATCTATCCAAACATGCAAGTAAAGCTGTGCAGGAGTAGAAGTATATGAGTTCAAAACCTAATTTGATGCAATACCTGGCCTCGCATTTCCTTCACCTAAAATTTCAAAATTATTCAAGCTAATGGCTTGCACAATAATTACATCACTCTAACCAACACATACTGCCTTCCTGCTCTTCCTGTTCTCCACTCACTAAGTCTGGAAGGAGTTGGAGGGTGATATAAGTTCACAGGAATGAAACAGAGGTGTCAATTTGGAGAGGAAAAGCATGAGCGCGATATAGCACTCGCACCCAGAATCTATATGCATCACTTACTTCTTCAGTGCCAACAAGGCTGACAGCTAAAGTGCTCAGAGTAATCACTGACAACCACTGATGTTTGACAATGATAGGAGGGAGAGGTGGATTGCAAATGGGGGACTATAAATACGGGACTGCACTGCTGCAGCTTCATCCAGCATGGGTATGTAGCAAGGCCCTGAACCTGAAAGATTCCGTGACTGTAATTCCTAAAAGTGTCAACCACATTTTTTAAATATGCTGTTGAAACACACAGTTAGACATTCAACACACTCATGACACTAAGGTCCAGGTAGTGAGAGCTACCCTGAGTGTTCATGAGCATGATGGGAGACGAAGGTTTACCACTGAAGGGCCAGTGTTGTATGGTACTTGTTGATTCGCTGTGATTACATAATATCTATAGCCTGTCAGTACAGTATTACCCACCATATTGACAGAAACTTATATGTTGGATGTGAAGCTTGGGTGGATTCATCTACTATAGATGACACCTCACAGATCACATTAGACCCCATAAAAATAATGTTTGTTTTGTGTTTTTCTGAATTTCTTTCAGCCCTATTTCACACAAGCTTCACTGCCTAATGGAGCTTGGCCTTAAGGGCTTGATCACTCATCTTCTGAATGCTATGATCAGAAAATCTGCCTGTACACACTCAGTCACCACAGAGGAGCTGGATCTGTATTTATCAAAGGGATAAAAGTAAAATCTTGGACTTAAGGAAGCTACAAAGGTCTTTTGAGCTGGTTAAGAGTAAAACTGACTCAATGACTTCTGGTCTGATAGTCTGATCATATTGTTTTGTACATACATGTCCAGCATCACTGCTATGACAGACACACACCCAGCTTATAACAGTGCATCTGCCACTGCTGCCATCAAAAGCCTGGACATCCTTCCTGGACTGCTTCATCCTGCCAGACAAGCAGAGGTGGGTGTTTTTTTTGTTTCCTGTGGGGGTGTATGTGGATGACATCAGCAATCAGTAAGGCAGCAGGGACTCCTGGGAGCCCTGGTCCCCTGACCCTGCCACACCACTTCCCTGCTATACGCCTCTCCACCAAAGGAGGAGGAAGACTACGTTCACCTTTATTTCACCCTGCAAGCCTCACTGGTTTCAGCAACCTCACCTTCCCCATCAGGGAATCAGGTGATTGCTCAATACAGCGGCTGTCAAATAGGGCACTCCCATGCCACCTCCTGCCCTCCATGTGAACTTCTACCTCCTCAAAAAGCCCGACTGCTGAGTGGTCACCAACCAGCCCCCCCTGGCTGCTTGTCTACACACAGATATTCAGTGCACCATTCAGCAAAGATGAGTCTTCCACTGTCATTCACTGGGCAATTCCACAACACACACCATCTTATAGGCTACTGTTTTTGATCTAGCTCTGACTTTTACTGTTAAGAGTTTCAACTCATATTGACTTCCACCCACACTTTGTCTTTGCTTTGTCTTTCTTACCTTAGTGAAAAACTTAAACACTAGAAACCCATATATAGATATATATATAGATATAGATATATTAATACTGACAATGATCTTCTGCTCTGATATTCCTAAATACACACAGTTTGAATCATAGACTGACAAACTCTGGTTTGTCTATTTTTAGAACTGACCACAGTTCACCTCTACATTTCTGTAGAAAAGCAGTTCAGTCAGCTGTGTCCTGTACAACATCACTGTCGGACTACTACAACTGACAAAATTGCTGCAGCTCGTGTCTAATGTGACAACAAGGCAATAAAGGACAGTGGAGGAGTGATGGACATGAAGACAAACAGAAAAGAGGCAGCCTGGGGCTTTTCAGCTCTTCTGGAAGAGCGAGGAGAGGTGAGGCGAAGTCAAACAGAACAAGAGCAGCACTGATGAAACCGAGCTAATGTGCCGTGACCACGAGGTGGAGGTGGGGTCTGTGGTGTGTCTGTTACCACAGCAACTAGCGTCATCACATGCTGTCTGATTAAGTGACTCGATAAATGCTTGAGCTACCGTACCAAGTGAGGGTGAGAATATTTCTGTGCGAGAGTCCTGTTATTTTACACTCAGGTGTTTGTCTTATCAGTGACACAGCATGTAGCAGCTTCAGTGTTTTCCTCTGGGACGACTCTGTCCTTGTCCAACGGTACTTTGGACTTCTTAATAAGAGGACTGAATCTGCCCAGCTCACCACTGTTTGAAAATTTGACACGTGTCCAGAAAAGAGGAATTTAGCTTTATATCCTAATGCCAATGCTGATACCTTCTGATTTTTGGTCATTTTAAGCAGAAATCCTAATCCCACTGCTGCTTCCAAGCTTCTCAAAGGTGAGGATTTGCTGTTTTTCTCTGTTTAATATCATTGTAACTTCAATATATTTGGGTTTTAGACTAAAATTTGTTTTTACAACGAACAACAAATCTAATGGTTTACAACTTCACACTTCTTCTACTCTACTGCAGCAGTTTTTTTTTCTAAGTTTATCTAAATTTATTTTCCTGTGCATAAGAAATGTTATTGTGAAAGCCTGACCTTTAAAATCCCAGTTGTCTGTAATAGCGTGCGCGTGCATGCAAGTGTTTGTATTTGCACTGAATGTGTGCAAGTCTCAAGGTGAAAAAGGCCCTTAAAAAACACACATCTGTTTCTCCACCACTGTCTTTGTATTTTATCATCTGATGTGTATAATGAACAGAACATGCTGATGGTCCTTACCATTGACGGTCAGATGCACCCAGCTACCATTGTGGAAGGTGTCATACTGCTGCTCCAGCATCAGCACCTTACACTCATACCAGCCCTGGTCGTCTGAACGCACATTCTCTATCCGCAGGGAGGACTTGCCGTGCAGACTGGCCCGGCCTGGCCCGGAGAGAGACGGAGATGTGGCGTCAGCAGGAAGGGACACACACAGAGGTGAGAAGGACGGGTGGATTGAATTCAATGAAGGAAATGAAGGGAAGGAAGAAACAGGTGACAGGCGAACGAACAAAGAGAAGAGAAACACCAGGTGAATGTTAAAGAGAGAATCAACCTTTGAACAGCTGAGATATAAATATGCAGGGATCACAGAGTACACTGTGATGTGTTAGTGTGGGTGTCTCAGGGTAACATCACAGAACATAAGACCTGTTTCTAAAGAGAGGCACTGCAGCACTGTTAATGTGCAGCACAACATCAAAGTAGGATACCAACTGCAGTTGTATATGCACAGTGAAATGTGTCACTTAAGCCTCAGTGCGGCTGAGATGTCCTCATCTCCCTGTGTGGCGGTCTATTTTGGAGATGCACTCAGGCAAGGACAGGTCATTACTTCCTTTGAGGAGTGGGAAGTGGCCAACATGATAACATGACAACAGAGAACCCTCAGGGTTACACAGGAGTCGCGATCCATCATGACAGATATTGGCTTTTGACTTGGTGAGCACAGAGTCAGGAATAGCTGCATTTTACTTTTACAGATCAAAAGCTCAAAGACGGGGATTGATGATGTTGCTCCAGGCAATCTGGCAACAAGATCATAACAGATGGCAACTGGCAATAAGGGCTGAACAAAGCGCTTTCAGCATTATCAAAGCTTTGCTATCCCTCATTAATTCTCTCACTCTCGCCCATCATCTCCACATCGTGGGCATTCCTGGATACGTTTTTTTGTTTGCCTTCCTAAATCCCCTCTTTAGCATGACGCACCAGGTAAATATAAGAGCTGCACTGGCGGCTGTCTCAGTGAGTTAAGGTAGACAGTCAAAGTGGTGTTTGTTCCCTGTGTGTGTGTGTGTTTGTGTGAGGTGTGTGAGTATGTGGGTGTCCTGGTTAGGCTATTTATATATCAGATTATATTTGTCCAGCTTCCAACCATGTCTGTCTCCTGTCTTGGCTGACTGGAAGGAACTGTGAAAGAGACTCCATGTTACTTACTGAGTGTGAGCTATGGAGTTAATATATACTGTATACAATATCTGTGGATCCTTCACCATCCACTTGCTCACGCAGCATCAGTCCACTTGTGTTTCTCCTTGTCTCAGAGTCAACAATCTGTCCTGACAGTTTACTGAATGTCCTTTTTGAATGTGATGAATTTGAGTATTAAAGTCAATGAACAAGAAATCATGCACAACTGTGTCTGTGTGACACACTTGAACTTCACTTACAGTATGAGAGCTGAGTGCCGCTTCATTTTCCTATAAACCTTTTGATTTAACTGCTGTAATCCTGGATACACCCTGTGTTAATGTTTCTGTATATTAAGATATGTTTAACAGAAAAGTCCATTTCAAACTTAACTGAAGACTGAAGTGTAAATCTATCACGTCTGCCTGTTTAGAACAGTTTGAAAAGCTTCTACCTACAGTGGCTTCAGAAAGAAACAACCAGTTACCGTGATACTGAAGAAATTCAGATGTTGTTTGCAACCGTTTGCAGAACATTATCTGGTCACACCCAAACAATGTACTTGTTTATGTCCCTAGTTTGAAGTTATGTTAAATGAAGGGTGTGCAGTGCAGGAGAGCCTCAATATGAAACACATTGTTTCTGTTCAGTTACAGTTTTCTACATTTGACCCAGTGTATAATTATCAGTGATAGGTCGTGGTGGAAATCATTTCATCTTGTCAGTCAGAGATATGTTGGCAGAGGGTTACAGCACTTGTACTTGCATTACTTCATCTCTGTACAAAATGGAGTTTCATCCTGCCAATTGACAAACTGTCACTTTGAGTAATTAATGAAAAACAGATGTTTGACAGTGTGGGGATTAATTAAACTCTGTGTGAGCTGTACCATCCACAAATATTTATGTTTAGCTTTATCCAAATAATCCACTACATGATTCTTGGAATCACCAGCTAAAATTGAGAATCTCTTAATGCGCACTTAGAATAGAAATGTGGCAAACGGTCAAAGACTGTCGACTCTTTATACCAACACACAGGAAACAGAAATATATACAGCAATGTTAACATCATCATATACCACAACACTGATAATGATGTATGTTTCATTTCCTACCAGTTACTGCCATGACCTCCATGCTTTGTGACTTCTAAGGTCACATCCTACTCAATTATCACAGCAAATCTCTGCAGTGTTCACTGATGCTGAAATCATTCTCAGCAGCTAGAACGTGTCAGTCTATTCTGGATTTGACTCTTGTTTTCACAGTAATTTATCATTTACCTTACAGCCTGTGCTTCTGCTGAAAGATAAGGTAAAGGTAAGTACACACCGGCTGGAGAAAAAGCATAAGAGTTATCATGGTCAGTCTAATGGTACTTGCTACATTGCAACACATCAGTTAACTGCACAGTAAGGTAAAGGTTTCGACTTTTCAATAGCAAGAATGATGAACATTTTAGAATTAAGACACATAGCCCACCACTATAACACCCCCCTCATTCAATACTTCCTGACTTCTGTACCCTGGTGCCTACATTACCCAAAATGCCACAGACGGCTGCTTAGAGATTTGGGTGTGTTATGCCAGGAGCCAGGAGCGTCTGTATGTATCCTGACCTCAAGCAGAGATGAGGAGCATGCTACAGAGACCTGATAAGATCACTTCTTTCTAACACCACACCCCCAGATATTTTTTTTTTCCTTTTCAAACTTGTAGACCTCAGATCCAACAAACACGGACTCAAGTGACACCAATTCATGCAGCTCCCTGTGGAGACAGAAAATGAAGGAGCACTCCCCAAGACTTGGAAACAGACTGATGTGTAAAACCATAAAACCACCAGCTTTATCCTTTAACCTTCGTTCCCTATGAATCCACAAGCAGTTCACAAACTAATCTAAGGGTCACTGGGATATCATTTGACAAAGGGAAAACAAAGGGACAACAGAGGGAAGCCCCCCACACACACAGACACACAGATGAGAAGGGCATCGGAGCAGGCTGACTACATCACGGCAGATGTTTACAGGAATCTGCACTGTAAAACATTTAGTCCATTTAAAAGAGAATAAACCTGTGATACACATGGCTTTACTGTGGCTGAGCAGTGTCTTCTCATCAAAACCATCTTTGTGCCAGCCTTTTATATCTGAAGCATGGATGATGCCATTACCATGCAATCCAGCCATGGCAGATTAACTACTGAAACTACAGTGAGGAAGAGGAGCCTACATGGAGCCTAATATGCTGCTCTGGTACTTGTAGTTCTTATTTATTTAAACTAAACCATGCAGAGAAATGTTATTGACTCTCTCTTGATAAATTAGGTCCGTTCTTCTACTGTTATATCCTGTGGAGCATTGACAGTGTGTCAGTATGTTGTTATTAAGCCCTGCAGAGGATTTTCGCTGTTAGCAGGGTTATTTTACACATAAATCTCTGGGGAGGAGTCCCAATTTTTTCAGGAGCCAACACTCCCATGTAACCTCTCACGGTACATCACAAGTTATGACCTCCAAGCTTTCAGTCATGAATAGGAACGGGAACTGGTGAGATTTTATTGATACCATTGCCATTATCGATTAGATTAGTTTACCTGTCCGATTCTGAATTGATACTTAATCCACAAACAGCCAGTTAAACGAATGGTGTCCCCACAAAGCTGTTCAAGTATGGTGGGCTTCCAGTTTTTGGGCCCCATAAATAGTAAAAGAAGCCCCCACGCACACACACACACACACACACAGAGACTCAGAAGGTGAAAACAATGCCAGAAACGCAGTTATAACTGGTAATGACACTGAACTAGTTACTCACTCAAAGTTATAACAAATCATCTTCAAGAGAACATCGATATCTGCTACAAATCTCAGTTCCTAAAGTACTCAGACCCTTTGCTGTGTCTCTCCACAGTGTGGTCAGATGCATCGTCTTTGCTTTAATAATCCTTGAGATGTGTTTGGAACTTGGCTGGAATCTATCTGTGGAAAACTGTTACAGAAAACCAAATTGTTACAGAATTCACAAAGTAATCTGTTCAGTTCACAGTTGGATTGTACAGTCTGTTCCAGCCCAGACTGAACTGTGTCACACAGTAATGTTAGAAATGAAGAGAACAGCATCCCTAAGGCAGCAAAGGCAACCCTCAGCAGGACTTTTGCTCATTGCAGTAATTATGACTCGAGTCCAGCTGTTTTTCCAACCTCGTCCTGTTTGGTCAGTGTGGCTCCACTTCACGTCTCCTCTCTCAGCTTCTCTCATCTTCCTGTCTGTCACAGAGCTCCACTCCTCATGATTGGCGTTAACTGTGATAACATAAGAGGATGTAGCTTCTGCTGTGGTTTGGCTTGCTACCACTGCAGTAGTGTTCATCAAAGGGAATGCTACTGACATACTGTAGACTGTACAGGCTCTCATTGGAACCCTGTTTTAAGTTTATTTGTCCTTTTTAAGAATGAGCCCTGCAGAACAATCTGAACTGTCTGTTTGACTGTACTGGTTTCAGAAGTTTTCAAATGGGTGAGCTAATTTAGCCCAAAAATATTCAGCATAACTTAAATCAGCAGAAGAGCAAAGCTGATTTATTAGCTTCAGAAAATGTCTATTGGGGTAAGTCATGTTCAAATTTCACCATTCTTCTGGACTGGCTAAGAGATCTTTCATGATGACTGGCAACAATTCACGAATGTAATCCAGAATTCCTTCATCTCTGTTCCTCCATTTCCAGCTTCATCTTCATTTTCTATCACTCTCTTCCTGCCTGCCTAACAATGTACGTCTATTTCTTCCTCATGGAAATGTTTTATATTCAGTCTGCCTCTTTTACTGTCACAGATGTTTTCTCCCTTTCCTCTCTGTAAAAAAAAATAAGACAACGGCTTGTTTGAGACTGAGGGCAGACGGGTATCTAGGAAACAGTGCCCCTGTGGTTGGCTCGACTCATTAACCCTCCATATCTAAAGAGGGCACAATGTAAGCCTCTGTGCATCTCTGCAGCTCCGTCCGTGACCTGCGACTTTATCCAGTGATGTCAAGGTCACATTGAAGCACGGAGGGAGGCTGGCGTCAGCCTGCATCTGGCTATAGAACTACAGATATTTCAACTCTGCACAAACAAAGACAAATCATGGACTCACTGGAAAAATGCAGCGAGTTATGATGGAGACAGGAGTTTAAAACAGAACAGAGGCTGAGCAGAGGAGGAGCCCACTGTCCCTGGGATTTATTAAGCTCTGACGCTAACAAATCTCTTACTGAACATTTTAGCCATGCTGGCAGTGTGACTGTAGGAATGGCGATGTCAGTCTCCCCTATGACTTAGTCTGACTCCCACTGACTGGTGATCATCTGGCGTTAACTGGGTTTACAGTACATACAGTGCACTCACTTCTACAGTTTCTGGTTTGTCTGCTAACAAAAGATGATCTCGCATATGTAAATTGAGTTTTTCCTGATGAGACTTTATAAGGGATTCAAAAAGAATTCAGCTCAGACAGAGAATATAATGCTGTATACTCACTTTATAGTCACTTTAATATAATCAATATGACTAAATAAGATGACTGGCATACAAGCCAACACCAACGAAATGGTGACGTGAACAGTCTGGGGTCTCAGTCCTACTGTACAGATTATAGTTAATGATGTAATTGTTGTCTGCTACACTGACTCTGGATTACATTCATATCCTGCTGGTCTTTTTGCTGTGGTCAGGACTGTGTAACTCTGGAACCGTAGCTTCTTAAACTCAGCAGTCTTTCAGTCAGGTATTTGTGCTCAGTGATCTGATCAATGAAGACGTGTGAGGATGCAGAAAGATTATACACAGTTTCTGTGTTTTTGCCACCATCTTCGAGTCTGTCAGACTATTCTTCATCCTGCTGCAGGAGGCAGGTGGGATTATAGAAAAAAAAAAAAACTTTCCCTGTATCTGATGCAGACAGCAGCGGATCAATCAGCTGGCTTTCAAACAGATGTGGAGATTAGTATTTGCCATGTTAATGGCAAAACATTTCTAATTTGGGTAAATCTGTTTTTGACCACACTTGAATATTTGCAACGTGTAAAACATTTGTTACCACATAATATCTAATGTATATAACCCATAGATATTTATAAAAAATAATAATTATTATAAGTTGGATTCTAATTTGCTGTGTCTTAAAACAGATAAATACCAACTACACATATAAGATAAGACTTTATTGATCCCCTGAGGGAAATTAAGTATATTATATTATATATTATATTATATCATACTTGAGCCAATGGGACATAACAGAACTGTCAGACCAAATCCCAAATCAAAAATGTTTTTACACTAAAAAACTTCTTCTACTCCACTAATCTTAACACACAGCTAAATAATGACCACAGTAACGTCTCCTAATCTTCTAACTCCAAAAGTGAACCGCACCTTAACAAGATCCTGCAAAGCTGAGCAGATCAGATAATCCCAACACCAAAGCATCTGAGAGGCAGCCTGTGGATGTATTTATTAATTACCAACAAAGACATGGCTGTTTGTTGACAGCCTTAATCTACAACAACAAATCTAAGGGCTTTCCTGTTAGCTTGCCACTCAAGTAATGGGTGGGGAGACACTCAGTTAACTGTGAGTTTTCATTGATTCTGTTTGTTTGCCTGTCATTTATTTACTGCGATCACAGTGTGTATGTTTTCAGAAGTAAGCCTGGAAGTCTTGTTGTTTTTAACACAGAGAATGGTTTTGTTATTTTATCTCAGGCTAGTGTTTGCATGTGTGTTGTCATTCAGGGTTTTTATTGTGATGTTTGGTGTTTACAGCAATTCCCCTAATGTGAGACAGCTTTCTGCAATGGGAGACAGTAAAAGCAACCTTGACCTTGATCTGTACTGAATGGTAAGATACCATTACTGTCACACGCTGTGACAATAAGTTTCTCTTGTTCTTATTCCAATATCTGGACTTGAATAGACAGGTGAGAGAGCCTTTGATGGAAATCAGGGTACTCTATCTTCTGCAAGTCAGCAGTTTTATTTGTGTGATGGCTATCACTACTAACGTCTTTAAACCACACACAGATTAAAGAATAAGATAAAACCAAAACAGCATCATCTCTAAGGGTAATGATCAACATATAAAAAGGCCAATGCAGTTTAACTCTTTTGATTATCCAAAATGTGTGTGGATGATAGTTGCACTGACTCCTCCTCACACTGGGGAAACTCACATTTAATTTATGACATGAATGAATGCATGATGAAGGTTCTTTGAATTAAATGCATACCAGGAGGGTGGATTAGTTCTGAAATTCAGTGATCAGAGGAAAGGAAATCAAAAGCAGGCAAGAGGAAAATCCCTCTTACCTCCCCAGTAAACTTCACATTGAACACAACACTCGAAGAATGTGAGGTGGAAGGAGCTGCTGCCTCCAAAGGTAAAGTCATCTCATTAAAGCTGTCTACGTTCATTAGTAAACATATTTATTAGGGTCTACACTAGTAAACACAACACTGATCAAAGAGAGTCACTCTGCTTTGAACCAAATCAGAGTGGAAATAAAAAAAACAACTGATATAGTCTGATTCAGTGAAAGGAAGATGTACAGCCAGCAGGAGACTCTGAATTTAAACACAATGCACAAGGCACAAGGTGCCATTCAGGGTGAAAGCCTAGATGCCAACTATCACTCTCAGTACATAATCACATCATAAAACTATTCTGACTGAACTGGAGTTGTTTTGCGTGGTAAATGAAACAGTTAAGAATGACAGGGAGAACCAAACAGTAAAAGAAAGATTTAAGAAATACTGAAGACATATAATAAAAATACTTTGAGTAACTTGTGTCCATTCTCAGTGTATGGGCACTGGAGGCTTTAAGCTTCTACAGCACACTGTAAGTTACATACTGGACCATGAAATTGAGCCTGCAGGACAGTTTAATCTCAGATTTTTGGAGTTCACAGAAAACCTAGTGTCAGACTCTGCACATACATCATTCTGCTCAGTGAAGGTCAAACATCTATCTAAAGCCCATTTCTTAGAGGAACTCGAAAGAGCAACTTGATGTTAGTTAAAACATCTGTATTGTGTAATGTCTCACCTCACTGCAGTGATGTAGAAGTGTACTAAAGGGGTTCCCAGTACTCTGTGGCATCACTGTTAGATGTGGTTACAGGTGTAACAGAGGACACCTCTGACCACACCCAGCAACACTTTAAACCAGAGCTGGTATCAAGTTACTTTTAACCTCTGAATGTGACAGAGTCACAGTCTTACCAGCATATTCTGGGTCCACGTGAGGAGGGTAGAAGCGAAAGTTGATGAAGAAGGGGATGGGCATTCCATACTTGAACCATTCCACCACATAGGGCTGGCCGTTCAGGGGGTGGGACACGTCGCATCCCAGGATGACGTTCTCTCCTGCACGTGCCGTCACAAACTGGGGCTCCTCTCGCACTCCGTGGGCACCTGGGAAATAAGTGAGCACGGGTCAGCCGGGTCAATGGTTCTATGTCACCTACAGTCTGTGGCTTAACAGCGCACTTTAAGCCTCCACACTGAGCTACAGATCACAGTGTAAAGCAAAACAATGCTTCAATATTTAATGTAAGTACAAGGCAGAAGCACATACAGAGGTGTGCATGTGGAGGGGAAGCCTGACCTCATGCTAACAAGGGAATACTGGCAACACTCGGTGCAAAGTAGCTAAGCTTTGTCCAAAAAGTCACTAGATTTGTGATCTGAAAAGTCTAAGCCTAGCGACAAAGGCGCTGAGTTGACAACACTGCCTGTGAACGTCCCCCTGCTGACATAGAAGCAGGAGGAGCTTTTATTTTGAAAGAGAAACGTCTGATGGCAAAACGCCAACACTTACTCACTCAACCCGATCGCTCTCTCACTCATGGACATTCAGGGATGCAGCGATGGACCGTGGCCGATCCAGCCAAAAATATATACAGGCAGACAGATGCGACTTTCCATTCTCAAAGAGACGCAGTGACAATCTCAGTTAACATCTGTATGTATATACAATATATATCTATATCTGAATTTTTATTCTCTAAAATCAGGAAAGGCCTCAAAAATCCAGCACTGGCTTGCAGTCTCTATGCTAAACTAAGATAATCTAGCTGGCTGTAGTCCTACATTTAACAGACAGATACTATGAGTAGTGTCTATCTTTCATCTAACTCTTCACCAGAAATATTTCCCATAATCTTTGGGTTAGTGCTCTAGTATTTGAGGCATCAGGAAAATCCATCTGTTCACCTGCAGCCATTGATTTTTTTGAGCCAGTGTTGACGCTCCCTCCTTCGCCTCTCATTGACAAGCTTGCTGATTTAATCTTCAGGCTATCGTGACATCAGTCACTTTGAAGTAAACCTCGCAGGAGTCCGGTAAGCTGATTCCACTAGTTTAAGGGAAATGCCAGCACGCACATTAAAGATGGTTCAGATTTGAAAGAAATACAGAACGCCTTTAGAAAGCAACAGAAATTCACCTAGGAATTAAGTGTCTTCACGTTTGTGTGAGAACACAAACGTGCTAAGATACAAGTTCCATCAATCAGGGTGGCAGAGACTGCCAGTGACAAATCCAATACAAAGCCAAGGCCAATGGGTTGGTAAAAGCATGATTACCAGCACTGGCAGACACATGAATGAGATCTATCTCCACAGAAGCTTTCCATCTCGTTTGTCTGACAGAATGTGGGCAGACAAAAACATGACAGAGGCAATGTGACAGTAATGCACCTGATGTTCAATAATATCTGGACCTTTAACCCTTTTCTTCAAAGAATTCACTCTGTTAGCTCAGTGATGGACCAATTCCAGTAAAACTGTGTGTCTGTGGGCCTGCTGCTGGACAGCCACATCGATCCCAGGCTAATTACTATGTAGCCTGGCTTTATGAGCGGAAACCTGGTGTGGTAGCATTTTACCAGTCAATATGGCTAATCAGATGTACTCACTGCTCGTCCCTCTGTGGCCTGTAAGGAAGCCAGGCAGGCAGATAGGTTCTTCTGCACACAGAGGACAGTCTACTGCCTGTCCTGTCTCTCATTAGTGAAGGCAAATTATCGGTTTGTGTGCACCATGAACCAACGGGACCTCATCTATTACATGTGCAAATAACTAGTTTTGCTGTTGTATTCCATAGAAAGCAAAGCACAGCAAAACAGTGAGTCAGTAGTAATAAATTCAGGAACTGACCAAATTACTGTCAGATCAGAAACCATGAGCTGAAAGATTAGCTAAAAATACTCCTACAGCCAAGTGGGGATGTTTCCAAACCACTGCTGTGACGCCCTGTGAACAGCACCAGTTCTCCTCTGAACACCTGAACACGGATTTTCAGGTACTTGGCAGGCAAGCTGGTCCAGCATCTTGGAGAACTGGCCTCAGTTCTTCTGTGGATTAAGGCCTTCTCAGTGTGAGGGTTGATTACATACGTACACTGCTGCATGCAGCACGCTCTCATGCACACAGAGAGGGCCGAGAAAGAGACAAACAGGGCCGGTAAAAACTTTATGGATTCTTTTCACGGTCCACCAGCCCACTGGGATTTGTCCCGGTAACGCCTGTACACCACTGCTTGACATTATTTAGTATGACACTTAAAATCTGATTTATTTACTTATTAATTGAAGGAGCCAGAACACCATGAAGTGAAACAATGGAGGAAAAACAAAACTGACCTAAGAGATGTGGACTGAATCAGTGTTTTCTTAATGTAGCACATCTGACCTCTGGCCAGCGAAACACTGGACACTTTTTTCATTTGGCCGTTCATACGCTGAAGCCCAAATGTTATATCGAGGCTCTGGTCACTGAATATATTAAAATAAAGTTTCCATCCAAATTATTCATCACAACAGTCACTGACTCAACTGTCTTACTGTCACAATGTGACAGTTGCCATAAATAAAAGATGTATTCCATCAAATCTTTCTAAAATAATGTCCAATGCAGAATTCAACCAACAACATCCAACATACAAATGTCACAATGTCACTGTCTTTCTTTTCAGTGGGGGAAAAAACATGGGATGATGCAATAATATATGGCCTAGAAGTGCTTGGAGAAACAGTAGGAGGAGGATAAGCACGAGTCACTGACAGCAGAGTGGGACAGTGAGACAGTAATGTTTTGGGCTATCTTAGTCTACATTTCCTTCAGCAGAGGTTCTGTGTGTAACAGCAAGGAAAAGGTTAGGAAAAACATCTCGCTAAAAACACAATTACTCAGTGGACGACATTCTGCTGAGCTTCAGTCCCGACACTTGATGTTTCTCCATTCTGCAATTACCAGAATGTGCTCGCTGCACAACAGATCAAACAAATTACGTTGCTGTAATAATTGAATATCCATTCAAGGCCACCCGTAAATTCTCAACAGTGTTAACCCAAATTATCCATCTTCACTTGACAGCCTGAGCTTTCAAACACATATTAAGGCTGCAGCAAAGCACAGGCCTCCACGGTCACCTTGAACTGAGGTCAACACGAAAAGCAACTAATTATCTCAGCTTTGGCCTAAACAGAAGACGTTTACCTTATAATTAGGCCTAACTGTGAATGTCAGTCTAATGGAATAAAAAACACTTTTAGATTCAAAGTGAAATGCAAATAAACAAACACCAGGAGAGCTGTGCTTCAGCCAAACCCACAGCTGGTACAGGTACAGCAAACACTCAGCCTTTCATCACAACACTGCAGTCACCTTGTGAAATACAACACACAATATGGAATATCTCTGAGCACATGATTACCCTCAGCACCTTCATGTGCCATGTATGGAGTATCTCTATACTACATCACTGAGAGGCTGCGTGTATCAGAGGAAGCATTGATTGGAATCATTTGATGTGTGTGTGTGCTCTCAGGCTTGCTGGCAGAACCAGATAATAACTGAGCAAGTGTGCTTTTCCCAGTGGTGAACCCCCACCTCCCCCAACACACACACACACACACACACACACACACACACACACACACACACACACGCATGCATACGCACACACGCACACGTACACACACCACCTCAAGCAGCACTACGTGTTGATTGGCTGCTGGTGACATCATCGCAGATAGCACAAAAACAGGCCCCTTGGAAGGTATGACTTCACTGTTTATAACTGATGAGATGGAGCGAGAGAGCAGGAGACAGAGAGGAGAAGCAGAGCTGATTTGCTCATCCTCCTCCAACCCCCCCTCCCCATAAGGGTTTAGCTCATTTACAATCAAAGACCCCAGGGAGGGCACTATCGCAAGGTATAACCACCGAGGTGCACTCAAACACACACACACACACAACCAAGAGTATAAGTTAGGTGGAAGAGAAGGAGTGAGGAGGGGGGGGATTGAGCTGGGTATTTGTGATTGTTAACCAGGAGTACTGCACCTGCAGATTGAAAGTATATTAGTTCTACTACTATATTAGTTAAATTAAGTCAGGTAAATGTAGATCTGATGTATTTAGGGACAGGGAAAAAATAATTCCTATAAAACTCACAGATCAAGTCACAGATTCCAAAAGCCAAATTTTCTATATTGTTAATAACAGTACATTGTAGCTCTGTCACTTTTTATTTGAAAATCAAACATTCATCCAAACAAGGGAAAAATACAATAATCAAATTATACTCAAACTGTGACAGAGATGTAAAAGGTGGGGCAGTCTGAATGTCTTGACTGGTTGACAAAAATGTACCATTTATCCACACTGATCACTGATAACACCTGAGAGGATACTGTGAGGAGGAAATTAGAATAATATCTGGCTTCCTGTTTGAACTTCCACTGTAATCTTTAAACAGGCTGGTTTAGGGACACATAGGGAGTTTTGTGTATTTACTCACTTCACTTCTTTTTCTCCTTTTGTTTTTTTCTCATTTTCCAAGAAACAGAATGTGATATTTGAGTGTTTAGAGCATACGCTGTTCTGCTTCATAATGTTCCAGCACAATGCAATTAAAAATCCAGTGCGATTTACAACTGATATTTGTTTCCAGGTCCCTGGCGTGTCAAAGATAAACTCTTCCTCTCTTATGTGACGGTATAATACTGTTCTGACAGAGCAGACAGGATTATTTTCACATTAAAGCCTTGCAGAAAACTGCACTGCTAAATTTATACGAAGTGACTAATGAAACCGTGCATTAAGATTCAGTGACATGCAATAATGCAATAAATAAACAATACAAGAACGGCACAAAACACTCTAGCATACTATTTCACCTGAGACTCTGCGTTGGCACTTAAAACAGAGAATATACTCAAGCTTCCCCCTGTCCCTGTCTCAGCTGGTCCCCTGGCTCATTCCTGGCACTGTCTAGAAGTGACAACTGGCCCACTCTGCTAAGTGCCAACCAAAATGAAAAAGAAATGAGATTTTTACACAATACAACATAAATTATTGATGACTAAAGCAAGGGCCGTGCATTATCATACAGCCTATCAATTCGTGCACCTGCACTTATTCTTCCTGTATCTTATTCCAAAGTTGAACTCATACTGTGCTGGTAATAAAACGACAGCCCTGTGAAATTAATGGAGGCATTAATAATGTTGCCAGCCAGCCCACTAAGCCAAGAGGGTGTACCGTGCTTCGGGGGACATATAATATACAGCAAATGGTCACAACATTTTGAACTACACTCCTCTGAGCTTCATTACTCATTGTACATGTGCTTCACCTGGCACCACTCAACACACACAGGAGAGGTCAGCTGATCAGCCCGGTCAGCCTGTCCACAGCAGGCTCACTTCAATCCCTTTACAAAAACTAGTTCAAGTTGGTGCATAAAACTGAGACTGTCATGTCTCTGCAGCAGAACCTGTCCTTCTCCTTCTGTCACTTGGCCTCTAAACTTCACCATTTGCTAACACAATCCTGAGGCTTAAATCTTGAGACTCAAAGTTATGTAGTGGCTACAATGGCAGCAATTCGCAGCACACAGTAAGTTGCAAATGTCAAACAGAAAACAGTGGTACTGCTTAAGCTTAAACTAAGATGGATTTGTTTGAAATGCTAACATTTACATGTGTGTCACCAGAGGGCCAAACATTGTTTCTATGTTTCACCAGATTTTACTCTGGGATCCGTCTCAGTACAAGTGAAGACTCGGAGTCAACAGCCATGCTAACAGCTCTGTGAGCTTGTACCAATGTGTTGGACAAACTGAAATTTTGACCTGATGCTGGTGCTAGAGGAAATGTCAAGGGCTCACCAAACTTATTAGAACTCTTCATGAGCAGACCTGAACGTCTGCACCAGATTTCATGACAGTGCATCCAATACCTGACAAGCCATTTCAATCTAAACCACAAATGTCAACCTCATGGTGGTGTAAGAGGAAAAGTCAGGGGACGAACAAAGCCAGTAGGATTAATCCTCTGGGGACCACTGATGTCTGTACAAGATTTTATGCCAATCCATCTAATAGTTGTAGAGACATGTCAGTCTGGTGGACTGACAGACCGTCCAGCAATGCCATCCCTCCAGCCCTGCAGCTAGCTTGAGTTTGAATGTAAAAGCTGACTAATTCACAGTCTACAGTCCACTGTAGAACATTTCCTCTGTCTTTCTGTCACTTGGCCTCTAAACTCCACCATCTGCCCACAAAATCTCCAGGCTTAATTCTCAGGGCTCACAGTTATGCACAAAGAAACCTTTTCACAGCGCACAGTGCTCTGCAAAATGTCAAACAGTACACAATGAAACTAAGATGTATTTGCTTGGTTTGAAATGCTGATGTTTGTCACCAGATTTTACTCTCATCTCAGAGCAAGAAAATCTGGCACTTACAAATTGCTGTGCTGATCAGCCAAAACACAACACACCCTGATACTATACATTAAAAATAAAAGCTAAAATTAAGACATGCTATTATTAAGGTGACTGAACACAAAAACAACAGAAAATAAGTTCAAAGAGGGAATTTAAAAAAAGAAAATAGTTTTCTAACCAAAAAGCATTAGAAGACACCATTAAGAGCTTCTATTCCCCTGTGTGAGATCAAAGACAACTGCATTACAGTTTTAGATCAATAAAGCAAAATGTGCAAACCATGCAAAGTACAGTATCTTCACTGTGCATATACTTCTTGACGGAAGAAAATAATCCGTTTGAATGCAGCAGTGAGTGAGAATATATTGTGAACAGTGGTGTGTTTGAAGCACAGACTCAGTTTAAATGAGGAGAAAAACAGAACGCCACATCCAGAAAGTCAAAACATTTTGCCTGTGAGCTTAGGGGGAATTGCATTGCTCATTTGTGTTTGTCAGCTTGTGCTACAATCCTCAGATATACTAGGGTGGCTTAAAACACTAATACTACACCAAAGGGTGGGAGACTTGACCTAATTCTGGTTTCCTCCTCTCAAGTAAGCATCCCTCATCATTTGGAATTCAAAGGAGATCTTTCTAGGGTGTAGCATCTGATCCTTCCTGCATCACATGGACTGAGGCAAAGAAAAGCCACAAGTTACGATATTGCTAGCTCTTATATTGCTACACTGCAAAAATTAGGGAGCAGTCTGCACAACAAGACAACAAAGTTGATTTTCAAAGGCATTTAATCCTGGATGTAATTTCCATTTGTTGTTAGTTCATACAAAGAGCCAAAGCCAATGGGTCAAGGTCACTCCCTCTGGTTTCTGTCAGACAACGACTTTTAAAAACAGATCAGCCGGTTCTGTCATGGCACTGCTGTCAACAAAATGTCCACTAAGTATTCTGCCCATTAATCCTGTCCTTCTCCCGTGACCCACTTTTACTGGTGCTGACACTTATCATCAACGTCCTGGCAAATTCCAGAGTGAAATTCAGATTTTTGTGTTTCCTGTCACAATGCAGAGGGTTCCACAGATCCTGCTGATGAAAAATAACTGTACATCCCTCACCAGTCCCAACAATTCAATCCGAACAGCTGCTGCTTCTTAAGGTGTGCTGATGATTCTCCTTAAGCTGTACAGCAGTTCAGTATTACAGATATTGCTGCTGACAGCTCTCTTACTGGCGTCTTCTTGGCCCCTTGCCCTCTAGGTTTACCCTGCAGTTCCCTTTGCCTGCTTCCTTTCCCCAGCAGAGATGTCCTACCATTGAAATTCATTGCCTGTGACATTCTTTGTTGGCTGCAGGAAATTCAGACGAAGCAGATGGTTCAGACAAGAAAAGGTGAGAAAAGGCAAAGTCGAACTTTCTTTGGCCATTTTGTTGATGTGGCAGCCAGGGAGCAAAGTTCATCCAGCTGTTTGAACTTCCTAATGAATTGTCTTAATTGGGTAAAAACTGTTCTGCATAGGTTAGAAATCTGCAGAGAGCTTTAAGAGGGACATATAGTAATCTATAAACACATTTACTAAGACTCAAGTAGTAGTAGTTTGGAGATAATTTGGTTATTTACAATTCAACAAAAAACAGAGCAGAGTGCACTATGAAGTTTTTTAAAGAAGCTATGCCCCTGTAACACAGGACTCACTGATAACACAGTCAGTGGACAGGGAGCTGGAGAACTACCTCATGGATCCAGATGCAGACAGTGGAACTGATCCCCTGGATGCATGAGAGAAACTTTCCGAGAGTGAGCCAACTAGCAAAGAGCTACTTGTGTATCCCAGCTACCAGCTCCCACAGACTTATCTGTCTTGCCTATGACTTGTAGGGTGATGTCTGTCCTGTACAGATACCAACCACAGCTTATTTTGTTTCCATTGTCCGTCAAAACACTTTGTGTGTACAAAAGGTTTGGCATCCTGACCAGAATGACATTTTGTCTATTTATTTTTTTAAATTGACATGATCCTTTAAAACTGTTTTAAACTTTGCAGTGTTTTTGAATGCTCTGTCTTACATTTGAGAAATGATCTGCTGCTTCTCGTGTTTGGCCCAAGAATAATAGTTTGAAACCACAATTAAGTTTAAATGATTTGACATTTAATGTGACACTGACAGATTTTTTATTGTTATTACCTTTCTGGTTGTTTCACCCAACTACAATTCACAGAAATGAGCCAATCAACCAATCAGACCTGTGTTTCAATTAGACATTGTATAAATGCTTCATGATTGTTGCCACATAGTTCATACGGGTAAACTACATGCCAGCAGGGATATTTTGAAATGTAATGTCTGCATTAACATTTAAAGAGGTGTCTCATTCAGACATTGTTCCATATATGAAGCATTTACATATAAAAATAAAGTAGATCATAGTAATTTTACCATTTTTCTTAGTCCAGTTACTTAACTGGGCTTTGATCAATAGGACTTCACCATTTCAGTTTTCTTTTGCTGGCATATGAACCCTGATGACCTCAGTAATTCTGCCAGAGCTAATTAGAAGAGTTTGAAAAAACCCAAATATCTGAAAAGTTTTACAGAAAGACATATACTTATCTTTTCCAACTACTATCCCAAGAGACTGTTCCAGTAGGAGAGCATTATAAAAAAGGGGTTGTTTTTAGAAAAATGGTGCTTCAACTCATGAACTTGTTGCAGGCTCCCACCTACTGTAAGACTCTTAGATTTTGCCATGAAGAGTCTGCGAGGAGGACAAAGAAGTGTTTTGAGCCTCTTACCTCCTGCTGACTGGCTGGAATTAAGGTCAGATGGCTGAGGGTGGATCAGCGGACACTCAAGTTCAAGAATACTCACAAAGAAGCAAAGGAAACTCAATGACTGAAATAAAACCAGTATTTGATGAGCTAGCCTCTGTTAGTGTTAGTAATACAACTTAGATGATGTGCATATGATTTCTCTATCATTAAAATAAATGACATTATTTTGTATCACAGCTGCACTGTGCAGCTTTGGTTAAAATTGCATAGGCTGTTTAAATTTGTTGCACTGTGTATGCCAAAATATATATATACAGCAACGTTTTCAGACACCCTTAAAATTTCACACAATCTCAAATATTATCATGAAATATTTGCAGAAAAATCTTTTTTGTGTTTCACAAGGTGTGGCTGCATCAGACAGACA
>JBBMJY010000004.1:2119926-2134508 GCA_037833715.1 Toxotes lorentzi
TATAGACACAAAGCACCCTAACAAAAAGTGTCTTCAATAAAAAGGATGATCTTCATTAGTGGGTCAGTGGTACCACAGTACTAGTATTGTGGCTGTGACAGTACAAAAACAAATTGCACTTTGAAACTTAAGAGTGATTGTTAATGCAATATATCACAAATGCATGGGGTTTCCGAAAACTTTTTTCCACCACCGTGTATGTGTGTGTGTGTGTGTGTGTGTTTATATATATATATATATATAAAACCAGGTGATGGTGAATAAAACACTGCTGCTGCTGTGTCTTCTCTTCACTGGCGCTGCTGTTTAGATGAAGGTTCTGCATTGCCTTCTTGCAGCATAGCAGGTGTGAAAGCACCTGCTATGCTGCAACTGAATCAAATTCTGCCACATCTACACCCTCCACACAATTCATTCGGGAAGGTGAGAACGCCCTAATCAAACTGCAAGCCTGCAGAGAGGTAGACTTGGAGCACTTCCAAGTGAAGCCTGGAACATTATATGAGGAAAAAATAATCAGGATAAACGCTGCATATTATAGGCTGACTATGTGGTGATGCATTCATGTCAGGAACGGTGCACACAGACATTTTGCATCTGTTCAGCTGTTAGCGTGTGTTACAAGCTTCAGCTTGCTTCACTTGTTTTCCCTCTAACAAAAATGGGAACGTTCCACCACTTCCAGTATCCCTTTTGCATTCTGCTGTGTGATAGCAGCTCACCATTTTTATTTAGACCATAAGTATAAATACACATTGACATTCACACTTGCGGCATGTACCAGATGCTCTTAGCCAGCGTGACTAACAATACTGCTCAGTATTTATTACTGAGGCAGCACGGCCCTTTCAAATGAACATAGGAATTCGGTCAGAAACAGATCAACACAGTGATTAGTTGAAATGGAGAATGTCTCCAATTAAAAGCTGAGCAAAGAGATTTATTCTTGACCTTGGGGACACGTATCTGTGTATCCTCCAGTCAGTACAGTCAAGAGCTCAGAGAATAGCTAAGGCAGTTGATCCTGTACCTAGATAGATATCAGCACAGCTATAGTGACAGTACAGACTGCCAGCTGCCAGCTGCCAGCACCATTGCTGCAGTGGTATAGTCACACCAAACAGTTTCACTGACACAGACAGTTGGATTGGCAGTAGGGTATCCTATGTGTATTTATACTCGCATTGAATCAAATGATTTGGAAAGAAACTGGATGTGACTGAGGCAGCCCTCAGCCGCTTTCAGCTGGCTGAGTTTCGTTTCAGTGTTTAACGTAGAGGTACAGGTGGGCTTGATGATGTCATGACAAGTCACATGGTACATGCAATGGAATCAATTCTAAAATAAAACTTTTACTTGTCCTTCAGTGTTTTTTACTGTTATCATTGGTACAGGTGTGTTTACTATTCATGGAGCTACCACTGGAACTGACTGTAAACTTTGTGAAAGGTTTTCTCAGAAACAGTACATATGAATAAAATTGCCTTCAGCATTTATATAGCACTTTTATCCAAAATGCTGTACAGTTTGCATCTCATTCACTACACACTGAAGCAATCAGTGTCTCTGTGTTTGGAACCAACCACCAACCCTGCAGTGAGTGGATGACCTGCTCCTCCTCCTGAGCCATTTACGTCTTGTTCTTCCATTTAGATCCACTGGTCTTTCACCATGACATGACAATCACATCATTTAGGGCATAGTGAACACTTTATTCATCTCTACACCTGTCCATTGTTCCATATTATTAAGGCATGCATGAGCACTGAGCTGAACAAAATGCTCATGCAGCTAACAAAGACTGTCCATCATGTCTGAGTTCTGACCCACCAGTTACACACAATCCTTACAAAAGTGAACTGTTTTACTGGCCTGGATAGATCATCTGTCAGTTATAACTCAGCTATTAGTCCAATTACATTAAACAAGTTAAAACATCTGTCACTGGATTGTTACTATGGTAACGCCTTCTACTGCATTACAACATACAACATACACAGGAGACCATATATTTCAGGAAAGTGTCATACAACATGCTATCATTTATTTTTGCAAATGTGATTTGATGCATTACTAATAAACCCCCTTGTCTGAAACTACTGCCAACAACAAATGGGACTGATGCACTATTGCCCTGTTACACTTACATCTTCTGGTTTACATCCCAGTAGACCAGATTTCTGAGATTTCAGTGTATATATGGACACCCCTCTTTGACTTGATTTAAACAACCAAAAGCTTTGGAAGCATCAATACAACACATAATAACTAATGGATTTTTACATCTATACTTGTTAACAATATCCTGACATATATAAGCCAAACTAGTTATGAAGAAGCTGATGAAGGCAAACCTTTAAATACTCAGCCTCATTCTGATAGCATTCATGGTGAGTATACAAATTCAAGAGCATGAATTCCATGAGTTGTGAGTAAACTGTATTGCAATACAACAGTCAGCACCAAGCCTGATCACATTTATTAATGAGTCAAGCTTCTTATTCCACAGAACAGCCACACCCCCTGATAACCTACCTGACTATTCCCATGTGAGCAGTAGACTCCACAGTCCACAGTCTAGCAATGTAAGCCAGTCACTGGGTATTGGGCTGAGTTATAACTGAGACAGCTCAGTTGTTTCAAGTCTTGGATATACAGCATGTCACAGCTCCCCAGAAGGCTGTCAACAACTATGCAGGACTCTGGCCCACACACAGGCCATGATAGTTGTACAACAAAACTCGAATGGTCATTCAGCGAGTCTAGTGAATGTCCACAGCACCAGCAGGGACATAATAGAGCCGGATAAATGCCCCTTCTGGACAGAGCTCTGGATTGCACATTTTGCCAACCTGACAATATGTGTAAAAAGTGCATACTGTACAATGTATAAAAAGTAATCGCCAAGACTCTTCTACATTAGCTTACAGCAGATCCAGGACTTCTTAGGTACGTCATATGCCCCATGACTAACAGTTCAGTGACAAACCCACTGCCTGTTTTCGTTCCACTCCCAGATTTATTCCTGTCTGCCCAAACCGTCTGAAGGCCGTCAGTGGTAGAGATGGGATCCAGAGTTCCTTCCTAAAGCCATGTCTCTGTGAAACACATGACACTACTACTACTACTACTACTACTACTACTACTACTACTACTACTACTACTCACAAGTCCCCTCCAATTCCTCCCTAAGGCCACTAGCTCGTCCATCTAATTGTCCAGCGATCTCAGTTTGCCCATGATGATAGAAGGAAGATACGCTCTTGTCCATCAGTCGCTGTTGTCTGGACCCAGCTCCTCTTTTCTGACATTAGGCTGGCTGGTTTGTAAACCCCCCTGTACCACTTAGAACTGTTTACTGACTTATCTTTGCTGACAGCAGTAGAAATGTTTCTAAAAAGTACCACTTATCACCCATTTGTAGAGACAACTTTCCCTGCTGCTCTCTACAATTTGAACATTTAATCCAGACGGACAGTCTGACAGAGAAGCTCCTGTCTCCAAATTGAACACTAGAAATAGTATAAAATTACTTTTTCTATGTTAAAGCTTTTATAAACAGGTACAATCAGAGAAAATAATATGAAGAAGAGCGTCCTGAAAATGAATCAGATTCTTTAGATTTATTCAGTAACTCTCCCTGGTGCTATTAACAAACAATGACAGACAAATCAGCACATCAGAAAACACACTACAGCAGGACCAGCTGACATTCCTACATGCTTTTTTATGTATTTGTGCCATTATATAACTCTTATCTTAGCTATAATGGACTTTACTTGGGGGCCCAGCTGGTGTCCTGTATTTTCAGTGAAAACCACTGGCTGTTTTTTTTTTTTGTTTTTTTTTTTGGCTGCTTCTGAAGATTACTTTAAGACTTGATATAAGCTTTGATAAAAATCCTCCAGCACACTAGTTGTAGATGTAGTTACAAATCAGTGGTACCAGCTTGTACATCACTTTAGTGATAGTTCATTTTCTTCCTCATCATTAAAATGTCTCATAAAACTGTGTCTTCCCATGATAATGTGAGTTCTCTAATGTAAGCAAATCACTTAGTGCTGGTCTACAATTAAAGGTCAGACCTGAGGCAGGTCTGACTGTCTGATGCTTTGTGCTGATCCACAGCTTCATTCTGAAAGAAATCATTAGCGTTCAGTTTTCTGCAGCACCACTGGGCCGTGAAACAAGAGACCCAGACACACACACAATTAACCTATATCTACTGTAGACAGGAGGACAGTCAACTCTGCTCCTATTAACAGTGGTAGTTTGGTGGGGGTTTTTCACATTGGCCCTGTTCAGACCTGTTCAGGCATTAACATGCATCTCCAGTCATCTGATCACAAGTGGACAGCTCTAAGTACATCAGCTCACACCTGGCATTAAAATGCGTCTCCACATGCATCTCGACTGAGCTCTGGTGATTGTTATTTGTGCCGAGCATACATTCTGAGGAGAAACTTTAGAGCAGGCAGAGGTCAAGCTCAAGAAAACTTAGTGTTTATTAGCTCTCCTCCATGAGGTAAAGGCATCAGGTCACACCAGGCGAGAAGACGCCATGAAACTACACTAGATGAACCTATAGTATCTACTGAAACAGACCATAATGACATAATAAACTCCTCTAACTTTATCTCTGTCGTGGTATAAAGTGAATCTTATATCCAGAGATACCCAGTCAGAAAAGACTGGACATTTCATTACTTAACAGAAGAGGTCAGGAGAAGAAAGGGAGGATGTGCAAACAATAGGACTGTAGCAGATACTGAATAACATACTCTGATGAGATTATAAAATTTATAGATTTATGGCAGATGCAGGACACAGATCCTGTATTGTTTGCAAAATGCTCCCGTCTAATCTTCAGAGTAAGCAAATTTTACCTTGTGGTGGAGGATATACAATGCCAGCTCCCCTAATATGTCTCTATTTACACATGACAGCTATTCCCTGCTCACCTCATGTCCACTGTGCTCTCTAGCTGCTCTGAACACAGATACTTTTCCTCTACCTCTTCCCAAAAAGCTTGTTTGCTGTTTCCCAATCTACCTCTCCTGTAGATATAAAACCAGACACAGTGCAGTACAGTCTCTCCAAGCTGCAGCTGTGATATTTACTGTATTTCAGGGAATTAGCAGTGCTCTTCATTGATGCCTTGTGTGTCTGTACTTAGGTGGACAAAAGTGATGTGACCTTTTGATGGGAAGATTAAGAACAGTTCATGTCAGCAGTACGCTAAGTAAGTTGTTACTCGACACCTTGAAACCAGCCATAGAGACTAGCGGGTTGATCCATCAGCCTCACCCTCCAGAGGTGACGGAGAGTCATGGATGCTGCCGTGGGCACATGGACTGCAACAGCTGCACATACAGTTGTATGATGAGGAGAACACAGCTACTTTAAAGGCCCAGCATCATACATGAATAAGAGTCCTTTCTGCAAAAGATAGATTTGTTTTAGAAAGATACTGCTTGCTAGCTACCACAGTGTCTGCTATAGCGATGAGCAAACCAACACAGACTTACTAATAATAAAAAGATGAGCAAAGCAATTATTTTCCACATACACATTATGGATTGTGCCTGTGAACTACAAACAATTACAATTTATTTTGCTTTGTTTTCCACTCAGTGTTCATCATTAGTACCTCTGGTGAATATGTGAGATAAAAGGTGATGACATGGTGGATGATGTGTTTTCTTACACCTCCTCTGCAAGTACAGATAAATGAAAAGGAAACATCCTGTTAATCATTAAGGCCTTTTTTTGGGTCTAATTACTGGTAACCACAACAGTCACTTATCTGTGGCATCCACCGCAGGTTGTATCTGTCCATGTGCTCCAACGCTGCTGCCATACAGCAGGGAGGGGATCATGTGTCATACACTGTGGCACAAAGGCCAAACTCCGACATAATCAATCAGTTTGTCTGCTGCATGGATTTTCTACTGCTTCTCTTACACGCAGCCATGCTTACAGAATATGTCCATTTGTTTGCAGTATTAGGGTTAGGATGTAAAGCTAAGATCTTAGGCTGAATTTAGAGTAGCACAGCTGAGGTTATGGTGAGTTATCTTATGCCCCTATCCAATGAATGTTTAATGGGTCTGGAGAAGTCGACGTGGAGGAAGCTGACTGTGCTGCATCAGTGGGCCAGGCTGTAAAATGAGACAGGGGAGGAAGCCAGCCAGCTCAGGATGGCTGGAGGAGAGGGGAGGGGAGTGGGGGGAGTGTAATGGAGTACAGTATTCAGAGACAGTACACAGACAGGGCAACCGAGATGTATGTTAGCGGGAAGTCATTACCAAAAACCACACTGCTGCACTAAAAACCCTCCAAATGAAAATGGTATGGGTGTGAATCATATATTTCAGAAAACACTCCATTCAAAACTTGCTCTGAAATCAGAGTTATTTTAGGAAAAACACACTACACGCGGCATTAACTTCAACTTCTTTACACTGCCAAGTGAAAGTGAGCCACACTGCTGTCTGGTAAAAGGAATATACTTTATCCACTCATCCATCTAACTGCTTCCCCTGCCTGACAGTGCCAGTGAACATGTGTCCATGTCTGTAACACTGGCAGTGAGTGAGCACAGCTGTAAAGAAGCACAGCACTGAGGACAGTGGGATCTCTAAGCAGGAGATCAGGAATGCACTGCCAACTCAAGAGAAGGCTTTCCTTTGAGCACTCTGGACGAATCTGACTGCAGACACAACCTAGAAGCAGAAAGCATTACCACTGCCTATAAACAATGTCAGGATTAAACTTCAAAGGTTTATTTCAATGTCATAATAGTAAAGTTAAAAAGCCAGTGGATATGACAAGTCTTGTGTAAGAGTCCAGACCTGCCATGCCATGACTCGATGGCTGCAGGATCTCTGGATCGAAGGAGGCTTCAGGGGGAGAACAGGAGAGTTGACAGATACAGTGACGTCAGAGCTGCCCGAACTCTACATCATCTACAGCAACGCTGAGACCAGGAGTCTCCACTTCCATGTGTGAAAGTGTCTGTATCTAAACCCCGGCAGAATGCATGGAGTGAAGCCTTCAGCCCAGCAAGAAACTTCATTAATATTTTTCATGCTCCTGAACTACGTCCTTCACAGTCCCTCCCTAATCACTGATTGGAATAAAGCTTCTGCTGCCCATCGGGGACTGCGTTACTGTGTACATCTGTCTGTCCATATGCCCAACTGCAAGCCCCACGCAGCTGTGAACAATGTGCTAATGAGGCCTATAATCTCCAGGACATACCAGGGAAAAATGCATTCCAACTCATAAAGAAGAACTTCTTCCTCTCACAACCTGAAGCTAGAAAACAGTGAACAAACAGCAACTTCACAATGATAGTACGAAACATATCTGTACATTTACCACAGTCCTCTGAGTAGGAATCATGTCAGGTATGTTTGAAGCTAATCACTAACAACATCAGACACAACATGAAGACATTAGAACTCTAATCCTGAGGTTTTAATTTCAGATTTACTGCATTAAAAAATGGTGCAGGTTAAGTTACCATGTAACATGTACCATGTTTGGGGCCCCTGAGGTCTTGATTGGCAATAACCAATCATGAGGCACCTGTCACCTGTAATTAATGAGAGGTTTCATACAGGACATTGTCATCCGACACCAACTGCACATGGGAAAGGGCTTAAACAGCGAGCTGAAAAATAGTTCCCACAGTCATGTATTGGATCATTGTCATGGTATTGTGTGTTTTATTATATGCTATTATATGCTTTGATATTTTGATGACAAAGTACTGTTTGAACTATGAGGCTAATAAAACCAGTCACCAACACTGCATGTCGGCAGTAATAGAATTCAACAAAGCGTCTCTAATTAAAGGGTTTCTTGTTCCACATCAGTCTGTCCATTATATGGAGCACAAATGCAGGCTAGTATGGATGGTGTGGTTTATATATCAAACCCTGCCATCAGGCCAAGGGCGGTCATATCAGTGCCTGGAGAGAAGGACCTAATGCTGCTGGCTTGGCAAAATCTCTGGGAAACACAACTCTGGATACTTGTTAAACTAAACTAAAATGTAAATTTAATCTGTTTAGAATCCCGTTCAACATCTGACCCTGGACCACATTTAGGAGCTCGTCAATATCATCTTTTCTGTAACTCCAAACCAAAGTGATGTCCCAAAAAAGTTTTTTTAGCCCTGATCACGATCCACGTCCTTTAACACTGTGTATCTGCCCGTTCACAGTCTGAGCTGATATTTATCTTTATTCATTTGCCACACGTCATTTCTCACAAGCTACTTTATGAAAATATTCAAGGTCCTGATTCAAAACCATTAAGGTTGCAAGCTTAAAGTATTAATATGACAATGAAAGTTTAAATTTGAGAATTTAAACTTTCATTGTCATATTACATTATCAATTCAAGTAAACGTTCTCCAGAATCATGGTCTTTATGTGTGTGAGCACACGTGTATATGAAAGAGAAAAAAAAAAGAAAAACAAATGTGAATGTTATTTTCACCATCTGACAAAAAAATGTCCCTAACAAACCTACGCCTCTGTCATGTCCCCACACTAATCAAAGATATTAAATGAAAATAAAATCTTCTTCCCGTGTCTCAAACCACCTAATGTACACACACATCGCAGTGACACTACAAGACATCAATACAACTGGACAAAGTTTTGATGATGCGCCCATTGTGTGTACCCTGACTTCAGCATAAGGCCTACAGCAATCACTAGCTGGGTAGCTTTAAGATGAGTCAGCTACACTGGTACAGTATATTCAGAGCAAATACCAGAGAGCAATGCCCTCGTGAAGTGCTGTGCTGCAAGGGCTGCTCCGAGTCAAATACTTCTTCGTGATCAGTGTACCACACACACACTTATCTGTAATTACAACAATCTATTTTAGTCCCTCACAGATCTGAAGGGTAGCTGTGAGGGAGTTAGACGTAAGTTTTGAATAAAACAGCGCAGTTGTCTTTATGTGAGCCAAGAGACAACTCCAGATAGTGTCTTTATCCATGCTGAACTACACCAGTGGACCCAAACATTCTTCTCTGCTAGCTCCCTGCTCCTTTCAAGAGTGATATATAATTGAAGTTACACAGGAAGACAATACTAGATAAGCAACCCCCGGGTCCTCTCCTGCAAAGAATTAAGTGACAACCCCAGGATGGTGCAGACAAATCCAAATGCACAACACTCTGTAACTGAAACCCTGAGGCTAAATCAGCTGTTAGCTTTAGTTTCTGTAAGAAAAAAAAAAGATTATTAAATCCACTTATGATGGGAAGTTAACAGCAGTAAATGCAATTATTAAGTTAGCATCTAATCTTATCTATAAACACTTCTAAAGGCCTATTAAATAGAAACTTGAAACAACTGGACGACAGCAGTGACAGGTGAGGCTGTTGGCAGTCTGTCTGCCACATAACAGCATTAACAGTCATGTTGTAGACAGGTGTGTTTCTGGGTTGACTAGACATGAAGAGAAACACACTGACTTCAGTAAAACACCAAAGCTCTGAGAACTGCTCACATTTAACTGACAGAGATTAACAACAATCGAAAACTACACATGAAACATCCATCTGTTCATCCAGCCAAACACCGCTGAACCAAAATGGAGGCTGCTGGGAACTTGGGGGGGCTGAGAGCAGCCGCCAGTTGTGGCCCAAATACCAGGTTGATTGACATCGAAAGGTTGATGACTTTCATGAAGTGTGCCATTTGCTCCAGGCAACGGGGGTGCTACTTTTCATTAAGCTCAGTGGGAGAGAAGGCTTCCCCTGTACATGGAGCAGGAACTGTTCACCCCACATTATACTGCACAACGTGAAGCATGAGTACTGAAATTTGAAAACATGCTCTAACATCACTTTAATTCATTCCACTTCCATTTTCCATTTGCTTTTTTAAAAAAATCTACTGTTTAAAATGAATGATTTTAGATACAGCCCTTTTAAACAGTTGTGTCTTTGGTGATTTTTGATGAAATTCTAATCAAGACTGATGTTCAACCACTGCTGTATCAGTGTGTCTTTAGTGGCAGTCAGTGATAAGCATGATTACAGGTACATGTGTGACTGACAGTAAGGCTAGGCAATATTAATAGTCTCAACACTGATCACAATGGAAAAGTTCCTTGATCAGAAAGTTAGAAACCTAAAAATACTATCAGTAAATTACACTGCTTGACAACATACTAATAACCTCATCCTATTTTTACCCAGTCATATGGTAGGACAGTGTTTTAGCAATGAGCTGCAGACTTGTCAACTGATTAAAAAACTACAGGACAGAAAAGAGTAGCTCGACAGTAAAAGCAAACATAACCCTTCTGGCAACGAATTGGATGAGTCAGTCTCAAAGTTTACTTTCAGTTCGACATGACACAGACAGGTGATAATCAATGAAGGCAGAAAGTTGCTGTTTTTCCTCACTAATCCAGTGTTTCTCTGTAACGCACTCGTCTGAGAGAAAAGGGACGATTATTTTCATCATATCCAAACATTCTAATTGGAAACCAAATAAATAAGAGATACCGGCCATTACTGGGTCTTCCATATATTCATAGTAGTATGGAAATGATCTAGCTTCAGTATGAAGAACCAACTGCTAAAGAATGCTGGCTCGACATGAAGGTAAAAGTGGGAAAATGATGTCTACAAATAACAACCAACTGCCCAAAAAAAAATGTTGAGCGGTTTTTATCTGGACAGTATTGGCTCAGTGTGCAGGAGGCTTTCAGCTGAGATGCATCCTCTGATTTTAACAGGATGTGTGACCTCAATCCAGGAAGTTGAACATTGGAATTAGAGAAACACTTTATCTGAAGCCACAGAGATCAGTGTATGCCATCTTACTCTGATCTGAATTTAAACTCCGGTCTGCAGCAAGAAGCAATGCACACCTACAACAAAATATCCAAACTGGTACATAGTCTTAGAGGATGAACAAGCAGAAAGGAAATAAGCCTGTTGAAGTTCTGAGCACATGAAAGCAGGCTGATAGAGGCAGGGCTGTCATGGTGCCTTGGTACTGTAGCTTCAATGGACCTAAGCCCTCAGCCCCTATACTCCCCGGTCAGCCCCTAACAACATAATGTACATTACATTACCTTAATTTGAAGGTAATGTAATTTAACAGTAATGTGATGTAATGTAATGTAATGTAACTATGTGCATTTACATGAGTATGAATTAAAAGTACTTGTACTTTACTTGAGTGTTCCCAATTTGGCCAAATGTATGCCTCTGCTTCTGGGGAATATTAAACTTTTTACTCCACAATATTTACTTTACAGCACAAGACCAGACTACACTGGCCATCAGTGTACAAAACAGAGTTAAGGTGTATGTGCTACTCACAGTGGAGTACATTTATATGCAGTACAGCAACTTTCAGGATCTAAATACTTCCTCCGGGGCTGATCATCACACTCCTCCCATGATGCCGTGGTTTAATGTTGTAATCTAACGTTATATAATTCCCATCCTCTCCTTCTGGAGATGCTGCTCCTTACAGATGGTTGTCAGACAGGTTTTACTTGTTTGCTCCACATTTGCAGCTGTGTGAGCTGTGGAGCTGGCAGGTTATGGTACGTCAGATTCTGATGATTAAATATGTTGAGCAATTTAGTCATTAACGGCAGTGATCGGCATCAGATCAATAAAAGCCCAGATTGATGGATTCCTAATGAAAAGAACACAGAGCAGTCAACACACAGGTCCTTCAGTGAGAAAACGCTGAACACCCACAGGATTTAAATCCACGCTGTAAATGAGATACGAGTCTCCCTTTTCTTGGTCAGCAGCTTTGTTTTTGCCAGGCAGCCACCCACTTACAGGGAGAACACTCATTAAGTGATCATACTGTAGGGATCATCAAAAAAACAGGGATACGAGGAAAGTTTCTGGGAATAAAATTAATTAGGCACCAGCACTCCGTGCCAGCTCCATTTACACACACAGTTTACCCAAAAATACACATGCTCTGACTTGGGAGACAGCAGCACTGAATCACAAACACAAGTTGGAAAGTTTTCTGGAGCTTCAGAGTTTCAGATTAATCTCATTTCACTCAAACAGAAACGGAGCTGCACGGATCAGACTGTGATCAGCCAGGGCTAAAACATATCCAGGTGTAAATACAGCCAAGAAGCATTCAGGATCCAATCATTCGCCTGCACAGCTGGTCAGAGGTGCAGATGCAACACTTTTCCTCTCAGTTTAGAGGATCAACACAAATAAAAACTTGAGGACAGGTGTAATGGATTCTCATGGACAAGGAACATTTTGAAGGACGTAATTACTGTGTTAGAAGAGGAATTACTGTCTGGGTAAGGCAGTTTTAAGTGTAGATATATTTTAGCGCTGGGTGTAACTAATCTGGCTAAATCCAATTTCAATGCAGATCTAAACATGCTCTCAGACAGTGAGAGGTCACCACCACAGCCTCCACTCTGACCAACGTAAGCACAACGGCAGCCAAAGCAGCAGCAAGGAGCAAGAGGACAGCAGATGCTTGTGTGCGTGCTCAGCTATAAGCCGCTGATGGTGGAACTTTTTCAGCTTGCTGCCATGATTCATCACTGACCATGGGAATCACAGAAACAATGCAGGAGCTAATTACACCACTGAGTACCTTCAATTATTCACATCTTCACCAGCAGCGAAAAAAAAAAAAAACACGTCTGGTGTCTGCAGTTTGTTGGTTCATGCTCCTTCTTATCTACAGCAGCCTTAGAAAGTATTCACACCCCTTCACACTGTTTACAACACGTTTTTATTTGTAATCTCTAATTTATAAAAGTATTCAGACACTCCACATGGTGGTCTGGTGCTTCCTGTTTGTTTTAATTATCATAACAATGACCTGAAGCACACAGACAACACTGGAGAGGCTATGGGACAAGTCTTTGTCCTTGAGTGGTCCAGCCAAAGCCTGAAACCCTGAAACAGAACATCTGTGGAGATGCTCACAAGTGCTGCCCATCCAGTCTGAGGATCTGCCAAGTGTGCAAAGCTTATAGACACTTACCCAAGAAGACTGGAGGTTTTAACTGTTGGTAAAGGGCTTTCTGTTAAGCACTGAATTAAGGGTCTGATACTTTTGTAAGTGAGAGATTTCAGTTTTTGATTTTGAATACATTTTCAAAAATGGATAGACATATTTTCTATTTATCATTGAGTGAGTTATTGAGGGTAGGATAGAAGGTGGAAATGGCAATTTTATCAATTTAAAATTTAATCTACAATACAGATATATGTGCAAAAAGAGGTCTGAATACTTTCTGGAGCCACTGTATGTTCTTATTTGTATTTTTATATTTTATTATTAACACTCTCTTCTGTCTTTTCTTCATTACACCATATCTACAAATAGGATAAATATGGTTTCCTAAAAACATGACATTTTAATGTCTCTGTCATCCGAGGTGTGAAAACGTGAGATTTCCACTCAGAGAAAGTAAAAGTTGGCGTCTTGCTCATGGCTCAGTTATGAAATCCTACCGCACAGTGAAGTGTCTCTCCTGCCGGGATGCTGTCAGCCGGACACCGGAGCTGAGAGTATCGGAGCAGCCAACAGAAACATGTCGTGCTGCTCTGCCTTGTGCTGTCTGGCATTGTGCTGCCCTCCATTTTCATCACCTGCCTCTCTGCATTGCTCTGTGTAGTGTGAGACAGCTAAACAAACAGCACGGTGAGTCAACACACAAAACTTTTAGAGGATAGCCCTACAGGTAAATACCCACTTCTTTCAAACATGACATCCCTTGTTTGCAGGGTTTCTGTTGTGAATTTGTGAAGTTGAACGATTCAAATTACGCCACACAGACATTATACAACTATTTTCACAAGCTGAATAGTAATAACTATGTTTTAATTTATCTGCTCTGGTGTCATAAAGAGCTCATCATAAAATCATTGGGTTAAAAGCCCAACACCAATGTGTACAAAACCACCCAAAACAAAGGTCTGATCCAGAAACCTGATCATAAAATAAAAAATAACTCTAACCCAGTACTGTGTCAGTGCTACACTGACCCACACTACGTCAATTTTATAACCTTGGGATTTTGCATCAGAACTGCAGCTTGACTTTGCAGTGACAAACTGACAGAAACAGAACAAAAACCAGTAACAAGTGGATGAATTGAACAGTTTATTTTCTGACTTCATGCTAAAATCAGTCCTACTTTCACATATGTTGGTCTGTTTTGCTTTCATCCCTCAAACAAACCCAGAACAAACCCAGGCTAACTCTGAACCAAAGGCTTACACAAGCGAACAATCACAGCTGTTGTGGTCTGTGTCACCTCAATATGAAGATACATTTCTAGGGGGGTGCACGTACCTATGGCATCAATCCCACGCAGAAGTATAAACTGGCCTTACCATGGTAGCAGTCACTGACACCTGCTGACCACTGACACTAAATGACAACACAGAGGAAACATGGCTCATAATCTGTGGTTTGCTAACTCTGCTGTGCAGTGAGTGAAGAGAAGGAGATTTCAGAGAGCACAGTAACCTGTCAGTCACCTTCTGTAGTCTGACCTGACTGAGGAGTTAGCAGAAG
>JBBMJY010000004.1:2134620-2147828 GCA_037833715.1 Toxotes lorentzi
ACTCTTTACTGGATTCACCCACTTAAATGTCCTGAAACTGCTGCATTTTTCCAGAAGGCAGAAAAGTTCTGCTGGAGAGGTTGGAAGTCAAAGCTCGGTCAGTCTTAATTTACCCAGAATTCATGGCAAATTAGTCATACTTAACATGGTCAACAGCTAGACAGGTTTGTGCAACAGATTAAAGGAGTTGTCCATCTGAAGTCTGACTGTTAGTTACATCTAAGCCATGGTCAAAGTCCATCTTTGTGAAACTAACCACAGAGTTCACTTGGAAGCGGATTGAGACTCAGTCTCTGCCTGACCCTTCACATCATACCATTTAAACTGTAATTAGGAGCAGCCCAGTGCAAATAAACATTCACATCAGCCTCCAACTTGCTTGTGTCTGACTCTGATAATAACTCCCACTACACTCATGTCAACATACTGTTGGCAGAACATCAGTGAATCAAGGTAAAATCGAATATGAACACTAATACAACCAGTTCAGCTTCTTTCATATTAGTTACACGCTGTTTGAATGTGGTTTCGCTACTGAAATGCCACAAATACATATCACTACTATAGAAGCTAATTTAAGGCTAACTACCTTGAAATAATGTGTAAGTATAGTATACATGGTGCTTTTCTTGTTCTTCTAACTAATTCTGCCAACACTGTGTGATTACTCCACACCACAGTTCAAATGACAGAATTCACATCAGCCTGAATGAACCAAACCCACCACACAAACACAGCAGAGTCCAGCTGGACCAAACCAAACAGGGTAGATGTGAACGCTCCCTCAGTGTAAAGATGGTTCATCGCTTCAGTGCTCAAACATTAAACATGAAAACGCTCTTGATGATTTTTTTCAGTTGTTTCTATCAACCCTAACCCCCACCCACCTCCTCCGCCCTCGGCCCCCATCAGTCCTCAGCCCTCTTGGCATGTTGTGGCATATGTATTTATCAAGCAACTGAGTGGCATTTATCTCACAGCTTAGTCATAATTAGTCCAACTTAGTCTGGGGCAGACAGCCTGTTAGTGGGCATATGTTCACATCCTGGTTAAAGACACACTGCTCCCCGAGGGGATGGCGGCGTGTTGACATGTGTGTGTATGTTGTGTGTGTGTGTGCGTGAGTAGGGGTAACAAGTGTGTCTGCGTATGGCAACAGACGGTTGCTGTGGAGCACGCCCTGAGCCTCCATTAACACAACACAACATGTTCCCTTCCCTCGGCTACCCAGTCATGCTGAGAGAGGCTACTTGAAACCTGGAGGGAAGCAAGTTCATCCAAGTGTGCGGAAGAGGGAGAGGACAGGACGGAGCGGGAGAGGAGAGACGGCAAGAGGAGGGGCGGCTGACAAGGACCTGAGTCAGATGGGAAAAGAGAGGGAAGGGAGGGAGGGAGGGATGACACAAGGTAAGGAACAGAGGAAACCAGTGAGGAGGCAGTCTGGCTCTGGTCCAGGGTTATCACTGGCAAAAGTCAAGCCATTTGCCAGCTGCCAGCTTGAGACAGCAGCACTCAGCCAGATGGATGCTGCCCTGTGCAGCTTCTGCTGGCTGATGTGTTTGTCTGTGTTTGCATGTCCGTGTGCACACGCATGAATGCCACACAGTACCGAGAGCTCCATCGAAGTGTTAAAGCACAGGACGAGGACCATATGCATAACCAGCTAGACCGACTGAAGGGACAGTCTTAACAAAACACAAACAAGTCCAGTCACAGTCGCTCCTCCTCTGCCATCCAGAAGTTACTGCTCATTTCTGCCAAGCTGCCTGCTTTCCCAGCCATGGAGGAGAAGGCAGAAGCCGCTTAAAAACATCTCCCTAAGTCTGCTTCTTTTGGCAGACGATGCTTAAGTGTATCCTCTTTAGACAGGACATTACATAACTGTTACCGGCCACACGGCCAAGCCCAGTCACGTGCCAGAGGGATGCCAACCAAAAGAAATCCAAATAAACCCGCAACATTCTGTGTCAAAAGTTTAACGCTCGGTGATCGGAAACTTTATATCCTTACTTTATATCATCAAGAGCTGCTTTCTTCATCATCTATCCAGTGATGCTGAAGCACAGGTGCTGTCCCAGTTTCCTCCTCTTCACCTCTCACTTGAAGATGAGGGGGGACGGAGGGGAAGGAGGAGGAGGAGGGGTGTGTGTGTGTGTGTGTGTGTGTGTGTGTGTAGGGGGGGGGGTTGGTTCAGTCATAATGTCATCTATAGATACAGCTGGAACATGTGTCAAGTTATCAATCATTAAGTTCTTATTTTCTGTTTTCTTACTGTTCTATGACAGTAATCTGAACCTTTGGGTTTTGGACTCTTGGTCAGACAAAGGAAGCAGTGCGGGCTCTGGAAAACTGTGGTACACATTTTTTTTTACTATTTTCTGACATTTTATAATGTCAGAAAATAGTATTGTAATTAGGACATTTAACCTCACAGGGAGAGCCTCTTTTCTCTTTCACCCCCTCCACAGAGAGGTCAGAGGTTAGCTGCAGGTAACCGAAACACCTGTCACCCAGGAAGTCGCCACGTCGCACAGGACCGGCTACAGCAAATCAATATGTACGTCCAAACAGTTTAAAGCTCACATTAGGAAAGTTGCATTACACATGCCTGGCTGAAAAGGAGCCTCAGTGAGATATAGGAACATTTTAAATTCACCCTAATACAGCGCTGGATCATAAAGCGCTCCCTCCAGCGGACAACACGGGTAACGACTGGGCTTCAGCAGGAATAGCTCCCTAGGAAGAGGTTAATCCACTCATAGCATTTTAATGACATCTACACCAGCGCACCATACTAATCACATTTGCCTTCACGTTTCACCAAACGCTGGCAGCCGGCGTAGAGCTCCGTGAGACCGGCTGCTGCAGTCCAGCGGCTACCCGCAAAACGTCCAGGAGCTCCAGGACATCACTCACGCATCTTAGGAGGAATATGTCAGCCCAGATAGACTGCGAAATCTGTCACTGTGAAGCCTCAAACGTCGCAACTCCGATAGTGCCGCTTATCAGTGAAAACCACCCCTCTCCATGATGTATCACAGGGGGAATAAAACAGGTTTAACCAAATGAGTTAGGATACTTTGGGTTTTTTTAGCTGTTATTTTTCTCTCTCCTCTCTGTGCTAAAGCTCTGTTGTAATTCATTTCAGGGTGAACCGGTTCGTCTCTCTCGGCCGGTGCCGGCCCGGCTCCGCTCAGGTGCGGTGATGAACACACGTATGAAGTTCATGACGTAAAGTGTGACATTTTGAACATACGAGCGACATGTTCAAAGTTAGAGGAGAGAGGAGCGAGAGGAGGCTTTCTACAGAGGAAAAACATGCACAGCAGTGGAAACTTGAGCAAAAGGCGCCGGAGGATTCAGATACTGCACTTCGACTCACCTTGAGCGGCCGTTCCTCGGGTGCTGAATACACTTGCTATCAAAGTGGCCACATACCAAATCATAGTACTATTGCCGACCAGAAATAAACCTCATCATATCTCAAAGTGCCCCTTTCGGTGAATCTCTCATCGCCGAGCGGCCCAAGACAAACTGAAGCGGGCCGGTATCCTGTTTTCTTGTTAACCGAGCCCTGGACACTTTTCCATCGGCGCTTTCCCCTCTCTCTTCCCCTCTCCTCCGCTCTCCTCTCGCATCCTGAGACGGAACACCTGCGCCAATGGGACGAGAGCAGACGACGCTGTGAAACCAAGCGCGAGCCTTTAGATATCCGCGGTCCCGCCTCTGCACTCGTTTCATTGATGGGCGTGGGAGGGCTCCGGCTGCTGATTGGTTACCTGCGCTGTCGGTTTCCCAGCTGGATTGATATGTTTAAGGCATATGGTAATACTCGGAGATTCCCAACTTCAGTTCAAAGACTGGAGACAGCCTGCTTGTTCAGAATGAGCCTTTATCGACTTTAACGCACATAAATTTATAAATAAGAGCAATAATATCAAAGAAAATTATGTTATCTGTAATTATGTAATAAATAATGTTGTTTTTTAAAATAATGGAGCTAGAAGCAAAAGCCTTTCTAGGCCACAGCAGGTAAAAATACCAGTCATAAAGTGGGTAAAAAGGATAATTGCGCATATACATATAGTACATCATTATATATAACGTTTTGTGGTGATATTGTAACTTTAAAAGTTAACATGAGTATCTTATAAGGACTGAATAAGACTTCCTATTACAAAGACAAGAGGCCCCGTCATGATTTTTAATGAATGAGTTAATTGTTTACAGCCGGTTACTGCACTGTCACAGTCCCAACCATAGGGACACCAACAGGTGGTTGTGCTGTTTGATAAAAGGGGTGAAAAATCATTCCTGTTTGTCTAAAAGACACTAAAACTAAAACTGACTAAAAGTGTTCATGCGTGACCCAAAGTTCATCGGGATCTATCCACAAAACAGCAACTGGCCAACTTCTGAGTGGTGTCAGGATTATTATATCTTCGCGTTTTTCTCGGAGGGTTTGAATGCAGCATTTGGTGAGGGAGGGGGTCGTTTCAAGGTGGGTTGGAGTGTGAAACCGTAGCGGAGCTGCAGTATCATCCTGCGCAATAAGACGAGAGGGATCCTCCAGCCTGTGCATCACCACATCACATCACTGCCATCCACACATTCAGATCTTGTCTGAACTGTGAGGGACTGTGTTTGTGAAGACGCTCACTATGAGTAAATGCTCTGGCAGTGGGCTGGTTATGTTTAAAAAGACTTGCCATGAAGGCCACTGCTATTAAAGAACACTGACTAAAACAATTTGCAATTCTTACTACACATTCTTACTACTCTGTATTCAGCACGATTCATCTATACTGATGCAGTGATTCAGTCAGTGAGGGTTTGAAATTCAACTGACTCAGTCTGCCTTCCCAAATCTGCTCCACCTCCAGGTCTACAGACCCCTACTGCTCCTTCAGCAGGAGGTTCCAGTAATAGCCTTCTCACAAGATGACAAATAAATTCATTTGAAGTTATTCAGGGTCATTCTATTCAAGACAAACTCTTGTTCCCCTCATTTGCCATTTATTGCTTATATCCAGTTTTTTTTTCCAACTTGTGTTTCACCCACAACCATTCCCCAAGAGATCAATCAGATTTGACCTCAGAGCACAGAAGCAGTTGATGCTGATGTCTTCTTTAGATATGAAGCCTTTCAGAAACACTGTCGTGCCTGTAGGTCTTCTGCAGTTCAAGATTATACACGGGGTAAATAAATCATTCCAAACTGGCCAAATGATGACAAATGTGACAGATGCTCCAACTCGTCTGTCATTTGTTTTCATCTTCTCAACAGCAGAAGATATATTGGGACTGCTTTATAAAAGCCTTGTCTTTGAACTTTTCTTCTCCAGTGCTGTCAGCTAATTGTATTTTTTGGTGTTTATGAAACCTGTGCTGTTATACTAAGACACAAAGAGACTTAATAGCTTTTACGTTGTTTACACACTGAAGAGCCTGATGTTCTTGGAAATTTGCCTCCCTCTTCCTCTCAGTGACTTGAAGAGCTGATTAGTTTTCATTCATCTGGAGAAAATCTCATTTTCTATGCAGAGTAATTTCTTTTCTGCAGACACTTTTCTTTCTAAATTCCAAACTAGCTTGTTTTACTTGCAAACCTTTCAGAGGCATCACTTTCGCTGTTGTGGTTATAACTTGGGCTGAATTCATGACTGTTTTCAGAGCTGAATTTGCTTTAGAAAATGTATGAAATTATTGTAAAAGGGCACTTCCAAATTACGAGCGTTGGGGAAATGTTTAAGTCCCTGAATGCTAAGAGCCACAGTGCCAGCATGGCTCTGAGGATTGCTACTGACTTTAATTATCCTCTGACTTTTCCCTTAGCACCACCATGAGGTTGGGATTTGTGGTTTTAAGAGTCTCCAGAACTGCTGGATGTATTGCCGTGAATTTGCTTTTCCCGTTGGGCTGAACCATAAAAAGTTTGGTAAGCCTTTAACTTTTTCTCTTGCAGCATCATCAGGTCAAAATGTTAATGTGTTTACCACTAAAAACATTCTAACTAAACTAACAACAGTCCCATCAGTATCTGTAGGCTACTTTGTGTAGTATTAACATGAACAAAGACTGACAGACTGAAAAAAACATCTCATTGGCCAAGGGGAAAGACTTGAACTGAGTTTCACTGCTCCAAACGTTATTATTTCCCTTCATATAAACCCTATTACCCTCTTTTCTTCTTTATGAGTGATGGACATGTTAACATAAAGTAACATTTTGAGGCAAACATCCAGGTACAAAACATCCACTCTCTCTCCCTGTCACACCGTCTGCCTCCCTTTCCCGGGGCGACCTCGATCTCCATCTCTCCTCTAACTGACACAGCCTGTGAGGCCTCAGTCACTTGTGTTGGCTTGTCAATAGGCAGCAGCCATGGAGAGTGTGGCACGTCAAGTCCCGGCACGTCAACGTCTCTGACAGAGACATCACTGGCTACAGATGCAGCTGAAGGCCCTTTTTCCTGATGCTCAAAAAGCCATTCCGGTCACTGTGGTGATGGGAGCGCAGCTAAGTGTCACACGGAGCACTGTGATTTAAAAGAGCCGTGTGAAGTGCAAATGGTCAATTTAAATTCAGCTTTCATCGAGCTCTGTGATCCACACCATCACACTCAGCTCCAATCAGGCTTCTGTTCCTCCCTGCTCCTGAATGAGCCAGTCTCAGCAGAACGTGTTTGTTTGATAATCACTTACATTGCAAAGTTGCTGAAAATCCCCTGGTTTGAGTTTCTCAGATGTAAATATTAGTTTTCAGAGAGAGTAAACTGAGTATCTGTGCGCTTTGGACTGTTGGGCAAACAAGATGTGTGGACAGGCTCTGGAAACTTGTGCTGTAATGTGTGTCTCAGAAACATCACCATTTTCTGACGTTTCTGATAATATATTCAAAAATAATCATCAGCTGCAGTGGAGTTATTTAGTGGTTCATGCAGGGACATCAGAGCGCTGTTAAGAGCGGCTCACTGGAAAGCAGACTCATGTTTTGAAAAATGAAAGAAAATAAATAATATGTGCTGAGTGAAAGGCAGCATTACCAATTCAACACTGCCTCAAGAAAGCACTTTTTAAAACGCGTGCAAAATGACAGTGACACACAACCCAGTTTTATCTGCATGTGCTGCTCATGTCTACGATGAAGGCCAATCAGTGTTTATCCTGTATTTACACTGTTCAGGGAAACTGTTTGGCTTTTTTAACACTTCTGTGTTGAAAAATTGAACTGATTTTGTCAGTTCTTTTTTTTTTTTTTTTTTTTACAAAAAATTTAAATAAAAGTGCAGTACAACAATATTGTTTGACAACCACAACATCCAGACACCAAACATTATATATTATGTATAATGAACAGGGTGTTTTTAAACAACACTACATAAGTTCCCTTTTCCATGACTGGCAGAGAGAACAGCAGAAGGAAGGTAAGTCATATTTTGAGCAGTGAGGATGAAGAGAGAAACGCCACCAAACACCTTTCTCATTCCAACAAATACATTATCCACTGTGTCCACAGTGTCACACAATAGTATGAGGTTCTATTTTACCAGCAAACAAGTGAAACAACTTTAAATAAGTTATGAGGACCAATAAAATGACCATTGACAGGATCCCCTAAGCTAAGATAAATAAAAGACAGCCACTTCAAAAACACTAAAATGTACCAAATAAAAAAAATGATTAAAAAGGACCGTTTAAACACACACACACACACACACACACACACACACACACACACACACACACACACACACACAGGTTAGGTTTGTGTGATCACTTCCCTTTACTTAGCTCACTGCAGGCTTTGAACCAAGTCTGTCAAGGCATCTGTTATCTCCTGTTATTCCTTCTGGCATATTGCCCCAATAAAGTGGCTTGCATGTCAAAGAAATCTGCTGTCCGAGAACAGACTGCACGATTCCCCTAATGCTTTCCCAAAATAAATAGTTGTATCTTTGGGCAGCTCCAAAAAATGTGGGGGCGATTTGCCACGAATAGTCCATCGATGTTAGAAATGTTTTCATTTCAGGAGAAATGAAAACAAGAGTTTTCCAGCTGAATTCACACCAGGACACAGAACAAGAAGAAGAAAAAATATTTTCTCCCATTGTTTACTCATTATTTAACATGTTATTCTTTTTCCTGTCTTTCCTTGTTGTGGTCGTTTTGGAGCTACTGATGTAGAACAACCAGCGTATACTTGATCTGTTAATTGTGTTATTTCATTAGGTTCCATCGTTGCCTAATTTTTCCCAGTTTTGGTGTAGGCTAAGTGCAAACATCTGACAAAGTCATGCTTTTCCAAACTGTACTTTTATCTTATCAGAGGGATGAGCTTTGGTCACAAGAGTTGCATTTTCAATGCCACTGATAGTTAGGTCTACTTCTGTCCCAGAAGTCTGAACTGCGTCTGGCAACGAATCCAGCTGTGTGCGTAGACTGTCAAAGTCCATACAGTCAAGTGCTTCAAGTCAGCTGCTACATGCAAGTCTCTCTGCTCAAAACTCTGTTCCAATTCACCATCAAGTAGATCCAGAACTTCAAAGTACTGTGTCCTGTAATGATCCGCCGGGCTCTGTGTGTGTGTGTCTGTATGTGTGTGTGGGCTCTCCAGCACCAAATTTTGCATGGTTTTTCTGTTGCCTGGGCAACGCAGGGGCATCTGTAAGATCTTTTGAGTCCTCTTCCAGTTACTTGTAGAACTCATCAAAGGCGTGATCTGACCCCTTTAGCTGAATGAAGTTTTTATGTTCTGAACATGAGCCAAACATATCGAGAAGATCTAAAAGTGTAAGAAGCCATTCATCCGAATTACTGATTTACAGCAACACATCATCAGGGTACACGGTTATTTTGTGTTCCCTGTTACTGACAGGTTTGATGAGAAGTGCAAGAAAGATTGGTGAAAGGGGGCATTCATCACATGTGGAGCTTTCCAGTTTTGTACAATCAGTAAGACATCCATTTATCTTGATTCTTTTTTTTTTTTTAGTAGAATGTTTTAATCCTGTCAATTCACTTTTCAGCAGAGTCTACACACTTCAAGGCCAAAAACAAATATTCCCAACTAACACAGCATCCGTCTTTCATTATCCTGATGTTTGTTTGAAATGAAAATGAATAGAATGTGTAACATCATCCTGTGTTTGGCATCCCCAGACAAAACCCTTTTACTCACTGTCACTCAGCTCAGGAATAGGAGGAGTCCAGTCTCCTGGACAAGATGGATGCATACAGGTTGTAATTCTGATTACAGTTCTGACATTTTATTCTGACATGACACTCAACTGAAAGACCATCACTTTTTATTTATTTATTTATTTATTCATTCAGTGCAGTCTCCAAAAACAGGAAGGTCGTGTGCAAACAAGACCACTTTTCCCTCAGAAGCAATCGTCTTTGCTAAAGCTGTTTCAAGTACCTAGTTTTTATTCTTATTTTAATTTAACCAGAATGGATCTTCAGGTTCTTCACACATACCTGTATTCTTACTTGGTTTAGTAATAGTGTTCAGGACATGTCACTATAATCTCATGTTCCATTAGCTTTCTGTCACTGTACAATATATAAAACACAGAATGGAGTCTGTTCCCTCTGCAGTCCTTTATGTGCAGTGTTACTCTGAGGACAATGGGGAAATCTGACAGGAAACCGCCGTTTTCACATGAAGTATCAGAGGGTGGTGATGTTGTGCAGTTTTCCATTAAGACACACACCAGCATCCTAGCATCATTATGACATATTGATATTTGTGATTATGTCAAAAAACATTACAATTTGTTTCTGTGAAATGAATGTGTGTGTGTGTGTGTGTGTGTGTGTGTGTGTGTGTGTGTGTGTGTGTGTGTGTGTGTGTGTGTAAACCCAGGAGTGTGTCGCTGTTTTCAGCTGTGTGGTACGTTGTTACCAGGTTTTCCGCTAGTCTGTGAGTCCTGCTGAGGGAGCTAGCTGATGTAGAAACAGGTTTATCATGTGCCTGGGAGCACTCGGTCTGGAACTCGGAGGAGATCAATGACCCCCTTGTAGCAGTTTGTCAATATGGCTCCAAATGGTAACAACCCAGCACAGTGAGACTCCCCTTTTTCATGACCTCAGTAGACCCCAGTACTATCTCCAGTACACGTCCTATCATGTTGGACAATGGTCAGATGATTGAGCCTCAAAATGATGACTGTGCCTTTGATGGATGTGCAGTGAAGAAGCCATTCAACATTAAAATGACAACAACACAAATGGCTTTTCAGCCAAGCCAGTGGCAGCATGGCTCTATGGGTGGTAATGTTGGTCTGTCTGTCTGTCTGTCTGTCTGTCCACCATGTTGATCCTGGCTGGCTCATTTTTCTAATGTTCATCTCTGTTCACCTCAACATATGATAAAATAAAATCTCACAGGTGAGTTGACCTGTTGCTTAATGCATCATTACACTAATAAACTGGTATAATGTCACACATCTATTTATGCTTGATGGCCTTTACTTATCTTGCTGAAGACTTTCATTCTGACACCACCCTCTTTCCAGTTATTACATTCATTTCACAACAACTGCTAAATATCAAAAACTCATTTTGGACCTCACCTTTTATCTGTGGTTGTCTTTACAATGATACTCTACAGTATCGTTCGTTCGTTCGTACGTTCTTATGTTCTTACGTTCTTACGTGTGCGATTACTGGTGAGCTCAAGGTTGACACTTTGAGTCATTGTGCACTAAACCCAGGAGTGAAAAGAAAGCACACAAAGTTAAATGTTCCAGGACACTGTGCTGCTGCTTTTGTTGTCCCCGTCTACTTCCTCAACACCTACAGGGTCTTTACAAATGCTGACTTCAGTCATAGATCTTTCCGGGGTAGACAGCTCATCACGATGAATAACAGGCGTTACATGGTGGGGGACTTGAACAACTCAGGGCTAAAAAGACCCAATTTCCTCTACTGTTTTTTTGGTTAGTATAGGTCAGTATAGGTTTGTGTGAGTGCATCATCCCACCTGCCTATAGAACAGAAGGTAATGAAAGTGAAACTCTTCATTTACAAATTTGATCAGAGCTTTCGATTATGAAACACTGTGAACGTGCACTGATGAAATTCCAGCCAACTTCTGACAGCACATTAGCCTGACTAATGACAGTGACAGCACAGTGGGACAGTAAATCCTGAATGAAATCCTTTTTTTTTTTTCTAATCTGACGCAGATTTAAAAAATATATAATTACTCACAGAATGCAACAGAAGGACTGAAAAAGATGTGAATGAATATGTTGGATTTAATCCAGGAGATTCTGCAATGAGAGCTTGACAGCAGGTGGTAGGACGCTGTGCAGAGCCTGAATCAGAGAATGGATGTGGGTCTGTTTACAGGCAGTGATGATGAAACAGCTCTGGGATCCAGGCTTAATATTGCCCCAAACAGCTTAATAATGCTTTTTACACCCAAAAAAAAAAAAAGAAAGAAAGAAAGAATCTTCCAACTGTTCTGTTTCTGATATGAGAGTTTCAAAAGCAAATGGTGGGAAAAGCTGAAATGGTCTCAGAGGATTGTCTCTGTCAGCTCAGAGGCACAGCAGCTTCACAAGAGCAAAACAGCAGCAGGTTTGTCCAGGGGGGGACGTCAGCTCACCACCATGAGGGGGCTGGCTCCCACTTTCTCACAAAGCACGCATTACAAAGGGTCTGAAAGTTGTTACCAGTGACTTGATCAATTCTTCATAATCAGCCATTAGGAACGAAAACTTTTTGGTTTCCAGGTTGTGAAAAATCCATTTAGATGTTGCAGAACTTCCTTCAGCACAACTGGCTTTGACTGTTTAGTTAACCTGTTAAGGTCGAGTGATAGATCCACTGAGCAGGAGCCTTCACCAGCCAAGTCAAAATGTTGACAGCTGCTGTAATCAATATTTTTACATTACTGTAATAATGGATCACATGACTGTGTGTATATGAAATGTGTGACTTATAGTGATAAATGCACAGATAATAATCATATTGATCTTTCACATTATCACATATCACATATATCCACAGAAAGTTTATGTACAAACATAATGCAACATGTACATGTTCATTCAGTTGAAAACACCTGTTCTGAATGACAAAATAAAACATTTAATATGTAAAGAAAAGTTTGAAATTACAGTTGTTGTCAGAACAGAGGGAATATGTTTCAGGAGAATCACTTGGGCACAAAGTTGAGACTTCAGACTTTAGGATGCTTCTCTCTCTCAAGTTCACTCCTTTCAAGGTGGTGCACACATGGTGTTATGAACAGCATAAGGTGTCAGATGCTGATACTACATGTGAGCTTGTGGTGCTGTGGTTATCTTTCCTTTGCCAGAATATGGTCGTCTCTCTACCAGGTATGCCCAGATAAATCCAAAGACCAGACTGCTCTGCTTTTTCCACTCTTATTGAGATCCTACCCTCATGCTGTAAGACACCACACTATCCCGATGGAAATGAAAAGTGTTTGAACCAGACCTTGTTGGTTATGCTCCTTCTAAAAACCAATACCCACTCACATGACACCAATCAACCTATGGGGTTACTGCAGAGGCAGGTCCACTCTACTGAGACCGAGAAGTAGCAACAGAGAGAGTGCCAGGGCATTGGGGAGCCTTGTTTGTGGCACAGGCGGATGTTTTTTGTGTTCCCATGAGGCACCAGAGAGTGTGGACCCATGGGAGCTGAGAGAAGGAAATTGTGGAGAGTCGCAGCTTCAGGAGCAAAGACAACAGAGCAGGGTGAGGTTGTGAAGAGTGAGGGGTAGTGCAGCTGTCTTGATGCTTGGACAATTTATCATCACACACAATGGATATTTTTAGCATTTTCCTTTTATTATTCATCTATTTTTCTTTCCTAGGAGTTTGTTTCTAATCATTTAATATTTTTGTAAACTCAGTTTTAATCACTGTCTCTTCACAGCTCAGGTTCATCCACCACCACCCTGGCCATTCATTAGATTTCAGACTACATTTGGTCTCTTTTAATGAACTCAGACATCACATTCCTCAGTCTGTGTCCTCTGGGTCTGCAGGGCACATGACCAGGGGACAGACCAGTTGGCATGGAGGGGGTCAGTTAGGGTTGTCAGGCCAGCGTCTCCAGCCTCGCTTTTTTTCTCACACATGCATATTTTTTTTTTTTTTTTTTTTTTAATTACTTTATTGATCCCTCCTGGGGAAATTACTCTCTGCATTCTACCCACACCAA
>JBBMJY010000004.1:2147928-2168428 GCA_037833715.1 Toxotes lorentzi
ATGCAGCCCGGGCCGTGCCTCCTCCCCCTTAGACCACCACCATGGGGAGTGAACCAAAAACCACAATGATATCCAGGTCACCACACAACTGTGGCAAGACATGAAAGAAGCTGATGCACATAGCGAAATTGTACTTTTGCTCACAAACTGGGACTATATTTCATATTATTGAGGGTATGCTAATGCTTGTCATTTTTAATTGTTACTGTGTGGTGGTTATAAGGTGGAAAGGATAATACTAAAATCATCTAACATGCTTATAAAGCCCTCAAACGTAGGCAGTCATATAAACATTACAGTCAGTGTTACAAAAACATGTTGACCTGCCAATCAGAGAGACATGAAATGAATACCACTTTGTGATTCCCTCTGTGTACTGAAATGTCTGTTTAAGATTTAAAGATGTGAAATTGTAAAAAAAAAAAAAAATCAAGCAAGGCTAAAATAAAAGCTCATATCATCTGTTGCTCGAATAATCAGTTTATTTATGCTTAATATTATCTTGAACCTAAAAAAAGCTAAAACATTGAGGTGTTAAAACCAGGCTGGACAAGCGGATAAAATATGGAGGAAACACAGCCACTGGTCAAAGAGCTGCTTTTGATGCCAAGAATAAATGGGCCAGTGGCTCTGACCTCTTTTAGAAGTGTGTTTAATTCAAATATAAAACAAAGAAGTAAAATACAAGAGATTTACACAGTTTGTTCCTGAGAGAGAAACAGATGACATCATGTTATCAGATGAGCGAAAACATTCACATCACTAACATTTAGCATTTAACATAAGACTGATTTATAATCCATTTATCTCTTTAAACAAGAGGGAGAACCTTTGTATTTCTGCTGAGCTCAGTGTTGTGTTGATGTTCTCTCCACTGCTTCAGGCACCTTTACTGTAATGTTCTGTTTGGAGCACAGAGAACATACATAACAGTTTTATCAGCTCCACACTTCATGAGAATTAAACTTTATGTTACTTCATTTTGCGCTCTCAGAGACTCACAGCTGTAAAACAGTTGTGAGTCTCTCACACACAGATGCATTAAGCTCTAACAGGAGGTCAGGCCTCACATGCCATTTGACTTACGAGTAATGGCACTATGTTGGATGGCGTTCTGTTTTTGTCTACTTGTTTGTTCCATATCCATATTTGTTCATGCAGAGTTTCTGTAACATACAACATGTGAAATGTTTTGTCACTGCTGTGATAAAGCTGCTGTGTGGTCAGTTCTACATTTTGTGACCTTCATCAACTGTACAAACTCAGTTTGTGGCAAAGAGGAGAGTTAACACTTCAATACTATGTTACACAGTGAGTTTTAATAAGGCCATGAGAAAAGGAAAATAATACATTTGAAAAAAATGGCTGAGCTGTGATGAAGAAGTAAAGCCAGTGTCAACAATATAAATAAATCAAATAAAACTGAATTGACTCATCTGGTGAGTGCTACCCAGTCCACAACGCACTGAAATTCTATCACACCCCCCACGGGTGGTGTGGTCCATGGGAGGCAGTGCCAACCAGAGTGGGATTCAAACCCACAATCCTGAGAGACTGAGTCTCCTACTCTACCAACTGAGCTAACTAGATGGCAACGAGATGGGTTTGTGTGTTATTTATGTTATTTTGCCCTCTCTGTTTCTATTTCAAATAATGGTAGTTCAGAAGAAAACAAAGGACAAGTCTTGGTCAAGTAGTTGGTAAAATGTAACATTAAACAGAATTTCAGGAAACACCGTGTTCATCATCTGTACAGTCAGATTTCCATGTGGAAGTTTCAGAATCACACAGAGTACATGCGTTTTAAGTGTACAGAGCAGTGCAGCAGCTAAAGAGATGATCCTGTGTTGACTGAATTAGATTAACTTCAGTTGACAAGTGGAAAAAAATGCACATTTTGTCTGTTTGACTTTGGTACAGAGACAGGAAGAGAAGAGGGCTCCTGATCCTGCTCTCTGAATCTGTTTAAAGGTTAGGTTTGACCCCTTTTAATACAACATCAGTGTTTCATCAGTGTTTAAAACATATTATCCCTTTTAAGGATGATGTCTGACATTTTGTGATGTATCAAGTGGAATTTGTTAAAACGAATTAAAGGTGATGTGAATGTCAAATATCCACTACTCTTGGAAAAATGTTCACAGTATCAGAGCCAATACAAAAGCTGGTTCAAAACGCATTATGTGACATATGATGGTGGTTGTTGGCTCAGTCCTGTGTTTGTGTTGATTCCATTCCTCACTAAGCAGGAAACGGTCATGGTCCTCATGGTCCCAGTGCTGGTCAGTGTTTTATGATCATATGAGGTTTTTCTTTTAAAGCCTAAGGGAATGATTTTGAATGATGATGAAATTTGCCATGTGAACAGATGAGGATAAAGGTGTAATACATCCACTGAGGGCCGAAAGTGTGAATGATTTAACACTGAAGAAAATCTCCATTCTCTCTGCTTCTGAAGAAACAGCTTAAGGATACTGAAGTAAATGGTTAAGTCAAAGTTCCATTGTGTGTGTAAACATTTACACATCCAAAAAATACAGAAATGCACACACACACACACACCTGTTTCCCAAACTGATTGTACTGGATTTGTGTACATTGTGTATAGAAGGAAGCCACAGTTACTGCAGTCATGTCACCGTTGTTTTCTGCTGCAAAGTGAAGTCCTTATTTTTGGCCTGTGTTGGTTTTGGTTAAATGCGAGGCTAATGTTCTTCCCATTTATAGGAGGACTGTGGGAGAAGCAAATCCTTCCAAATGTCTACGTGTAACTCAGCTACACCACACAGCTCAGTTTAACTCCAGTCTTCAAACTTCGAGAGGCTGTTCTGCTTTCACACACCTCTGACTCAGGGTGACGTCTCCACTCAACATTTATTCTTTTTCAGTTTCACAACGCAGATTACAGTAGCTGTTAAAGTTCAGACTGTGTGATGATGCCACAGCAGCCTTTAGATGCAATTCACTTCAGAAGTTTGACTGGATCTGCGTGACTGACCTGACAGGTCATCAGTGATGTGATGTTGATCTTTGCTGTTTTTCAGCCTGGTCTCTGTGTGAGATGTAGAACGTAAGATTCAAAATTCAGTACAACTCAAAAAAGATCAGAGGAGCGAAGATCTCATCCTTCAGCTGGCGTTCAACCCTCTGTACTATTCCAGCGACATGAAGGATGGAGTACTATATGCCCATGTTTCTTTATAGACCCATTCACAGTTTCATGCCTTTATGGAAGTCTCTTTATTTTTTATAAAGCTCATGTATTTATTAGGAGGATGGCATTATACACTCAGCCTCTTTTAAGTACTCCTTTGAAAGCTTAAGTACAAGAGAACAACCATCTTTCATACCCTTCAAACTGCTCTGTGTACTGTAAGAGTTTTATTTGTACTAATACATTTGTATTATTTATCGGCTGCCACAGTCCATTTCAGTCAGGTGCCCAGGCCACTGAAACTAAACAACCTCCAATATTCTTAAATAATCCAAAAAACAAAATTAAGTAAAAAAAAAAAAAAAAAGAAGAACTTTGTCTGTGAGGTGTGACAGGACTCCTCTGTCATTATGTCCTCATGTCTCACCGTTGTCCTTCACTATCATTAATTTTATTTTTTATTTTACAACCTATTCAGCTGGGGTTTTTTCTTTCTTCTTCTTTTCTTGTTTTAAGCTTTTTTTTTGTTTTTGTTTTTTGATGAAGTAGAAAGAAGAGGGAGTTGTTTACCACTTCGGTGATCTCACACTTCTGTGGCAGTGTACGTATGTGCCATGGCCTGCTGAGCCTTCAGGACACCTTTCTGTCTGGTGTTCATGCCAGTATGACAGATGAAAGTGATAAACAGGAGAATGCAGACAAAGTCTCCAAGAGAACAAAGTCCTCTGCTTTTCAACTGGTATGGACTGTGCTGATGACTGTGATGATGATGAAATCCAGTGTCCAGTGTAATGATGACTCTGAATAATCCTTGGTTAAATTGATTCTCCAAAACAGAAAACATGGAAATGATTTTGAAGGACGGGTTAAAGGTTCACTAAAATAGTAGTAATTCAGAGAATTGAGGTCATAGCTCCATTCTCTGAATTACTACTATGCTGTGGGCCTGTATTTAACAAACTTCTATGAATTACACTTACAGTTTCTCTGAATAACCAAGTCGCTCTCAGCTGCATGATCCTGATTAATCTTGGGTCTGCACAGAGCAGAAATAAGGAATCAGAGACAAGGATTTAACCCACATCTGCACCATTGTTCATCCTTAAAAAGGCCTACTCCTTTTACTCAGTGACATGTTTTCCTACAAAAAGTCCTTCAATTTAATATGTCCAGTTAATAAATGGTGCACAAATACACATAAATCAAACAGTGGAGCCACAAGGAGGAGTTTTTTTTTTTGTTTTGTTTTGTTTTGAAGCTGCTCCCCACAGCCCTTCATGCTTTCATGTATATACCAACAGAGCCTGGTGTTTTCCCACCAACAGCCACTTTTATCACAGTGCAGTGGAATACTACAGTGATAGCAGATTCATGTCTCATTTGAAATTAATGGACTGACACTGGAGAGCAATGCAATCAAGGCATGAAGTGTCATCCTGGTGTAAGAGCCACTCCAGTCCTCCAGAGGGACCACGGGCTGCCCACGCTGAACCTTATATCTCTTAGCACTTAGAGGATCAACAGTGTAATGAACCTACAGCAACTACTAATTAGCTTCCATTCTCCAGCATGGCCTGATTTCACAGCTGCTGGTGTCTCCGTGAAGGATACTGGAGATGTTAGATCTTTAACATTTGAAAGACTGATCCAGAAGTATAATCAACATGGTTAACGTCCTGCACTTTGACCTGATCTCAGGGAGGACTATGAGAACTAAAAGTTCAGTCCGGAAACAGAAGCAGGGTGTCTGTGCCTGCCACAGGAAAACACTCAGAAATCATATCCATGGTGGGGCCATGAACACCTGATCTTAATCCACACAAGCCTGGAAAGGAAAGCGTGATGTACTGTGGACCTTTCAGACACTGTTAAAAAACCTCCACAGTTCCAAGTCTAATTTGATCATTTTCCCTACCACTGTCAGGCTGGAGCCCCTGTTCCCCTGAGTGAGGACACATCTGGACAGATGGGTTGTCACTCAATTTGTCTGCTCTGGCACATACCACTCAGCTGACCTATGCCCCCTAGTGGTTGTGTTACTAAAAAAAAAAGTGGCTATTGATACGATTAGGATAGTAACTTCAAACAGAGGGACGGGTTCGATTTTTTTCTGGTCTATCCTAATCCAGTACTCACATGCTATGTGCACTGTCCATCCTGGCTGTGAAGAGATCCCCTTATGCTGAAACTACACTGTAAGTGATGGGAAACAAAAATGCTCATCTGGAGCTGATGAAGTCTCTGCAGTCTGAGCCAAGCTGAGTGGATATGTTCACTAGTGATATTTTTCCAGTGAACAAATGCTTTATTTTGCACTTCTTACTAATAGTAGGCAGGCAGTCAGAGTGGATGATGTTAAACACAGATCTCTGACACTGCAGACTGGGGTTATCCCTGACCCTGTGTGCAGGCTCTGGCAGTAAAAGAAAAACATTTTGGTTGAATCCCAGAGACAGGTCCTGATTTTGTGGTAAATGTTACAGCAGCTATAATTGATATTGTCATATTTTGTGGACTGTAGATGAACAGTAGCAGAGTAATCATCCACCTTTGCAGAATAAGCTTAAAAAAAAATGCCCCTATAATCCAAGGGGACTGGGGCAGGCCAGCTTGTCCTCTGAGTTGGCAGAACACGCAACCACCTGGCTGCATGTCACAAAGGCCTGAGTTCATGCCAAAGGCACACACAAACTGTGTTCAGAGGAAATTTGATTGTTTTGCTAATAATAAAGGAGACATCCAACATAAAGGTCTAGACTTATGAATTACAGTCCAGGCATGCGAAGTCTTCAGGCCACATCAGGTCACCAGGTAAACTTTATTGTTTTATGTATCGATAAAACAAGCACAGTGTAACCATGGATGAGTGGTCTGTACTGAACCTGAGCTGTGTGTTGTTACACTGTCAAATTAACCAGAGCACTAAGAGGATTTAAGCTCGAGGACAGGAAGCAATGCTAGCCACTGGGCCTTACTGTGGAGCTCCATCACTGTGAAAAATTGCAGAGGATCAATAGTACACAGAGATCCTTACAATGGAAAATCAGCATCCAGTTTACTAGAACTCTCCACAACCTGAACTTTCAAGAACCTAAAGTCTGAGTCAGAAGAAGTGATGGTGAAGAATCTGGAGGCTGGAAGAAGCAAATATTAAAATACAGTGATGTAGCATTTGGTCACACTACACTACTACAAGGTCAAGGACACGGACACATGAGCAGAACATGTATAACTACACACTGTATGTTAATACAGAACAGTAGGTATGAGGTGAAAATCAGTCTTTAAAAACAACTTTCTTTCTGACACAACTTTTATACACAAAACCCAGTAAATGTGGGATACTTCCTTCATTTGATCATCCATCTGTTCATACAGTACATACTGTATATGCCACCTCTGCCATCTGAAGAGACACTTCCCTGGGCTTCGTGCGTGACTACTTAATGGTCTTCGCATGTCAGGTACTGCTTATTCCCATCTGCCAGTGCGATCCTAGAGCTCGCCTTGCTCCTAGAGCTGCTGCTCTCTGCTGCCGCGAGAATCAAGAAGCTCTCACATGTATGTTGTATGTGTTTTTACACTGTTGCCGTTAACATGCAAACTTTGCTGTCCTTTACACTTTGCTGCCCCTTTCTTCTTACAGAAGCAGCAGCGACACTCCAGCAGCACACCTCAGAAAGAGCAGATGGGCTGGAGACAATGCTTTTCCACTACAAACACAAATGGCGTGGGAAGAGCAGGAGCCTATGACACACTGAATAATCCAGAACTCTATGGACTGAAGTTAAAGAGATGCTGGCACGCTGACTGTGTTTTTCACCAGGGTGGGAACAAATCACTGAACAAATACATTTATATTTCATTTTTTTAAAATTTCCCTTTCTACAACATCTACACATGGCAGCTACTATATGGTTAAGGTTAAGGAAAGACAATGGACAATAAACCATGGTTAAGGTATGGCTGGCATAGGCTGGATTAATAATCAGCAGCTAAAACACTTGATTAAGGTGAAACTAAGCTCCTGGTCAATGAAACTGTTTTTGCAGCTTTGTGATGAAAACCCTCGTCTCTTACGTGACAGTCATACATGCTCACTACATATAGAGCACATTACACTCTGCACTGGCACGAAATGTTGGCGCTGGACATATGTCATGAGATGAGGACTTGTCCAATATGGACCTAATTTTAGTGGATGCTAAATTGTATGGTGGCTCTGAGGGCTCAGTTCATTGCAACATGCAAAATAGATAAACCCATGCAAATACAGACACGCTACATGTAGCACAGACAATTTGTCCAGGGGACACTAAAAAGTGATGAACAATCATGAGACGCAGGGACATGCTTGTTGTTGCCCTGGTGATTCATGAAGTTGGGGTAGGATTAGAAGTCAACTATCCAGCAGTGGTGTTGGAGAAACTAACAGATAACATGAGATTTTTAAAACACTTTGATTCAGATATTATTGTGGATCTGTGCTGCTAACCTGGCAGACACTAACAACCTGCAACGGCTTCATCATTTACCCAGGTAGGATTCATTTAACCAAGTAGATATCTTCCATGTAAATACACTGAATGATGTAAATACACAGAACCCAAAATGGTAACAAGCCCTCAGACAAGCCCTGCCAAACACACTCAAAGAGAACAGATGTCTCTTGTTACACTCTTGGTGGCAGCACTACTTTGACACTTCCACATGCAGGCCTGTTATCCCCCCTCCTCTTTGCATATCGAGAAGAAACCAAAAAAACTGCACAGCAGTAGACTAGGAGGACAAAAGGAGGAGTTGGCCATGCACAGAACAGATGTAGAGAGGTGAGTGAAGAGCAGGAAAAGAGATAGAGATAGTGCTGTGGATGGACAAGGAAGGAAGTGTTCGATGTAATCTGTGGCCTGAAAGTGTGTTCTAGCTTAGTGATGGGACACTGAGTGAAAACTAATGTGCAGACACATGGATGGTGTGGATGGTGTGGTGTGTCTGGAAAAGATTCCATAGTAACATCTGAGTGGTTCAAATGATAAAGATGATCATTGGCTGATAAGATGGTTAGATTGCACTTTGCACCCACATGATGTGTTTTCTCAGGAACTCCTTTATACAGCATCTCCAACTTTATTAATACACTCAGCATTTAGCTGAATGACATTATTCTGCAGGAGACTGAGCTGTTTTTCTTCTCTTCTTTCCTGCAGGATTTCCCTGTATTTTGCTTCACTCGTTCTTCCCTCTGTCCCCATAAGCATCCCAGGGCCTGCTCCCATCACAAGCATTGCCACAGCACAATGCTGCTACCACCATTCTTCACACCGGGGACGGTGTGTTTATGATGAGATGCAGTGTAAAATTTAAGCTGAAAGTGAAAAAGCTCAATTTAGGTTTCATTAGACGACAGAACCTTCTTGAAGCTGAAGTCAGAGTCTCCCATGTGCTTTTTGTCAAACTGTGGTCATATGTCAGTAGCTGTTTCACTGAGTATGTTACTGTAGAAGAAATGAAATGAACAGAGAGAAGACAAACCACAAGGTCCAGTTAGAATGACAGCAGGAATGCTCTCTATTGGCATCTGTTTCTGTCTCTCTCTCTGATTCATCTTTCTCAAATTCAGTTCTTCTTCAGCTCCATCTTCTCATTTCCTTATATCCAGATCTTTCCCCTTTTATCATCCTCTCTTTCTCTTGCTTCTGACTCCTGCTCTCCTCTTTCATCTCTCTCCACCTCTTCCTCCAGCACAGCCTTCAGCTTTTTTTTTTTCTCCAGCTGGAGATACAGGCTCTTTTACCTTTCCTATGTATTTCCTGTGAGGAGGCCAGTCCAATGAGTGCTCCTTTGTCCTCATGGTGTAGTCTTTGCCGTGATACTGACTATGGAAGTGAATCATGGCCATAAAGATTTGAATCTCACAAGCACCCGAAAGCCCTATTGTAAAATGTATTGAATCAGTGTTCAGTGGTGATTAAATATCATTTATCGCACTGAAATACATTTCTTTAAAAAGCTGTCTGAACTGAAGTGGTTTGAATTCCTCTCTCGGTTACTTTAACCGACTTGCTCAAATTCACAAATTAGAATTCAAGATATAAAATTTAAAAAATGAACATCCAGAATACCAAAGGAAAAGCAAACAGGAAAAGATCATTCCTAACGTTTGACCATCCTACAGATGTATTTACACTACAGCCAATTTAAACTCCTTGACTACACATAGGTGACCTATGTTTAACTAATTATGTGCTTTCTAAAACAAGTATTCTGTATTTCACATTTGTATAATTAATTAAAATCACTTGTTTTCAGAGGATCTTTCTCTGTTGATTGGTGCCTTCGCTTCAGTGTTTGCTTCAGTGTTGTAAAACTGACTAAATTGAAAGTTTAAAGGGGGGCGTAACACTTTTTATGGACACTGTAATTACAGGGACATTAGTGGGATTAGTGTATTTGCCATTGGCTCTTTAATGCACTAATAAACATAATGATTCATTTCACAATAAAACTCATTTGCCCATAGATGTATTACACAAAACCTGTAAACATATCAGCTGAATATGCTATCAGAAGACAGCAGCTTGAACACAGGGTACATTGAAGCCAGATGGCAACTGCTGGTTAATTGCTAAATAATCTTCCCAAACACTGGATTGTGTTTTTTTAGGTGTAATCCAGCATTTCCAGACTGCATGCTGGGAGATCAGAATGTAAGACTCATCTGCAGGGGAAATTTCTCTGTGGGGCCTCTGCTGTTTTAAAGCAGATTATGGCTGTGAGACTCAGGCAGTATGGTGCTGCCTCGTCACCCTTGTTTTTGCTATCATTTGCAATGGAGAGATGTTGTGAAGAGTAGCCAAGTACATTTACTCAGCTGCTGTACTTGAGTAAACGAACTTGGCTTTACCACAGTTTTGATATCTGTACATGTTATTCACTACTTTGCAACATTAAATGAATATCAACAGTTACTAATTACTGTGATTTTACATACAAATATTTGATCATGTTGTAAAATGTGATGTATTATTATGGATTAAAAGTCCTGCACACTCACTTGCACGTATAATGCTGATTAGGCCTGGTCAGGCTGAGGCTGTGCAACATAAAGTGTCTCAGTAAGGTGTTGGACCACCATGTGCTGCCAGAACCACTTCAGTGTGCTCTGGCATTGATTCTCCAAGTCTCTGGACTCTACTGGAGGGATGGACACCATTCTTCAAAAAGATATAACCTCATTTTGTATTTTGATGATGGCGGTGGAGACTGATGTCGAACACTTTGGTCCAGAATCTCCCATAGGTGATCAGCTGGGTTTAGATCTGGTGACTGTGAAGGCCACAGCGTATGATTCAAGTCATTTTCACACTCATCAAACCATTCAGTGACCCCTCGTGCCTCGTCACTCTCATCCTGGAAGAGGCCCCTCCCATCAGGATAGACATGTTTCATCAGAAGATAGAGGTGATCCCCAAACCATGCCAGCAAAGCTACCGGATATCCTCCCTGTGGGGGTGAAGCCTGAACTGTTCTCTTGGTGTAAACCACACATGCAGTGGACCACTTGGTGAGAACATGATGAAGGATGACTCATCTCAGCATACCACTTTTTTCCAGGTCTCTGTAAACCAGGGCCTCTGGTTTTTGTACCACTCAGCTCTCAGATGTTCATTCATCTCTGTAATTATCACAGTAATACAGGAGCATCACAGTCAGGAGATGTTCGACCACAGTCTCTGACCCTGTTTACTGACGTCTGTCCCATAGAGCTAAATGCAGATGTCACTGTAGTCACTGTTCCTGAAGCTGCTGTCGTCTGTGGCCAAACAATGAACCTCATCCAGAGTCACATAGATCTTTTCCTCCTCTTCCATACTGATACAACATCAGAATTAACAGCCTGCTCAGTATTTTTATACACTGAGCCACAGAGCATGATTGGATGGTAACTGTTTAATTTGTCAGGTCTCTCCACTCAGTCATTCAGGTTTTCCTTTGATTTCTAACCTATCTGTACACACAACAACAACTTGTCCTACAACAGAAATAATGGGAGAGAGAGATAGAGCTGTTAAATAAAGCCCAGTCTGTACACTCCCACACAGTCCTGAGAAAAGGTCTCATCATGCATTATAAGTGAAAACACCTGTGGGGGTGGACCATGGATGTGCAGGAGCTTTAAACTAACAACAGTTTATAAAACAGTTCAAATTAGCTCCACTTCAACCAGTCAGATTAAAATGCTGCTTACTCTTAACACATTATAAAAAGAATCTACTAATGTTGTACATTTAAAATAAAACCCTAAGAAGCCAATGAAATAAAATCCATGTCAGTAGCTCTTTGAGGCTTCCTCCTCCTGTGGATCATGTAAGTCTGTACAAAATTTCTTGCCAATCCCATGCTTTTACTTAACTGACATAAAAATAACCAAGCCTTTGCATATTTCTCTTTAGAATGTGTAAGTAGCTGTGATTCATTTAGCTGTAAAAGGTCAAACACTGAAAACTCTCATCTTTGTATCTTACAGCGTAGTACCGTACCATTTGTTTGTCTGTGTGCAGCCATGAGAAACCTCTCAGGTAAGTAGCATTGATTTATGAAACACCTCAGCTTCCCCCACATACAAATGATCCCAGCTGGACTGGGTCTTGAAGGGAACTGATGAATAGAGAGCTGGGTGTGAGAAATACGTCAACCTTACCCACTACCACCCAGCACTATGACTCACTACTATGACTGTAGTCCTCCCATCCATTCAGGCCTGTTCTTACATCTTGAACCTCTGTGAGAGAGCTGCTCATTCATTATCATCCTGAAACCTTGATGAATAGTAGATGCGTGATAGATGACGTGTGTGAGTGGTGGATTATGATGGTAGTTTTAGAGTTTTCTTAACTCTTACTTTTTGTTTAATCTTATCACACACTTATCACAATGAACTTTAAGCTCAGAGATGCTGTAGGTCTGTTATATTATCATAGTACTGCGTGTACTGCGCTAACATGTTAAACTAACATTCGCTGTAGGAATCAGCCATGGTCACTCTCACCTCACCGACATGTAGGCTGCTGCTTTTAGATATAATCTATAATGTCCACTCACTTCAGGACCTGTCCAGATACATACATAATCAATCATACATAATAGACATGTTTTATATGACTAAGGGAGTTCAGCTTCAACTTCAGCAGTCTGCAACTGTCCTGAAGACATTAACATGTAAAATGTAAAATATATGCAACAGGAAATACAGTATCTTCCAATGGACCATAGTCCATTAGTTAGTACAATGTCTCTGTGTCCCGGGCCTCATTAATGAGCTTACAACTCAGCAAAAACATTGGTCACGTAGGGACCTGTAGATGTGGCAATGCTATTACCTATTTTAATAATAGTTCAAATGACGACGTGACGAAAATAAATCATGTGAAGCAGGTGATACAATATGTAAATGAACCGTGTATAAAATACCCAATTCAACCTTCTTCTGCTTCCACCTTCAAATATATAACTTCACAACATCTCCAGGACACATGCATGCATACATCCAGCCTCCATGCTGGCTTTTAGCCAGTGTGAAACTTAACATGACTCAGTGGTTGATATTTCCATGTGTGGGCTCTAACTGTGAATAATCATGACTAACGTTAATGACCTTTCTGGTCTAGCCAACACCACGTACCGTGCAGCATTATTCCCTCTGACATCATCTGTTCAGCAGCCACCCACCAACACCTGATGCAAGCGAGTGGCCTGTCACTGATGTCCTTCGAGCATTGTCATCAAGATCTTGCCTCTCATCGGTCGCTCACATGGCTCGCCGTGTCCGCTGTCTGTGTGTGTGTGGAGATCAGAACATGAATGAGTCATCCACCTTTCTGTCCCCCTCATCTGCTCCTACATGTTGTTTTTTCACATTCTATTGACAGTATGTATGAGCGAAGGGGAGCTGGGTTTTCTCAGGGTGACTCACTACTGAAACTCCAGGTTCAGATTCCCACTGGGTCTCTGAGTGAGCAGGAACACAGCCAGTCCGTGTTCGTGGCCATGAACCAAGACTCACTGAAGTTCACTCAAGGCTGATTTCACTTCAGAAAAAAAAGCTACATTTTGATTAAATTCTCAGCCTTTCAATCTAAATAACTGGCTGTATTGTGTAATATTACAATTCTGGATGCAAGCATCATTAATCTATGAAAAACTATAAAGTACTCCTCTAAATAAGTACTCCTCTATATTAGGCCTATTTTATCATATGCTTATTTTTCTACATTTAGCTCTTTTCCTTCCTTTTATCCCTAAAAGATAAATCCATCAATGAGCCCTTGCTTTCTTATTGCACATAATAGTAGATTTTTGCTACCAGGGTGGTAATGTGCACTAAGAGTAATGCATTAGAATAATGTTTTTGCTGTCTGGCACTGCTGTGGTTTCCTGCCTTATTATATTGTGGTGATGTAAAGGACTCCCCAAGTTCTGCTTCTCTGCCTCTGAAGGGTTTTTAGTACATAATGCTGTTGAACCACCTACAGTACCACCTATCTGCTTACGTCAACATGCACTGTTAGCTTATGCTAAACTTACAGTGACAGCAGGCAGGGCGAGCTGAGGTAACTTTCTACGCTGGAAACAGATGAGTCAAGAATGTTAATGTATTTCAACTAAAATGCTTAAATGTGTTTGTATTCTACAAAAACTAGTGTAGGCTGATGTGCAGCACTGACATTATGTGATGTGATATTGCATCAGCATGCTTCAAGTAGACGTACTGGAAATGAGAATAAAGTTGCAGCATGTTTGCTGTAACTGTAGCTGAGCCTTATATCAGGGGAGGAGTGCTGCAATCAAGCCAGACCCAACACACACTTATGTAAATGTGCAAATCAGTGAGTTAATCACCCTGGGTTTAGTTTTTAAATCTGACCCCTATTCATTACCAATTCTAAATGAATGAATTTACAGTTCATTGTCTCAAACAGTTTACTGCTTCATAATTGGGCAGTGGAGCATAATTTAGTGGTGTAATACTGTTTTGGACCAAGCCAGCTGAGCTTGGATTGACCCTCATGTTAATTCATTAGTTCCTGTTGGCAGCGCGGACTACAGGCTCCCGCATGCCCGACAGGCAAAGACAGCTCACAGAGAAAAGGCTGTAAAAACACCATTTTCAAACATTTTCATTTTCAAGCTTCACATTAGAAATTAGGCGACTGCATCTATTTTCAGTATAGCTGCCAGGTGGCCATGGTCAGTGTTTTGACACCAAGGTGAAGGTTGTACCAGTGTGAGCATGTGTTCACTGCATCAGTACCTACGCACGTTGGATCATGTTAGGTGAGAAATGATACAGGGAACACTTACTGTGTCATGTGATCACAGTTTTCAGAGCTAACTGGTCTGACGTCCTCTCAGTGTGTGAGCTTTTATATTCCTGGAATCACTGTGAAAACAAATTGTTCTGCTGTGTGCGGCAGTATATCGACAAAGGTTTGTGAGATAAAACCAGATGGTGGGGATTAAACACCAAAGGTGTGTATGTGGGTAGAGCAATAAATCAGTCAGGCTGATACTGTATGTCAGCTGATACTAGCCTAATGTAGATGTATCAGCATTAGTGTATGAATTATAGACTTTAATAAGAGGCAGCTGTACCACAGAGTGCCAAACTAGGTTTGAGGTAATTTAAGAACAGTGTCTTCATCATGGACTGTCAGGTGTTGTGCAGCCAGGAACATGAGGGAAAAAGGACCCAAATGCAGAAAACCAAGACAGATGAGTGAATAGTCCTTCTATTTAAACTCAAAATCAAAGGCATAAAGTTCTTGGCCAGGAAACAAAACTAGAGCAACTAAGAATTGAGGCCAAGTGCCAGTGCTGAACAGGAAACCTCAGGCACACAGGTGAAGATGTTGGTGAGGCCTCACGAGAAACAGGAACAGGAATGGCGTCCGCCAGGATCCCCAATGCTGGCACATGAGAAGCATAAGCTGGGATCCCCGATGCTGGAGACACAGGAACAAGTAGGGCAAAATCCCTCCAGCTCATCAGCAGGGACTTCAATCACGCCTCGCTCTCCTCCACTCTCCCTGCTTTCACCCAGTATGTGAAGTGCTGCACCAGGGAGAACAGGACGCTGGACTTACTGTATGCTAATGTCAAAGACGCATACCCCTCCGCCCCTCACTCGGACGCTCCGATCACAACCTCGTCCATCTGCTCACCCAGGGTGAGAGTGTGGACTGATGAGGCCAGTGAGAGACAGTTCAGCGGTTTCCAACCCACTTTCACCCCAGGCCGCAGTATGTGAGGCTGCATAACTGTGTGTCTGAGGTAGTAGCCTGCAGCACTGGGTCCCTCAGGGAACAGTGCTCTCACCATTCCTCTTCACCCTCTATACGTCAGACTTCACTTACAACACCAGCAGCTGTCATCTCCAGAAGTTCTCAGCCATTGTTGGCTGTGTGTCTGAGGGGAATGAGCTGGAGTACAGGTCGGTCGGCATGGACTTGGTATCAGTGCAAGCAACTGTGCTTAAACACCAGTAAGACGAAGGAGGTGGTGATCTACTTTTGGAGAAGAACACTACCCCACACACCGGTGAACATCCAGGGTGTGGATATTGAGTTGGTGAACAGCTTCAAGTACCTGGGTGTTCACCTCAACAATAAACTGGACTGGACGCACAACACTGATGCCCTGTACAAGAAGGGCCAAAGTCGCCTCCACCTTCTGAGGAGACTGAGATCTTTTGGAGTGGGAACTTGTGTGAAGTGGGAGTTGCAGAGGCAGCCTCAGCCAAAGCAGGGTCTGGCGTGGACAAACCAAGAATGCCAGCCAGTTCCCACTCCAACATCCAGGGCTTTGCCAGAACCAGATTCTGGAACAAAACCAGAACTACTAAGACAATCAGGCACAGCCAAAGGGGAAGACCCAGCTTAAATACATTAGGGAAGAGGGAGACAATTGGACACAGGTGCAACACATTCAGGCGGGGCAGGTAATCAAACAGGCGGGAAACACAGGAGGGCAGGAAGTAAATCTGAAACAAAACAGAAGGTTAGTGTTTCAAAATAAAACTGGAACACTAAAGTAGGTATACAACACTAAATCCTACAATGATTTATTTTAGCCACTTGTGGGCAGCAATCAGGCGACACTGAATTAGAAAAGTGAGACTGTGGACCGTTAAAGCAAAATAACAAGCTAAAAGTGACTAAAATACTCTGTAGAGCTGTGGGGAGTCTAGTGCTGATTCTCTGTGGGTTCATCTGTTCAACCCCTCTCACACTGAAGCAGTCACTGTAAAAAGAAAAGATTAATTAAATCTGCTTTAATTAGATACTAATACCATTCACATCTGATATGAGTACTACAGCAATCAGCCGAATCCACTAACACTTTTGATGCTGTGTTTACAGTCCAGTCACCCTGATGGGGAGGTGCAATAACAGGTTCATAAATGATGAAAACATATTTTTTAATGTAGATGTAAAGGAACTAGTGCTTTGGATGACCTGTTCTCTGCTCACCATCCGGCCCATTCCACCTGCTGCAGTCATTAAAGCTGCAACAAGCACTGAGTCCACAAAGTCAGCCTCAGATCGGTTTACAGTGCAGCAGAGATTAGTGTGTAATTAGCTGTGGGAGGGAGCTGTTAAATGAATGACTGGACTGTCTGAGCTTACAGGAAGAGAAGGAGTTTTACCACTTTGATGCAAAGTGTCTGCTTCTCAGAAAAGCAAATGACTGAAAGAAAAGACATTTCAGTTCGTACTACAGTTTCATCCCTGTTATTCATCTTTCTTGAGTTTTTTTGTGGTGACCTACAACATGAATAAACTAAACTGTCTGGCTTGTTCTAATTATCATTTCATGTAGTCTGCTTTGAAAATGTTATTTTCATTACGTTTCTAGTGGCAGTCACATGATTAACACAGTACTGCAGATCATTTATTTAAACAATCCATATTAGATGGGGAGTCAGTTAAAGAAGGATGTTTTTCATTTACAGTGTTTAACACAAAGTGTCCAAACTTACCAGGATATCCAATTATGTGCGAGTCTGTGTGTGTGCGCATGAGATTAGATCATACATTCTTGCAGTCACAATCATGAACCACTGGTATCTGCCCATGGCAAACGGAATAAAAGTGAAACCAGCAGCAGAGTGTAGCACAAAGATGAGCACAAACAGCATTATTTGCAGATAAGGATTTCATTTTCAGTCTCCATAACCTGCTGCAGTTATGGTTCAGTCATGTATTGAAGGCTTTGTCTGAATTATACATCACACAAACCCATCTATACTGTTTAACCTGCACACACACAGGCGCAGTAAATGAGGAATTGGTGTCAGGAAACAACTTATCTGAGACCTGTCCACTTAAAAATACTGTAAACAGCCATCTGGTCAATCTAAAGTCACACAGTTTTAAATGCAGCTAAAATCTGTTATCATTTTGTCTTGTCATCACAGGGAGGTGCTGTTGCCTTCCTGTTGTTTGTTAAACCACTTCTCAAGTTCACAAGCCTCAACAACACACAAAGAAGCCACTGATTTATTTAATTTTACCAGAGTAAAATCACTGCTATTGATAGTTGTTTATTAAGGATTAGGTTTAGTGTGAGTTGTTATAAAACTGAATTATTTTTAGTGCTGCAATTAGGTTTAATTTGTATAGTTTGAAACAGAAGAAGCACATGGACAGGAGTCATAGTAACAGACTGAGTTATATATTGGTTTGATAAAGATAAACTCTTCAATGAAACTCAACTATAATTGATATATACACTATATGAGGATAATGATGGATGTGTGAAACCATGACATATTGTATGGCAGTGCTTTTTTTCATATGTATTAATTTTCTTATTAGTGTAAGATATGAAGCCTTTAGGTTTAGTTTTTTTATTCAATTTTGTTTATATAGCGCCATCCACAATCAAAATTGAGCACAACCTGGTTCATATGGGGGTCCCTCCGGCAGATGGCCGGGCTGGGTGAAAGGAGGAAAAGAAGGAAGATAGGACAGCTGGGAATAGAGGAGAGGAGGAGAGGGGCATGCAGCATATAAAACATGACAGGGTTGACAGTGGACAATATTAGAGTTAAAGGGCCAGCATTGAAATTACAGAACAGTTAGTGCATACAGTGTGCTCAGCAGATTACAGTCATGATAGGAAACAAGTCCATTTATTTTATCTTACAATAACCAGATAAAAGTCAAGAGCCAGGGAACAAAACCAAACAACTCACAATCATCCAAAATGGAGAAAAACTAGTGAAATAGAAACCCCAATGTCATTACTTTTGGCAGAACAAAGCAGAAGAGATATGTCTGTGCAAGTTCTCATTCATCCAGGTCATCATATCCCAAGGGCTGATTGAAGGCAACTAGACTTCTTGTTTGAAGCTTGAAGATGTTTCACCTCTCATCCGAGAAGCTTCTTCAGTTGTAGAGACTGGTTAGAGAGCCCAAACATTTAAACCATCTGATAGGTTAGTCCTTGGGGAGGATGATCTATTTTGACATAAATGGCCTCCTTAACTCCTCTTTCAAACCATCCATATTCTCGGTCCAAAGTGTGAACATCACTGTCTTCAAAGGAGTGTCCCTTCTCCTTGAGCTGCAGGTGAACAGCTGAGTTTTGACCAGAGGAGTTAGCTTGTGTAACCGCTCCACATGCATTTGTGCGTTGTTTACTCTCCTCCATGTATGGGGGAGGAACACTCCTCGCTGCAGTTGAGTGTATGGACGACATCACTGAGCTTGGTTTTGGGAATTCTGTCTTTGGGATGTGCCAGTTTCTCTGACACTCCAGCCACATACCACTGTTTCGGCATTGGTTTGGTTGAGTTTGTGTTTTAGTGGATGGTGGTAGTCAAAAAGGAGGTACTGGGCTGAATGATTTTGGAAAATAATCTAATTGCATTTTTTTTTTTTACCAATATTGCGATTGCGATTTAATATGTAATTATTTTTTCAAAGCTCTTTATGTTTTGTATTATTCATCAACAACAAACAATAAATCATTGTAGTATGACCAAAACAATATTTAGATAGATTAAACATTACTGAATGACAGTAATGTACTGAGGGGCATCATATCTTTTGCTATGCACTCTGTTACTTTTTGAATAATTTCCAAGTGCCGTTTTGAAGAACGCTCATATGGAGTTACGCTTTCAAATATTTCTGTAATTGATCCTTGTCGAGTTGTCTTTGGTTTACTTGAGCTGGTGCTCTGCATTTTAGCCATGCAACTATTGTATGCTGCTCTGTGGTGTTTACTGAAGACAGAAATGCTAGTATCAGTATGTTAGTAGTATGATTTGTCTAAATATTTTCAAAGAGCTGCAGGCCTTTCTTTTTCTGCACGTTTTGTGTTATGTTACTGCCTGAAGATCAGTAGTTTAATATATATTTTATTTATTTAAAGTCTGTATCGTAAAGTTCACACTAAGTGCAATCCACATGTTTACATTTGTTTATTACAGTGACTTTGAATTACCTAAATACGGAGTGTGTTAAAGCCACAGATTTGTTTTTGTACTTCTGTAATCTATGCTTTAGTTTTGATTTGTTATTGACTTTAATTTTAATATTTAAACCTGTATGTCATAATAATTATTATATGCTTACACGGCTGGAAGTTCAACAAATCAGTCAATGTTCCACCGTGTTCTATTGTGTTTGAAGTTGTTCAATAAAAATATCATTCATATCAATTCATGCATCACCTGATTTCATTGTAACATATAGGCCTGGTCTACAGAAAAGAACAGCAGTGTTTAATCTATCTTAATATTGTTTTGGTCATACTACAATGATTTATTGTTTGTTGTTGATGAATAATACAGAACATAAATAATTACATATTAAATCGCAATATTGGTAAAAAAAAAAAAAAAAAAGCAATTAGATTATTTTCCAAAATAATTCAGCCCAAGGCAAGATCAAATCCCAAGAAGTGGAAACTTTCACTAAACACATTAACTGGGTGAATGACAATATTAAGTTTACTAGGGAGAACACAAAGGAAAACCAACTTCCTTTTCTGGACTGTGGTGTGTACATGGAAAATGACGGGAGCCTCAACTTTGAAATCTACCTTAAGCCCATACACACAGACCAGTACCTCCTTTTTGACTCCCACCATCCACTAGAACACAAACTGGGGGTTATCAGAACCCTACACCACCGGGTAGAAAACATCCCCACCACAATAAAGGGAAAAGAGAAGGAACACACACATACACTGCTCACAGAAATTAAAGGAACACTTTTTTTATTGGGCCTGGCATGAAATCAGTTAAACCTGTCTGATAATTTTCTGGTTGGTTAA
>JBBMJY010000004.1:2185319-2195518 GCA_037833715.1 Toxotes lorentzi
TGTGTGTGTGTGTGTGTGTGTGTGTGTGTGTGTGTGTGTGTGTGTGTGTGTGTGTGTGTGTGTGAAAGAGAGAGAGAATGTGCTTGACAGGCTGGTTGTTCAGGATGACTGACATTTTATCTATGACAGAATTCTGAACATATAAAAGTGTGCTGTTGTTCTGACGCCTTTATAAACTGAAGCCACTGGACTGCAGACACATTCATCCTCATCTGGACCTGAGACGAACCCTGCTGGCATGTGGCCCCCTTTGGTTAAACTCTGTTGAATAAAAATGGAAAAAGTAACCCTCCCTGCCCGGCCATCCTCGCTCTGGCAATCGCTTTCCTCTCCCCTTCACTGCACTGTTTGCTGCAAACTCTCATTCACAGCAGCATCATTTTTCCATGTATTTACAAATGCTTCTTCCTTTTATGTTCCTTCCCTCCTCCCCTGCTCCCATATTTCTCATTCTTCCTGACGCTCCTCACCACTATTAATTTTTGATTGTAGTGTAACCATCTTCCTTCATCTCCCAGAGACCTTGGGTCAAGGAGCCTATGAAATGCAGCTTGTAAAGACCCATCCAGCCTTCCCCTCTGGCTCCGAGTCCACGTGTGGCTCACTCATGCCTGCTGTCAGCTCCCATTACCTAATTGGAATTGAGATGCATCTGGCCTGCGTTTTTGTCTGCACTGCACTCCTGGTGGAGATACCGTCCGAACCTCCCCCAGCAACTCACCCTCCTTTACTAGGACTCTTTTTCATGCCGTCCCACTGGGAGAGGCATTTCTTTCCCTGATGTGTGGTCAAATAGTCATCTGCATAGCTGAAAAAAGAGAGATGGCACCGAGCAGATCACAGCTGACTGCAGGAAGCCAACTCCTGTGGTTCACTACAGTTAATAAGAGCACTGTTTAATTCATGAGATCTGTCATGCTACAATGGGTTCATCCTCACTGTTGGTAAAAAATTACAGCAGCTTCTGTGCTTCAAAGTCTTCATCTGTCAGGATCAGTGACCTTACATGTCCAGGTCTTAGATCCATGACGACATTTCTGCAGCCACGCTTGCATCCACACAGCACTGAGTAATATGAAGCTGGACGTGCTATATCACCAGGCACGAGAAAAGCTTGAATCACATTATTGAGTAATTTTCTCTTCGCCATAGCCCAGGCAGAATGATTCCTCCTTCCATGGGGGGCAATATAAGTAGACTGTCACATGAAATGGATTATGGCTCGTTAATGTCCATTAACTTAGCAGAGAAACTCTATTTTCAAATGACCCAAATTTGAAAGTGTCTGAGGACAGCTTTTGTAAGAAAATGAGAGCTCCAGAACAAAAGGAAGAGTTAATTGTAAGAGATAACTTTGTTCCACTCTTCAGCTTGTCTCTCATATTCAGTATACTGTTACTTTTTTTATTTTTCGCTAAAATTCAAATGATGGCAAACCTGAAAGAGATTCACTGATAGCTGGAGGGAAATTGTTTATTGGTTTTAAGTCCATGTTATTTTAGAAAAGCTGCAGGAGTTGTGTTTAAAAGAGTTTTGATGAGAAGTTGGAGTGTTTGTCTTCTCCTGCTATTACTCTCCATTACACCTTTTTTCTTTCCCATAAACAGGCAAATCTCTTCTAGGTAAAGGTCATGTAAGTAAAGGTCATGTAAGAGCAGGTAGTTAGATTCCTCCTCATCCCTGAGGTGCTGGTTTTAGCCATTTGTCTTAATATAAAGGAGCCTAAAATACTTTCACAATGAACAGGCGTATACAGACAGCTTTAGCTAGATTTACAGCCTCGCCTTGAATACTGAAGGCTCCTCAGTTCTCAGAGTGATATGCTGAAGGAGCAGAGAGGGATAGCTGATATCTGACTTTCTTTTTCCCTGAGAACAAATGTGCAGCCCTTCTGTGAGAAGACCAGAAGACCATCATAATTTATCTGACACAAAAGGCTGAATAGCATTCAATCTGGCCCTTAGAGAAGCTCCTCCGTTCACAGCAGCAGTGGCATGAATTTTGGAAGATAATGCACATTGGAGCTGGACTGAGACACTGACATATATTACCAGTACCTCAGCAGGGCTGGATGACTTTAAAGGATCATTTTTAATAAGTTGGAATTTTGCTGTCCCTGCTTAATGACAGGATATGAGAAGCCCACAGCTGGTTTGGAAGCCATGAAAAGCAGATTCGCGTCTGATGACGTACGGAGGAAAGGAACTTTGGTGGAGATGTAATTCATCTGGATGAAGTCCAGGCTGATTATATACAAGAGCAACTGACAGCCTGAGCAGAAATATATTAATGACTTCCATATGTAAACAAAATCCATGACAAGCATTTATCATGATCACTATCATAGCACGATTGTTCTTGCCACACATCGTTAATAAAAATAACCACCTACTTTGTGGTGTTGATCACTCCGAAGCTGTTGTAACACTAATGTGTCGAGTCAAGATACTTCACCTGAGCCTTGCTGGCTAACTGGTTAAAAACGTGACAGACATGAATATGATATATGAATAAAAGAAAATTACATTCAAGCCTGTTTTAAACAGTACTCACATGCATGTACATTTTAAAACAGCTTCATCATTCTGTTGATAATTCAGCAGTCATCTCTCCTGCTTATAGTGGTATAAACACAACTTCTAGGTTGAAGGAAAGACACAACTCAGTTGTATTATTGTATCATAGTTGGATCATTATTGTTGTATTATTATTATCATTATTGTCAGTTGCTTTTTACACATCCAGCAGTTCTGAACGTTACACAGCAACAGTAACGATGACCATGTCACTAAAAATGCATCAAGGTTCACAATGTGTCAGTCAGTCAACCAGTACATGGTGGTTACCTCACGTATGTATGTGCTCATGCACATGACTGAAAACGTGCCTCACAAATACATGTGTTGTATTTGATCTGAGTTATTGATCCAGGATGGTGTACCTTGTCTGCATCCTGATAACACTCTCAGCTGACAGTCTCCCTCTCCTCTCAGATGGAGATGAAGACCTGGACAAACTGATTCTGTAACTGTAGCTGTCATCAGGTGATTGCTCCTCGCCGGTTGTCTCAGGGTCTGGATCATGTTCTGTGCTGTATTCCACTTCCTCCTCTAATGCATCTTCACTGTCAGTTTCGTCCTGTCCCCTCTCCTCCTCACCGGTGTCATGATCAAAGATCTGATCAAGATCTTCAAGATCAACACTCACTCAATTTCTTCTGTTTTCGTACAAACCTGTTTCCATACATTTAAAAAAGCGAGCGAGTTAAACTTCAGCAGAGTACTTCAACTTGTGCAGGTTATTTTGAGGCTCCCTCCAACTCTGGTTTCTGTCAGAGAAATCCATTTATCCAGAGGTGAGGCCTGAGTTTCCATTTTCTGAGTTTATCAGTCAAAGCCAGTGTCATTTTGAATGGCTTTACTTTGACACTGTGTGTCCATCCTCACTTATTTGCTGTTTCACAGGAACATGGTGCAAGCTTAAACCTGATTAAAGACTTAGATTTAAACACCCGGCATTTCCTGAAAAGGCAGCTGTGCCTTGTTTCAGCACGCTCCTTGTTCTTCCTCTGTGGTAATGACTTGTCTTGTGCGAGAGGGTAAATGTGTGTGCGCATGGATGATCTCACGTAAGCTCACCGAGGGGGCGCTTCACCAGCTTCATCCGCGCTGACCACCTCCCACAGTGCCATCTGGCACCCTTTTTCAGATGACGGAGGCCGACTCTCTATCTGCTGCTTGTTTATTTGAGTGAGTGCGTGTGAATGCTTGACTCTGCCTGTGTGTGCACTGAACTGAGTGGCAGTTCTCCGGCATAATACATATAAGCCCTCCTATTCCGTGATGTATTGATCTCACCTTTTATTTCGCAGTGCAGTCTCCAGTGATCCAGGCTGCACATTTTTCACCAGCCTCTATATATTCATTTGTTGATTTATTTTGACAGGTAAACAAATGTGGGAAACCCTCCACCCCGATGGAAGCCGTGTTTCCATTTGTTTGCCAAGTCAACAAATACACACACAGATGTGTGTTACTGAATCATTTATAGAGCTATAAATATTCCCTGATGATTATCTAGGATTGTTCCTCAATGATGAATTAGAAAAATTCCCAGCTATGTCTATGCTGTAATAAATATTTCAAGCACTAACAGCCCCTGATGTGCTTTGGTTTGTGGGTGTAGTTTCAATCCAGCATGAAAATAACCTTCACACAATACAGGCATGGTTGTTGTGTTAAGGTCTACCACTTCACACTCAGTTTGCAGGTCTAATTTTAGCCCTGACTTGCTTTTTCCCCCTTTAGGATCAAGGTTTTGCTTTGGGGGTGATGGTAGTAAATATAGTTCTAAGTACAGTAGTTAAGCTTCTCTATGATAACAGCATGGCAGCGTCATTCCTGATGTTTCCGTGACAGATTTGCTAAGCATTAGAAATGATTACTGGAGACATATTGTGTCCCCCTGAGAAAACTGTCCTGTGCCTTTGATCTGAATTTATTCTATACTTTCTATTTATTTTCTTGGCCCAGGCTTTTGATTCCCTCGAGCCTGACATTATGGGGCCTGAGCGGGAAGAACCAAGACTGGAGTAAAACTATTATTAACCCACAGAAATCCAAAAGCCAAAAGAAATCTGTCTATGCCTCAGATTATTTTTTCTGTTTTTTTTACTTTGGGGGACGGGGGGCACAGGGCAAGATGCTGCCATGGAGAATTTTGTGTGACAGAAGCTTTCAGTTTGCCTGTCTATCACTTTGTAAGATGTGAGACATGAGGGATATAAATACACTGCCTGGATACCCCATGTCTTCATCCTTCACCAATCCTCTCTCACGTGGTCCCTCTGATTGCACACTGCTCGCCTCCCATGGCCCTTCATGGAGGCTGGATGTCCGTCTGAGTGCTGGGAGTGCTTCGCCCTCCACGACTCTGATAACGACCTCAAAATAGCAAAAGCCTCCATCATTCTCAAATTGGCCATCCACTGCAACACAATGAGCAAAGCTACAGACAGGACACAGCCAGTGCTTTTATTGCATTAGTCTTGTCTTCTTTTCTGTCTTCATTTCTGTGTGGGGACGTGCACTGAGACAACATGACGAACCTGGAAAAAGGCAGGTCGGCTGGTGCGCGGGCAGATTAATTTGATTGATTATAGGAATTATACCTTTCAGGAGAGACGTGACCTCGCAGCACAGAGTTGTTCAATTCAGTCTCTGCATCTATGTCTAGTCCACCGGTCAAACAAATGTCTTCGGTTGTGTAGACAGACAAGCTGAGCCACACACGTCCATGCAGTGACCCAGATCAAACACCTGGGGCCAGAGGGGAGAAGGCTGCACACAAAAAAATACCTCTTTTATAAAGAGTGGGAGGGGGCTGGATATTATATGAACCACATATTTTTATTCCTTGTTTTTCAAAGTAAAACCAGTGACTAAAAAGGAAACTCAAAATGATAGTTGCTATTGCTGCAGTTTTCGTGTGTATAAATGTGGCATTATTAGAAATAATTTTTGGACATGCTGCACATTTTGAACTGGTATGATTTTGATTTTGAGAGACACATTATCTGACACAGTCACCAAAAGGTGATGAATTATACATGTTGTTGTAATAAGAATCACTGTACAATCATCAGCTACTAATTCAGTTAAGTATTTTTTCTGCCAGTCGTTTCCTGTGTTCAATTATAAGGCAAAAATGAGCTGAATTAAAAAGCAGAACAGGCCAACATGGTGAAAAATCAAAATGCAAAGCCGATTGTAGGCGTATGCATGTATCACTGCAGTTAACCCATACAGCTGCCAACAGTACATCCAGATATATATGACAGAAATCAGCACACTGTGTACACTTATTGAATCTGAAGCAGTAATGCATTTACTCCAAGTGAATCACAAGAATCAGAGAAAACACAGAGACATGTGACAGAGTAAAAGAGAAAGCCAGAAAAATGAGAGGAGAAATATAACAAATACAGATTCATCCATACAGAGTACATGAGTACAGTCACTCATGTGTATGGATGAATGTGTATTTGTTATATTGAGTTTGGAAAATTATAAATTACGTGAATCATATGCTATGATCTTCACAGTGACCAAATCTCAACCCACCAGCATCAGGCAGTGCTCTCCAGCAACAGCAACAACACATCAACTGAGGGAGGAAGAAGCTTAAAAGCGAACTGGTCACTGTTGCAGAGACAGGTTTGCTTTGTTACATGAACGGTGTTGGTGCTGTTAGAAAGTCCTGTCTGTGTGTATTATGAGTCTTACAAACTGCTGTGCACTTTTTTGGCATCTGATGAAACCTTATCTGTTATTCCAAGTGGAATTCCTGGATCATATTTAATTGTCTCCAGTACCTTCCACACCCGGGGATTTTATCACATGGCTGAGTTTGGTCTGAATCCCTGTTCAAGTCTAGTTGAATTGTCAACCACTGGGACATGAATTATTCAAGCCTGGAACATTTTAATTTCATCTGTCCTGCAATTTCAAAGAAATCTGTGCTGAAATCGGTCACTGAAGAGTTTGTCCCTCTGTAAAGTTTGGGGTATTGCAAAGAGTATTACACTGGTGTGGTTACACTACATAAACTCAACACCTCTCTACAGGGTTTCATGCTTTTGTTTGCATGTTATTGTGGTCCACAGGGCAGGTTCACTAAAACCAAACCTGGTCACTGAAGCTCATTTTCTCCATGAAGCTAAATGTTTTCACTTGTCATGGTTCTCCCTCTGCTGTCCTGTGAGCTAAAGTGGCTCCCTTTGTCGCATTATGCGTCTGCCTTTACCCGCCCTTAGTCAAATTACTTCAAAACATCATGACACAATACAAGGAGGAAAAAGAGACACATTATAATATGTAAAACTATCAATTTTTCAATACACCCTGCAAGACAATCTCCGACAAACCACAAGAGTAGCAATAAATGAAATGAAATTGAGATCTGGCAGACACACGCCTGGATAACTGTCAACTTCACTCCCTCAGGCATAAACCCAGAGGAAAGGTTTCACTTTTCACAAAAATATGCTTGCTGAGTGCAAAGTGTCCTGAAGTATTAATGTGTGGTGCAAAAATGACAGTACGCTTTCAGAGTCAGAGCAGTAAGCCAAACATTTAGAAAATGAATCAGACCATCCAGCTGGTTGACTGGCACATTTTAGTGTTGGACTATGGCGTAAGCACATCGTACACTATACCTCTGAGGGTAGGAGACATGGAGTGAAACTGCATAATGTGTAAAAGCACGTCAGCCTGAGTTAACATATGACTGAATCACTCAGCTGCTGAATCTTTATCAATCAGGGGGCTCTCTGTCTGCGTGAGGAGCTGGATCAGCAAAGTCCACAGGGCTCTGAGGGCCAACGCTGCTGTCTGCTCCTTTATTAGCACTCCAATGGCTTCAGAGCAGAACCAATCGATAACAGCTAAACTTTAGAGGCGTATATTACTCTCTCAGCCTGCTCCTCAGCTTCGACCCATCCACGCAGTGTTGCTTATACCTGTAGAAATACTTCTCTTACATTCATCCACTTCATAGTGCTTCTAGAGCGACACAACCGTAGTCAGTTATTTTCCAGAGAAATGAGCAGCATGATGACAGAGGTCTAAAGACACATAAATATGACTTTAGGAGTCAGCTTGCTTTACTGGACCTTTCTGTGCCATTTACTTCTTTCGGCGATGTGTCAAATTTTTCAACATAGTTATTGTAGATTTAGATGATGTCCATATAAAATGCAGTTTCAGGTGAAAACAGTTACTTTAGATTCTCCTGCTGGATTTACAGTACAGTACAGTAGGATATCATGTGTGTGAGACATATGTAGTTTGAGTGCCAGATGCATTTCAGATGAGAGTGAGCTAAGATTTACAGGCATGTGCTGAACATCACCACCTCTGCACGTCTGACCAGATGTGTCATCACATTCCTGCCATAGATTGTTAAAAAACAAATAAGACCTAACTAACATGAGTTTGCAGATGATATGAGGTGCAGAGGTGTTTCACAGAGCTCTGTGAATTTATTTAATAACTTCATTAAACCATTTGGTTCATGAACAAATATCTGCACAACAAATGATATTCCCATCAGTCTCAGCTGCAGGCTACCGCAGCACGTTATCATTGTAATTGTGAGCATGTTAGCTTGCTTGTTGTCTGTTGCTGCCTTATTTGCATCCTTACCATCAGTACCATCAGTTTGTCTGTTTGCTCTTTCGGTTAATAAACAGTTTTCCATTTGAGGGAATTATCTGTGGTGTGGAGACATTTCTTTACAAACACTTTATGGCAGGGTGAAAATACAGAATGCAACCTGAGCCAGGTTTACACTTGAATAAACACACTGGTGTAAATGTTTGTTTTCATGGTACAGCTTAAGAAGGTCTGATTCATTGAAATGTTGCACAGCAACATTAAATACAAAGTCTGGTGGGAGCAGAGAACAGTGTGGATTCTACTTTTGCTGCTGTTCCAGTCCAGCACCCATTAAAGAGTTCTTTGGATGTTTATACTTTTTCCCTCCCTGACATACCACATCATGAAATGACTAATTCAACATGTACTCATATCTAACTTATCATCAGCTGCTTGCACACCTCTAGTATTGATCAGTGTCTCTCTTGGTCAGTAAATATTCATACTGGTTCACTTCATAACCACAATGACATGATATGCTTGTATTATGAAAGTTGTGTGTATTTCATGGTGAAAATTAAATAAAAAGTGAGGGCACTCTCCACCATGGCCTAAGGACATATCTGAACTCCCTGATCTTGTGGAAACATGCTATAAAAGTTGCTGCAGATCTTAAGACTCTGGACAGTTCTGGTGAATGTTGACCCTCATCGCGCCAAACAAGCAGAGGGGATTTCTGTTCTTCTCCTTGCAGACGGACCAACTCGTCCATCTGGTATTTGAAAAGCTGCACAGCCAAACTGTGGGTCCAACCACAATATTGCAATGTGTTCAATTTCTGTGGGAACTTCCAAGTGGAGGCGCGAGATGTAGGCTAGTGTGAGATGAGAAACAAATGGTTTGCCTGAGGTGAGAGAGCAGCAGAAGGCTTTGCTTGTGAGCAGTCTGGTGGTACACGTGTCTGGGTTTGGCTGTAATGAGGACACAGAGTCACAGTTTGAAGTGTTTACAGAGGCTGGTGCACCTCAAGGCCACTAAGAGCTAAAGCAGACAACTGGAAGTTCCTCCACAAGTAAATATTTTGTCTTTATCTACACACATGTACATCGGTGAAGACACCAGACGAGCTTGAATTTCCACACACAGTGACACACACCAAGTCATCAGTTACATAAGTAACCTGTGCAGCATAATCACATTTTCTGATGCTAAATAATTTGACTTCTTGATATATGCACCTAATCAAGTTTCCCAGTGCTTCACACAGGCATTTTCTCTGTTTCCCAGAGAAGGGTTGTGTGTTGCTTTCAGTTACAGACAGACAAAAATCAATACATTGCCTTTTATACAAGAGGTGAGTAATGTATTGATTTCTCAGCACTGAAAAAGTAATATTACTTTCTATATGTGGAGCAATTATCAGTGCTACAAACAGTGCAATCAGTTGTGTGACAATTTTAGAACAAATTGTAACTTAATTTACATGTTTGTGTCAATCGACAGCTACAAGAAAAACCAGAAAATCAGTTCCTGTGAAGGGAAATATTAAATGTTTTATGTAAAATGGTGAAGTAGAAAGAAATAAGCAAAATAAGTATTGTGCTTGACAGAGACAATGCTCATTTTATAACTTGCTAAGGGAACATAATATTATTGTGTTTTTGTTGGAAAGACGCAAGAGATGATCCTCACATACCCTCACAGTTGTTTTATTAATTCCCAGGTCAATGTGTTGCTCAACATCTCTTACTCCCTCTGTCCATCCGATTCTCTGCACGTGCAATTAAAGAGAAAGCTCAGATAAGTAAGAAGGAGAACACTATATAGGCTTACTGCTTGAGTTTTGACTGACTGGAGAAAGGGGGAGTGTTGTTCTAAGTGCTGGAAGTAAATCTGAGAATTCAGTAAGTCTCTAGCCACTTCTATTATTCAAAAGACACCAGGAACACAATGAAAACAAAAGAGGCAATGTAGTGTGTGTGTGTGTGTGTGTGTGTGTGTGTGTGTGTGTGTGTGTGTGTGTGTGTGTGTGTGTGTGTGTGT
>JBBMJY010000004.1:2198107-2226997 GCA_037833715.1 Toxotes lorentzi
ACACACACACACACACACACACACACACACACACACACACACACACACACACACACACACACTCACACACACACACAGAAGAACCAAAAGCACAGAGGCAGACCTAACCTACACAGAACTGTTCCACTTAACAATCTGCAAGATTACAAGGAGCAATGACAGCTGAGATGTTCAGTGTCAGTAATAAACCTCAGTGCACAATGACACTGGGAAGAAGTATGTGTAAATCAAACAATGTTTTAATGAAGAACGGACACAAAGGTCTCTCTTGAATCCACAACAGAATAACTATAACACATGTTGCAGAAGTAAAAATCCAAATTCATCTTCTGTCTTTTTGTTTTTGGAATTTTGAGTTTTTTGAGTTTTTAACATGTGCAGCAGGAATAACATTAATCACCTGGTACTGTGCTACTGGTACTGTACAAAGCCAGTGTCATTAGTTACACCTGTGCTGCTCTGCCACGACAAATCAAAATGTGTGAAATGCCACCGTATACATTAGTGTTTACCCTTAAAGAGTTTACCCTTAAATTCCACACTGCAGGTGGATTTTAAATTTGCCTCTTTACAACCCCTGCAAATAAAAATGATTAAAAGCGGTGATGTACAGGACCATGTTGCTACATGTTTAGGTTGGCCAAATATTACATAATGACTGAAAGGTAATGTAGTAACAACAGATATTAATTATTTATTATGGCACGTTTTTGTTCATTTTAAATGCTGTTTCAAGTGACTGGATTAAGCTTTCAAATAAATAAATAAATACAAAAAAGTATAAATAAACTGCACACTGTGGAAGTGGAACAGTCAAGGCTAAACCCTGCTTTATCCTGCCGACTGTTAAAACGGCAGAATCATTTGTGACTGACAGTGCTGCTCTATGAGACAAACTTTTTTTATGAACATTTGCAGCCCATTTTATCCAAGGCTATACTGAGAACTGAGCGATACTTCTGCGTCATCTTCAGGATTCTAGCTTGTTTTTACAAAATCATGCAGTATCTGCCTACACACAGTGTGTGTTTATTGCTAATTCATGAGGGTGAAATTTTCTGTAGTTTTATGTAACTTTGCAATTTTGAGGTGCTTTTAAGAAAGATAAACCTTGAAGAAAACAGTCACTGGATTCATCAATTAATTATATGTTCAGATTTATATTCAGATTAATTATCTGAATTATTATTGTAATCATGATGTTGGAAGGGTTGCTGAACGTGTTATTTCAGGTTTCTTTCAGTAAATTGAGTTTGTTTGTGGAAAATGGAAATGTCCGGATTTCAGTTATTTTATATAAAAAACATTTTTTTTATATTATAAAATAATGGTTTTAATTTCTTAAATAACTGTACATAAGATTGTCTTTAAAATATCCCCCTTTTTCAGGATCAGAGATACACTTTCAACATTTTAACACAACAGACTGCCACACTCTGACACATAATACAAACCTAGAGAGCAGAGCCTCAAGGCAACAGCGTGGTTAAAATAACGACACCTGATTCACATTAGAATCTCTTGAATTACAGAGTTCCATGTGTTATGTAACACAATTCAAACGCATTCTAGCATAATTAGACATACTTCTATATTTAGACATAATTACTGTAGTTATGGAGTATGCTGTGAGTGCTGCAATCACATCAGATTAGTCTTTCCTAAATGCAGTAATGATGCACTTTGGATACACACTGTGCGATCATGCCAAACAACCATGTATATTAGGTAATTTTGTATCTGCACAGGTTCAGGTAACCTTGTTTTGCCTGTTGGGAAACTGTTTGAAGTGGTTGACTTGTATGTCACAGACATGGTTTGAGTAACATTTATATTCTGGGCTGCATCAGCTGTCATCACAGAGTTACAGCAGGGCTCAGAGGGAGAAAACTGCTTGATGTAAGCAATGAATGTCAGTAGAACTGGAGGCCTGCAGAGCAAACCATACCTGCTATGACAAAGACAGGACTCTGCAAGATTGCTGTTGTTCTATCATGTGAATAAGGTAAGAGAGCTCTGGGCTGGCACGGCTGCAGTGCCTGTCATCGGGATCTGACATATGAGCGGGCCTACAGTCCTCGACAGGGCTATGATTTGCAGCCAATGAAAAACAGTAAGTGAATATTTTATTGAAAGCCTTGCCGTATGCTATTGGTCTCAGTACTGACAGGGTGTCAGGCTCAACCTGTAACATATCCCACATTTCTATGGAAGTTCACATGGCCTGTCATGCATGACAAAAGTAGTAATTACAGGCTGATGTTATTATTATTTGCTGCGCCAAACCTTCCCTGCGGTTATTATTTAGGAGCTTACTGTGAGTCGGGAGTGGATTTATAGTGAAATCATAACCTAACAGCTTTCATCTGGTATGACCTTCCCTACAATCCAGCTGAATATGTGTGATATTGCGTCTTGACAGTTTTCCTTCCTTCTATTTTAGCGTGGGAAACGGGGAATGTGCTCTGTTAAATATACTTTGGTGCTCATCTCACTTCCATCCCACCGCACACACAAGACTGGAGGCTGGTGGTTTCCTATCTGAGCTCCCAGCTGCTGCCTACCTACAGTATAAGGCCACAGTTGTAAAAATCCTCCCACATCGTGTCAACTATAAATTCTCGACTGTGAGTGATGCTTTCGGTAGCTATGGAAACCTAATATAATAGATCCCCCTCCCTCTCCCTCCTCCTCCCGCTCTCTCTCCCTAGTCTCTGCCCATATCTCTCTCCCTCTCTCCATCGACACCAAAGCTCTTTAGGCTACTTTGCGCATGTACGGCCAGTCACACCGAGCATTGCATCGACTACAAGATGGCGAAAGCACGTCTGGCTTGCCTCCTGACTCTCCTCTCAACTCACTGTAAGTACAAAAATCACTCTAACCGGCTGCTGCTTTCACGCTTTTCTCCTCGGGAAACGCGGTGGTCAAATGCTATTTACTTCTGCATTTGTTTGGTCGAGATGTTGCTCCTACGATAAGCAAAACTAGACTGTGCCTCAGAAGTAACTATCTCGACGCAACTAACGTTAAACTCAAGACAGACCGACAGCGAGCCCGGTGAGGGCTTGCTGGTATTTACGTTAAGTAAATATAGTTATTAATTCTCTTAACAAACTGACAAACGCGGTCGCCATTTTTAATACAACTTAAAATGTCAACATGACTGGCAAATGTGCGGGTCGAGCGATGGTTTGGAGCAGCTATTGTTTCCTAAATCCATTACTCTGTCCGTTACTGTCTTTATGGGAGTAATGCTGCTGTATGTGAAGTAAACTGTGTGTATCTAGCCACATGTTAGCATAGCGGGTCGAACAGCGTCATTTCAGCCCCAGCATCAGTTCACTTAGCGGCTCAGTTCCGAGTCTGGTTAAGCCACCACGTTTTTCGTCCTCACTTTGGAGAAAAGTTTCAGCCTCTCAACTTTAGACAGAGACTTTGTGTCTGCGAATGAAATATGAATTGAGGTAGTTTCGTAGCCCGTACCGTTAACAATTTAACGTGGGTTTGGAGCCGTGGTGGTGGCAGAGATGTTGGAAGTAGTGATGCGAGATAACGGTTTTTTTTTCTGCGGCGGAATAAAGCAGGCTGTCCGCGGGAGGAGCCAGCCAGGCCAGCCAGTGTCTTCTACCCCCTCCTCCTCCCGCCGCTGCTGGACCCTTTCAAACCGCTCCAGAGCTGAGCTGGTAAACAGAAACAGCCGTCGGAAAATCAATTCGCTTCAGTGCCCCCCCATCCACCCCACCGCCCCAAAGACCCAGTATCCTCAGTTTATCCGTCTTACAGTTGGACACGATAAACGCGCACCTGTAAGAGCCGAGCGGTTCATTTAAATATTCATTGACCAGCCGAAAGTCTCTCAGCATACCATTAGTTTTAATTCGCTTTCGTGTTTTGACTATACTTGGAGAAAGAGCATTGTTAAATCGTTACTGCTGTATGGGATCAAGAATTAAACATTTTCTCCGGTGGTTTTAATTGCACGGTATTTGTTGTGAACTGCAGCAAAAAGCCACTTGTTGCTGCACGATGTAGCGATTTTATTTTTATTTTAACTGATAAATCAAAGTTGTTATGCTCATCGTTGCCTTTTTTCTGCCCGACAAAGGCTCTCAACTGCTCTCAAAACTTTTAGTTAAGTTTATTTAAAAATTCAGGACCATGTAAAGATATAATTAACATTTTAAAATTTTGATAGATTTGCTTGAGGATAAAAAGAAAGAGATATTATACAGGGGAGATATTATAAAATGAAGCAATGGGTGGTTAACAGGGATTCAGCCTGCAGTGCCTCCCTGATATACACAGTGTCTAGTGCCTGGCCCTACTGTAATGTTCAGTGGTCTCACGTCCTGCTTTAATTCATTATTCATTTAATTCATTTTTAAAAGCTTGGTTTAGAAATTCAAGAAATTATGTCTTGTTTTAAGTGTTACAAATTAATTTTAGAAACATTTTACTTTAAATAAAAAACAACTTTTTTTCCTAACCTGTGCATGAATAAGTGTGCTTTGGTTATAAAGTCAGCATAACAGCTTGGCATGAAATGCGGTGCTTGTTTTTCTCTCGTCTCCCCTCGGACATAGATTAAGCAAGGTGTGATAGACATGGAGATCAAAGGGCTGTATAGACATAACCTCCTTTGATCTCTCACGTGTGTGGAAATTCTCTTTGCTTTAATTAAGAATAGCAGTGGAGCTTGTTTGAAATCTGTTGCTGTACTCTCAACACCATTTCTCTTCACATACCTCCAGGCTATGTGCAGATTTTTTTTCCCAAGTGATACATTTCAAAGTCAGTACCCTTAAGTTCTGAGTAAAATTGTGACAGGGCATGATAGCAGCACAATTGGCATTTTCGGGGGAGGGGGTGTGGATGGGGTGGACGGGGGGCACTGAGCAAAGATTTAAGAATTTCTTTTGTCTTGCCCGAGACAGGGCTTAGCCATGTGGTCGACTGGCTCCCAGCCAACATCGCCGCTGTCTTTAGAAACAGGACAAATCTGGCTTGACTGAGTCTGGCCACAAGCCGTGTTATGAATTACTAATAGGCAATGATTACTAATAGGTACTGACTGTAATTAAAATGTTTCTTGTATTTTGGAATAGCTCTGCTCCAAATTCATTTTTTTTCATGTTTCATAAAGCCAGTAAGAAGTTCAGAGAGGAATGAGCGTGTTGTTAGGCTTCGCTTCTTGTTCTGTAGGTCACACTCTGTGTCATTTCGGTGTCTGCAAGAGGTTCTTGTTATTTTCAATTCATGACATTCTTTGGGTCACTATCATCTTAATGGCCGTGCAGCTTCAGCCATTCTAAGTGAAGGCTAAAGCCAGCACGACTGAACATAGCTGCAAATATCAGCCCAGTCATCTGTCAGCGGAGCGAAAGACGAGGGCCATTGTTATTTTAAGTACACATGCTTACAAGAGAATTTCCAATCTGATCTAATGGAATGCACTGACATTTTCTATTGTTGGCTTTACCTGAGCCATTTCACTTAAAATATTCCAAAGAAAGTGGTCTGACATCTGCCAGAACCCTCCTTCCAAGAGCACAGCCAACATATGTGGAAGCTTGGAAGATGCTCAAAATGGATTATTACTGAGCAAATATAAACTTTGAGATCACTGCTTTGACTCACAAGAAACACCTGTGGACATCTGCACATTTCAGACCTTATTGCTGCGTTTTTGAATTTGTGTGGATCACCATTAACAAAAAAACTTTAACTTTGAAAACTTGATCAATCTCAGTCACTACCTGAAGGACAGCTTCAGATTGTTCAGATGGTGTTTCAGACTCAGTGAGCCAGCTTTCACACTTGATCAAGTGCTGAAGTGGATTTCTCCTCCTAGACAATTGACATTTCTATGACTTGACATTATCTTTGTTTTCACTCTTGGCTGTCAGCCTAATCCAATTGGAGCCCTCACTTTATCTGAATGGATAAGATAAGGGGGAAATCTGTCCACTGGATTGTTGTTGAGCCACCCCTGTGTCCTCTGCTGATAAGTCGTTGCATCACTCGGAGAGCTTTGAACATCCGTTAACCCACACATAAATGGGGTGTTCGTCGGGTGACGTTACCCAGCACACTCTTCAAACATTTGTCTGAATTTGAGCCTGGCGTTGGCTCTTCTCTTATAGCTTGGCATGTGTGGCGTAGCCGTTTGGAAAGGCAGGAGTCAGTGTGCCCCAAGATAACTGCTGATAGTGGCTCCCCTCGGAAGTGCATGTCATCAGATGTTTCCCTACCCACCCAAAGCTTGTGAGCAAATGTTTGAAGCACTCTCTGAATGGCATGTACGGCCCCTGTGGGCAAGTCATATACAGTCTGACATTTTACTGTGGAGACAGTAAATGGCAGAGTAAAACAGGGACAGACAACAAACAAAAAGGAGTCCCTTGCTGTTCAGCATTTGTTTGTTACAAGTCAGGAGTTTTTCTCTCCAGACACCCCCTGAGTGAAAGGTGTCAGTGGCATAACACATTCATCACAGCTGCCATTTTGGTCTCTGCTCAGATGTAACGGTAGAAAGGAATTCTGCAGTCACCATGGGCTGGTTTGTGTTTTTTCCCTAACTGGGAGTTGTGTCATTACTTTTACAAAACCACAGAGTTTTGTAATCATTTGTAAATCACTGCAGTCAGTCATGTGGATGTCTGTGCAACAACACTCCCTCCATGGGATAAAGTCACAGTGGCACATGGCCCTCACTGTGGAATGACCCGAAACAGCTGAGCAGGAGTGGGTGGTGTTTTGAGCGGTGTCACAGGCGTAACCAGAAATATCTGCTGCGTCCCTCCCAAACCTGAGTGTGCGCGTTAGCAAATGCAGCATTCCAAATAGAAAACACATGGAGGGAGAATCCTTCTCATCATATGCACACTGACTAACAATCATAACCACCTGTTTTCCTAAGAGATAAAAGGGACCCCTGTTGATGAGTTGGCTGAGGTCACAGCCGAAAGGGGGAGTTGTAAAGAAAGCTCAGCAGTGTTGCGAGTTGAAGGCATTCAAAAAACAAGCTGGGTGTGAAGATACATCTCATGAGACAGAAATCCATTTTAACCTGACACAGAGAGGGATTCAGCAGCCCTCTTTTATCATTTTTTGCTCACAGGAACCCACAGCAGATGCTGAGGTTGAAAGGCAAACTCTAACATACTCATGTTCCACAAATGGCAATGGCATGTGCATGCTTCAAATGTCAATAAGACTACCATGTGAAAGAACCATAAACTTGAACCAGCCTCCAGGCCGTACATACTGGCCAAAAACTCCACATGAAAATATTGTAATTGTCTCAGTGTGGAAAAGGAATGTTTCTCGTAAGGTTTTGCCGGTAAACCTGGTCAGATTTACAAGCAGGGGTTCAGACAAGAGAGGGATTCATGAGAACAAGGAGTTAATTGTCATCCTGTTTAGAGTAATGAGCTTTTGGAAATGATGGCTCTTCACCAGTGGTAATCTAAATTGGTTGCTTGTTTTGACAAGACTTTATTATTCAGTGTTTAGACTACTCTAGATCAACGGGATAATCTCCAAGATGCCTCTGTACTGGCTGCCTGAGCTTAGGGCAGCACAAGAGTGCCTTCCTGTTTGATGATCTCTATCTGTGGTCACATGGTCCCTGGAGGGAGGGAGCGCCATAGCGGTTTTTCTGCTCTTGTGTTCACTGGATACTGACGGAGTACATCAGTAGGTCAAAAGAGACCGCCATCGATCAAACATTGGGATGCTGTCAGCTTAGTGAAATAATTAGAGTTTCATTAATGACATGGCAGAGGCAATGAACTACATGTGGCTGAGCCGCTGTCGATCAGAAAGGAAAAAGCTTGAGGCTGCTCTCCCGCTGAGAGTCATAACCAGATAATCGCTCTGGATTCATCTTTTGTTTACCAGGCTGTAACAAAAGGGCAATTACCATCTAAAAATAGCCACAAGGCAGAGTCATCTGACAACCTCAGGTGTTTGATCGCAGTTCATTCCAAACCATCGGCCCTATCATTAAAAACATCTACTGTGATGATGACTGTGTACACAACTTCTATACAGTGGTTCAGCGGTATGTCACGTTTTTGTTTTCAGTTCCAGGAAACTTTTTTAAATGTGGAGCAATGGAAATAAAATAACATTACTGCTCAGCCCGATGATGTCAGGTCACATAGGGATTTTAAGGACTAATGATGGCAGGAATCAGACCCAGATAAGCCCTAATATCAAAGTAAAATATTAAAATCAACTCTAAAGGTAGCCAGTGTGCCTAAAAGCTTTCCTTCCTCATTTTGAATGGGATGGGGACAGAATGCAGGCTTTTAAGTTTCCTTGGAGTTGACACAGTTTCAGTGATAAGAAGAAATAAAGTAGGAAGACCATAAGTTGTCACCATAAAAATTAAAAAATGAGGTTAAGGACAATTCTTGGCAAGAGGAAACATGGCAGCATGATCTCTCTGACCTGTTTATCAGTAATGAGATGGGCGTTTTTTTTTTTTCTAAATCTCTGTCTTTTGTAAATCTCATTCTGTGGATTATATTGATGAACCGGTGAAATGGAATTCAAATCATCTGATGACACATAGCCATGATGATAAGAAGATATCAGGGGGGGCTCTGGGGTGATCATAAACACAACTGTGTATGTGTGTTACCTTGGAGACAAAACCCCAGGTCTTCACCACCCAGAGAAGTCGAACATAATGTCCTGTCTCAGAACAGGTTGAGAAAACTTTGATTGTTGTGAGTGCAGATTTTTTTGGGAGTGTCCTGGTCTGCTTCATGGTCTTGGAACACGATAATGGTGGTTTGTCAAAATAGTCATTTTCACTTCATGTTTTTTGGAGAGATAACTGACAAGCTACAGTGTGTGCTGTTTAAGGATCTCATCTGAGCTGTGACTGTGATTGATAATAATGCAGCAAATACGCTTTATTACCAGAACAACTCCCTCTGTTAATCAGGAGCAGTTGTTCTTGAAGCTCATTTCATGTTCTTACATTTGGTAGAGTGTAATTGTGAGGGGGTTTCCATCCGCCCCCTCCAGGCTCATGTCAGGTCTGCATTGTGCTACTGTGGAGGATTGTTAAAAAATTTAAGGCACACATTGTGATGTCCATGATTGACACAAAGCTGTTTTACAGGAGGTCATGCTAATGGTTTGGGGTAAATCCGGCCTCTAAATGTCAGATGGAGGACTTCCTGTGAGTTAGTAGCATCCTCTGGGATGCAGTATAAAATGGGTTCAAAACAGCACAGCACAGAAATGATGGATGGGGCTTGGTCAGTGAGCGAGACCTGGACCTTGATGTTCCCAACTTAAAAATGAATAAAATGAGGAAATTATTTATTACTTGCTGGGAAGCTTGGCATTTTCAGACTCAGCAAGCCCTGAATGTAGCTTAGGAATGACAACCAATTCCTAAATTATATCTATAACACCACTGTAATTGAGAAAAAAAAAAATCATTTTCTCAAAGGTTAGAAATCCATGTCAAAGCATGATCCCAGTCTTCATCTCTTAAAAGGGGGACTCAGTAGCTCCAAACTTGGCAGGACAGTCTGCAGAGAGGGGATTTCAGAATGCTTGGGGTAAGACATGACACAGAAATCTTGGTGCTCATCCAAATGAGTTATTAGTGATGATTAACTCGTGTGTGTGTGTGTGTGTGTGTGTGTGTGTGTGTGTGTGTGTGTGTGTGTGTGTGTGTGTGTGACAGAGAAACAGCGGTTTTCTCTGTAAAATTTTTCTTTCTCGTCACACATTGGCTTTGTAGCATTATCAGTGTCACATTCACTTGAGGTACATTAAGGTGAAAGCTCAGCATCAAATTATCTGTAGTCATTCTTCACACCATCTCTGGTTCATCTTAAAAATAATAAGGGAGTGTGAAAATAAATCACAAATTAGATTTTGGGACATTTGCTGCAACTGCCACTGCCTGGTCTGGAGTTTGAGCCTGATTAGTGCGCTAGACACTCTCACATGTGTGTGTTGTATATGAAGCTACAGCCCTCAGCTGGCTAGCTTAGCTTAGCACAAAGACTGGAAACAGCTAGTCAACACAATTCCACCTCTACTCCAAACTTACTAATTCACATGCTATAGCTCCTTTCTTTAATCTGTACAAAAAACTAAGTGTTAAAACAACAATTCTCCATGACATTTAAAAGGGCTTGTTTGTTGAGTATGTCTTTGCTGGGAGCATTAACTTCCTGGAGTCTCTGCTGGATGCCTGGCAACTGCCCAAAGCCAAGAAATAGTTTGGCACATAACCCCCAACTTGTGCAGGTTTAACAAATGAAATACATTGTGTTAATCACTGAGCTGCACCAGCACATTTTGTAACCTTGTACAGTGGTTTCTTCAGCCTCTGGCTGTATGTTCATGTTTACTTTACATGAGAGTGGGATCAGTCTTTTTAATTCTCTGCCCTAATAAACATATTTCCTGTTCCTTTGAACAGATAATCTGTTTAGATAATATGCCTACTCTGTTCTGATAAGAGTAGACAGATTAACTATGATCTATAGCTCTGCTGCTGTAGAAAACCCACCAGTACCATGAATAAGCACAGTGTGCATTCAGCTGACTGGACAGATAGAGCTGGCAGATTGTAACCAGGCTATGTGGCCATATGGGGCTATCCCTGCTGGGCTACTTAGTGGTAAATATGTTGAGATTGAATGGGAACTGATAGCGCTTTTGGTAGAAAGTCATCCGAATGGCATTGATCTGAATAGTATTGATTTCTCACACCAGTGGCTTTTAGGCCAAATGAAAGGTAAACAACCAGACAACAAGATGATCCTGAAGACCTACAGCTGAGTGCTCGTCCTCCACATCTGCTACAACTTCCTCTCATCAGCTGTGTTGGACTCGCCCTCATTCGAAGTGTTGTTGGATGGGACAGGAATAAATACTTTAAGAGAGTTGAAATGGTTAATATTGAGAAGCGCTAATGGAATTTCCTGATTCTGTCAAAAAAGATCACAAGTACCCGGATTGGCCATGCTTTTTAGGCTTTGCTGTGAATCAGGCTAGAGTAGAAGCTCAACATACACAGCGCTGTTGTCACGTGTGTGTGAGGGCATACTTTGGGTGAATGAGTACCTCAGATATTTGTCAGGATGCCAGACATAGGCGACGAGTTTGTAACATGGTGGCTGGCCCCTGTCTGAGCTCCAGCAGAGGGGGCTTTACATGTGGGTCTGCTTGGTTTCTGTGTCACAGAAAGCAGCAGAGGGGAAAGAGGAGAAAGCAATTTGGGTGGATTTCACCGTGACTCAGTGGTTTGTCAGGCATTTGGCATCATTGTAACAGGTCACTCAAAATGGCCAGGCAGCAGCCTCAAAGCTGATCACTGACTTAAGTATTAAGTTGAGACTGTCCTATAATTTTAGCTACAGACCCTTTACAGAGACTTAAGTGAACTGTTGACATGAACAAGAGTGTCCACGGAACAATACTTTCGATATGCCCGTATTTTAAAATACTGTCCCCTGTAATGACCTGGGCTTAATGATGGAAAACAAGAAAAGGGGAGGGAATTAAATCGGAGCAGTATGAGCCAGTGAATATGCCACAGCCCAGATGCTTTAAGGGATTTCCTGAAATTTTTGCCATTAAGATTGTAGTTAAACTAAATTGTCAGTTTCTCAACATTACTGTAAACCTCATATCCTCTAAGAGAGAGGAGTTATTCCCAAAATAACTGCGTTATCTACTCTGCCATTTCCTTTCACAAGACTGCTCCACTTCCAAAGCCAGATTAACATATTTATACAATGGTCATTATCAGAGCTTAAAAGGTAACCTTAAAAGAACCCATCTGGAATGTGAGGAGTCCTCATAGGGCCACAATAATCACATGGCATTATTATAAGGGATTTTCCAAGACAATAAAACCATCGTTGTTGTGTGGAAAGTTACCACAACAAATGAAAAAAACTCCACGAAAGCCACAGATGCAGTTTTTATTTTCATCAACTAGGTAAACAACTACATTTTTTAGCCTGAACAAGAGCAAACACATTCGAGTTCACAGTAACACTGTTTGGCCACATTCTCTTATTCTCATACATATATTCTCTTTCATTTTTGTCCCTTTTAAGTTTTCATAGTGAAACCATGTACAAAGGCCAAAAAAATGAAAAGAAATAATCAAAGCAGGATTAATTAAAGTCTTTTTTGAACTTGCTCCAATGTGCCATAATGCAGAGCTCCACTTCATCCCTAATCATTTTTAAGCACTCCACCAATTTATCATCACACTCCTGTAACATTATCAGATTCATGATGGACAGTTAAAAAATTGAGAAAATAGAAATACTGTTTGTTTTTTTTATTCCATGCATTCTTCTTCATTTTCTAACCCTGACGGCAACATTAGCCACGACGTGCCAGTATTACCCACAATGAAACTTGACCGCTCAGTGGCATCACTTGAGTCAGATTTCTCACATCTCTCTGTAGAGCCACAAAAGACTATACAACTATGATCTGTTCTACTGTAAGTGGAGTGACTTGAGAGTATAAAAGATATCAGCAGATAAGCTGGTGGCACCTGCTGCTGGACAGAAAATTGTTACTGTGTGTAATTCTGTCCTGCCAGCGAGGATCACAGGCGAGTTTTCACTTTTTGAAAACACCTTGTTCTTCAGGTGTTTGACTAGTTTCTTGATTGGCTGCAGTCTGCCTCTCGTCTCACTCAAATCTGAAGACACAGTCACGTCTCAAAGTTATTCTCTGGAACCCAAGAATACAGAGAGAGCACAGATGTGCAGTTCCTAAAATATTCAACATACAAAAGCAAAGAGTCAACAAATAATTTATTGAGAAAATAAAAAACAACAGCAGAAAACACGAGAACAAAACCCATTTAGTCGGCAGAGGTAAAGTTTACGGTGCACACACAAAACCTGAGTATATGTGTACGATTTTGTGAGAGGTGGTGAAAGCAGAAAAACATACAACAGGCCACCAACCCCTACACCCACTGCACTCCACCCCAAAGCTGAACCTGCAGCTCCCTCACAGCCATTCATTCTGGCGCGGTCTGGTTTTAGAGAACAATGTTGGTTTCATGAGCTTTCCAACACACTTTCAGAGGGATTCTCTATCTCTGTGCTCTGAACAGCCTCCGTCCAGCCAGTACGCAGTGTAATGAATCCCCCGCTTAGCCCCCCACCCTTCCGTCCTTCCCTTCCCTTTCTGAGAATCACTCATGCAGAACTTAGCGACTGTACAGTTTTATCTCAGATCATCAACACTCAAGATCATCAGTGTTCACATCTGTGGGCGGCTACCTTTGGAGCAGATGTTAGCGTGGTAACATTGTTCAGTGAGAGACTCAGTTCTGCAGTCAGGGATGAGCTCCGAAGGACTGCTGTGATGTGCTGGTATCCAAGTTAGAAGTCAAGTTATTTATCAGAATACTATCAGACCACTCCTGCCTGCTCTGTTATACTGTTCCTCTCAGTGTTGAGATTGAACTATTTAAGCAGAGCCTGGCATTTTGCCAGTCAGTGGTGGTCATTGCTTGTCAGGGCTGGGCCTGCTGAGCACACCCCAGTGCAGAGGAGCAGTTCTGGAGTTTAGTTCTGCTCCACTGTTTAGTGTTTTTAGTTGCGGATATTCCTTACTGGAGCAACAAGCTGACCAGTGACGTTCATCTATAATTAATGGAATATTCTGCTCACTGTGACTGATGTTCACTTGTACTGAGTTAACATTTTATTTTTTCCCTACACGCAGCTCAATCAGTGTACATTTATGTTGCATGTAAACCAGCAATATCTGTATGATTTGGGCAGTCAAAAGTAAAACAGAGAAACTCCATGGGGTTTGAATTTCCTTTCTGGTTCAAGCTCCAGATGTGTGCAGGTTTTTGTTTTTGTATTTGCATGCAACACCAGCAAACGGCACTGTTATCTTAAAAAACAAAATTCTTTTGAAAATTATTATTTTTTCATTATTTTGGTGTGTGGTGTTCAATTCCCTGTATAATGAACATAATATTGGACAGAGGAGCACATGTATGCCGCAGCACATAGAACGCCACAGAGCACTTATGTTTGACGCAAGCAGAGACAGCAGGTGACTGAGGTCGCCAGCTGTCCGCTATTCTTACCATGAAAGCACTTTGGAACTTAGCCATTGTTTCCCGGACCAGTAGGTTGGACTGTAACTGTGCAAAGCACACCTTTACTTCCTGTGTGACTCTACACATGGTGGCATAGGTCGCGTAACAGCCTGGAAACAGAATGGGTGGCATGAAATGGTCAGTCGTTCATCTGTCTGATGCCTTTGTCTGGTATTTCCCACGGAAACCCATCAAGGATTCCTCCCTGAGCAGGTGATAGAAGTGTGGCTTCAGCGGGGTTTGGGGGTTGGGGGGGGGTCAGCTGCAGGAGCCTCAGATGGTTTCCCTCCCCAGCTGTTGTTCAAGTAACATTCCCTATCCCACAGCTCAGCCAGCCTGTGCAAACTATTTGAGTCTAGAGTATGCCTGTATGCACATTTGTTGTCTGAGGGGGCTGCTTGTTGGCAAATTCTCGTTTGGAAATTGCACACTTTGATGTCTCAATGTTTATGTTTGTTTTTTGACATGATAGGCCCATAATGTTCATAAACAACGATCTCTTGAAATGAATAACAGTCATGATTTATTCCCAGTTATGTGTCTGACAAAATGGAATTTGGAAGTCTGTTTTCAGTATCTGGCTTCTGAGAGCAGGCGTCTCCACCCTTTTAATTAGGGGTTACTGTATTTCACAGATTGGAATAAACATGTATCAAAACAAAAACTTTGATGTTTCTATGTGAAGCCATGTCGTTTTTTTTGTAAATGTAAAATATCTCAGTACAACACTCTCAAATTCTGACTTCCAAAATTAAATAATTGCTTGTTTTCTAAAGTACATATTCCACCAAGTTTGTACTGCAAGGAGAAAGAGCTTTTCCCAGAGGTCCTTCTAAACAAACAAGGAGAGAGAAAGTTGTGTCTCTTTTTGTAAATGATCATGCCCTCGTACCATTACTTTCTCCATTTAAAGTCCTGTGTTAAAAACATGGCGGCATCCAGGGACCCCAGTCCCCTCAGCCACCCAGTCTGCCTGTCAAAGCTCATTTCACCTGTGACCAGTCATCCCCACACAGTCACACACTTTTGGCGACCTCACATTCTGCACTCCTCTTCACGTACTTCACATTAGTGCTTACTAAGGAACAATGAAACAATCGGAATTGCTTCCCACAGCATTATACAACAAGCAGGCCAGTTGCCATAGTTTGTGAGGGGCTTGTGTGTATAGGAAGTCTTTGTCAAAGAGTAAATCTTTATGGGAGGGTCATGTGTGACCCTTGCATCTTTGCCTGACCATGCTGACTGATCACAGCTCTTCCTTTCTCACCAAGTCAGCAGGCACGCCCTTCTGTCTGGTATTGAAGATATTAAGTGTAAGCAATCAGATGCACTTCTCTAAGGCTCCCCTTTATATTGTATTTCCTTAAATAGCGTCTGGAGTTTGTTCATTGGAATTGATAGCCTGATTTAGAGGCCTCACTGTAATCCGTAGTTAGACGGTGCCTCAGCTTCTAATGCTGGAGACTGTTAGTGATCTCAGTGTACCCTAGAGTTTGTGGAAAACAGTTAACTGGAAAGGCATGTGGGTGGCTTTCATAGACAAGTTAGTTGTGAGTCATCTGTTAAGAAGAAGAGAACAACAGAACAGAAATCATGTGAAGTGTTGTGAAATTTGGAGCCCTAAGAACATATTTAAATGTTATTAAACTGTGAAAGAAAGGCTCTCTGACATTATTGTCTCCATCAGTAATCAGACACACATCATGTCAGTGTGTAACCATTGTTCTTTGCCAGATTTCAGGCCTCCCTTACACAAGATGGCTTTTGTTCTGGAGTGAAAACAACGGCAAATTAATAGGCCAGGCTGTGGGAAGCCACTGTTGTAAGAGTAGACTTTAGAGATTCTGGGATTTGTCCTGGGTCTGCTGTTTGAGAGCTGATAGCATCTTGATGACTGAGCTGGACGCTGCTGGGAGCCCCTGTGATGAAGACTTTATAAGCTTCCTGTTGCCATCTCACACATTATGCTCCTGAGTGCCACAAATGTGCAGCTACCCAGTTCAAGACATGAGTGCATTTGGCTGCACTCTTGTTGTGTGTGTTTAATGCACTGTTACATTTGTCTGTTGGTATTTATGCTTAGTTGGTTTGTGTCATTTCATTACAACGAGCCTAGATGAGATGATTCCCAGTGCCGAGGCATAAAAAAAACACTGAAAGATGCTGCTTTCTGTAGATGTATACAAGCGGAGATACACAACTCATGAAAACAGTTAAAAATAAGTTAGCAGAGTTGTATAAAAAGATGGTGTGTCCCTAAAGGCTGCAACCACCCTTTCAGTTCAGCTCTTTTCAGCCCACAGCGGGCATCCTTGGAGCACGCAGGAAGTGAGGCAGATTAAACCTTTTGGACCCGTTAAGTCAACATGTCTCTGCTCTGTGGTGTTGTGTTATTGTTCAGTTGTCAGTTGAGCCTTAGCTCATCGTGGTCAGCTACGTTCACCGTTCACGCAGTCAACAATGAGTGCTTATCTCGGCAGGCTGTGGCAGAGTGGTTCAGCTGCCCCCCATATCTCTCTGTCAGTGTGCCGGCCAAATAGGGCACTATTAGGTAAACGGAACTGCTGGCTGGTCAAAAAAACACCCATGTTAATATCCCAGCAGCCAGATTAGCCTGATACCTGCAGATGCGACTATTTCCATATCTTTATCAGTTGTAGAGGAATTATTGTTTAATCCTTTGTGGCGTACTAATGGAAAACTGTAGAAAAGGATGAATATTCCTATTGAGGATCGAATGTGTGTGTGTGCGTGTGGGTGTAAGTACATCGGGTGGGGGAGGTTTCGATGTGTGTGTTTGAAGGGACAGACAGCAGAATGTTATCCAGGGATTTACCAGCATGCTCTATTATCTGAACAGTACGTTGTTGACTCACAGGGAAGATATAGGTTAGTGCACGGTAGCAATAGTCCTTGATAAAACACTGCTCTACTGATCAGTTTAAAATGGTGTCACGATCAGTGGACTCTAGGAATCATGAAATAATACTACCCATAAGCCAGTGCTGTAGCCATACAAACATTTATTTCATCGTGTTTCAAAAAGGCCTGCGTGGAAATTGCATTCCTAATTAGGATTAAGGAAGGGGTCAGGCAGCCTGGACTAGAATGTGAAGCATTTGCAATGAGTGCCGCTGATGCCATCTGTGCAGAGTGTGGTGAGGAGCTAATTCTGGCACTGAGTTTGCAGCGATTTAACACAGATTTTTGTGGTAGCAGCTCCAAGTCAAGCATGGGATTTGACTCTCACTACAGCCCAAAAAACTATTGCAGGGAGTTCAATTAGCCCCCACCCCTTCCTGTTAGATCTCCTTTAAGCTGACGCCATGGCGCTCCCCAATTCATTTGGACATCCAACATGTGTGGCATGTCAGATTGTTCGCATAACAGAGATGCTGCGCCAGGGGAGGCCCGCTCACCCTCTTGGCCTTATGCTTCGATCTGTTTTGACAAGGCGTTCTCACTGTCTCCCTCAAGAGGCTGACCTGGGCTAGAAAAATGAGCAGCCAATTATTTCATCATGAAGTATGGTCAAGGTTTCCCTGGGATCCTCTGAAAGGCAGGGAGCGCTACCGCTGCTTACACTTCTTACCTGGGAGGGATCCCAATTAGCAGACTGCAGGGGCTCTGGCTGGTGCTGACAGCCACTATAAATAGCGCCTGGACATTTGAATGCTAACCCATTCTGACTGTAGTGAGGAACAACTCGTGATTGCAGGATAATACCTCTGATTGTTCACATCGCTAAACTGCACTGACATAAGCAGAAGTTTTAAGACTGACTGTAGGTTTATTATCTCACCTCGAGCAAGATCTTTTATGAACACAGTATGTTTTATTTTTACTAGTTAATATTTGAAATTTAATAAGATCATGCAGTAAGTGTGTCTACGACAGTGTTCTGAAGACACTAGACATTTTCCAGTGGTGATTAATTTCTTATATTTTTACAGCAAAATGAATATCATTGCTCAAGACAGTTCAGACGTTCAGACAGTGAGAGGAGGGGACAGACAGTGCAATACTGGAATTACACAGCATCTCAAAATATAACTGTGGTGTATCATGTTTTCCACAAGGATCTCATGTCTGGATTTCTATTCAGTAGATTTAGCTCTACATTTCCAGATTGTATGTGTTTGATGGTTATTGTATCCTCAGTCACAATACTCACAGACTATTGTTCTGTTTAATTAAGCATTCATTCACTCCTGCAGCCTGAAACTGTGTCACAAAACAAAGGTCTCCATTGGCATGCATGGCTGCTGGGACCATGTGAAGAGGCAGTGTGATTCCAAACAACAGCACTATTTTTATACAGCAACCAGGATCTGATTATCTGAGGGCCAAGATGCTTCACATGACTTAATGAATGACTAATATTATCATTGAAGATCTTTCGGTGGATATCAGTTCTTCCTAAATGCCTTATTGTGGAGAACAACGGGCAGTGTGAGAGGAGGAAAAAGAGCCTTGGTGTTTGCTCACAAACAAATTTTTGGTAAAGTATAAAATTCATTTATAATGTAAAGGTAATGCACCTTAATGCTTTCAGTACCTGTATGTTTTCGTTATGTTTTCTGGCAAGAAATATAGCAAAATTAAGAGACATGCATGCATAAACAGAGAGAGTGTGGACTCTCCTGATGTGAAGTGATGGCTCAACGCAGCATCGTGGCAAGTGGAACTGCGTGTAGGAGTAAAAGTTGCTTTTTCTACTCTGTGGTCCAGTCCTGTGAGCTAGTCGTACTTAGCTTGAGGTCAGAGTGAGAGCAGGCCAGATGTAGACGCTAACACTGACACAAAGTGACAGGTTCCCAGGCATTCAGTGACACCATGGGCTCCTCCACTACCCTCCATCCTCTCATTGGCTCAGGCCCAGTCTTTGACCCTGCCTAGATCAGAGGGCTCACCAGCAGTAAGGCACATGGGTGGCCCCAGCTTCACCGGGCTCACAGATCAGGGCCTGCAGCGGCCTCATATGTAAATGCAGAATAAATGAATACACAAGGAGCCCTTGTGGGGAAAGTTGAACCGTGTCTGAGTACACCTGGAAAAGATAGGTTGCATTTGAATTAACTCCTGATACCAGGATACAACTTTTAGTCAGACAGAATGAGTTTATCCACCAGGGGTAAACTGTTGGTAGAGAAAAAAAGCCTGTCTGGGACATCACCCTGAGTCCAGGATAAATATGTGAACAGGAAGACTTAGCTCCACTGCCGGTCTGCCTAACTTAATTTTATTTAAATGCAGCATCGAGATCAAAAAAGATTTTTGTATTCAGATGCAGACGTTTTCATCCATACTGAGGTGAAGTGCTATTATCTACACATGCAGATGTATACATGTCTCCTTTACCTCCTCTCTTTGCTCTTCATCTTCATCTCTGTACTTTTCTCCTTGCTTGTCTAAGGTGATTGTATACTGACCACTTAGCAGTCTGATCACTGTCTTAGCCCGACCACTTTAATCTCTGTAAATTATGATTCTGCGGGTACTATGCTATTTGGCCACAGGAAGAGGCATGGTGACTGGGTTACCCAACATGCTCGAGCCTTCACTTTTAGTTAAAGGGATAGTTAGACATGATGTGAATATTTACTTTCTTACTGAGAGGTGGATGAATAGATTGATACTGCTGTAATGTCTGAGCAGTAAATACAAAGCTACCATCAGCAGCAGTCCAGAAACAGGGAAACAGATCAAACAAGCAGCCTTATTAGCCTTGTTATTAGTATACAGATGTCAGAGTGGTATCAATCTTCTCATCTAACTGTCCACCATAAAGTGAACATTCCCCAAAATGTTAAACTATTCCTTTAAGATTATTATTTAATAATTCTCTTAAATGACTAGTGGTTATTAAAGTAATTTATGTTTACCAGTGACATAAAAAACAGGAATAGGAAGGCTGGGAAGATGTTCGCTCTCTTTCCTGCTCTTACGGGAAACAGATCAAACTGTGACCCACATACCAACGAGCTGAATGTAGCAAACCATGAATTTAGTGGACCGCTCCAGCCCTCATCAACATGTTGTACATTTATATGCAGGTTTAATATAGCTGCATGTTTTACATACATGTGAAGTTTGCTGCTCCTTCAGAGACATGCTGCTCTTTATGAACTCAACCGTGGTGACGTTTTCTCAGCAGCTGAGGAGCATCTGATGCAGTTTGCCTTATCTTTGTTTTAACCTCTCTACGTGGGCATTTTAAACGTTATCCATTTGACACAATATTGGCTTTTTCCACCATGTTTGTCACCCAGACTGACAGTTCTCAGTTCTCCCAGAGGCTCTTTTGGTCATGTACCAGATGAAGTGAATGTAGACTACTAACGTGACAACAGCAGGAGAGGGAAAATGCCTTATGCGCGTGCCTTAAATCATTTTGTAGTTCAGCTCAAGCTCAGAGCAGCAAAAGTCTGATGCTGAAAGCTTCAGTATGTAATGAAAAAAAAAACAAAATAGTTAGTTTTTTTTTTTTTTCGATCAAATAGAAGGGTGATTTCCCAAGTCGATCAAACAAAAGGATTACTCCTCCACAAATCTAAACATGTTCTGTGTTATTTCATGAAGAGTTCTTCTTCATGAAATAATAATATTTCATGAAGAGTTCTTCTTCATGAAATAATAATATTTCATGAAGAGTTCCTCTTCATGAAATAATCTGAAATGTCCATGAGTTTGTGCAGAGCTATCATAACATACCAACACCAGAGAGGTAAAAGTAGGTGTGAGTGGGGTGAAGAAAGTTGAATATACTCGTGGGACCGGTGAGAGTCTGACACTGTTGGATGACCACAGCTGTGACAATACAACCTGGGGTCATTCTCCCTGCCCGCTCAGCCCTAAAACTTCTCCCTTGTTGTCATCATGTCAAGGGGTTACTATTTTCATGGAGGAAGACTTCTGAGGTCAGTTTAGTCACTTTCTCCCACAGCTACCAAAACAGGTGGGATCCTGTCTGCTCTGGTCACCGGTGGGGGGAAGGGAAACAGCAAATAAGACAGAAAGAGAATCCAGTTACTATGGAAATATCACCAATATTGCTATGGGAACTGGAGCACCAGAGCATGCTTTGTCTAGGATCTAGCTGTAATCGTCTCTCAGAAAGAAGCTTATGGTAATATGTGATGCTCTTATGAATTAATTTGTCAGGCTTTGTGTCCCAGCTGACATCATAGACTTTTATCAAATGGAAATTAGCATCTCCTCGGGGTAAAGCATGCACGACATGAGAGTGCTTCAGAAATACGCTGTTCAACTTTTTACTCGCCTCCAGTCAGCGCCCCAGTGTTACAGGGCATGGTTCAAAGATTCACAGGTGATTCACTATCATATTATTTTGTTTACAACTTGACATCTCACCTTTTCAGTTTTAGATGGGGAGAAGTAAATATTTGATTTTAATACTTTTGTTTTACAGTGAATAACATTTGAATGTCTCCATGGACCTGTTCACAGAGACACTCATTCCATTAACAAGTGTCTTGGTTGATCCGATCACAAGTTTATAGCTCTAAGTATTGGTGTGAAGATGCATCGAGGTCTGATCGCTCTGACCACATTTGGAGGTGGTGTGGTCACATTCTTTTAGCAGTGTGTACCTGAATGTGTCCTGGGCCACAGTGAAGGACACAATGTCTGAATATTTCAGAAGGCCTATAGAGATATACCATTAGTGCGTTAAATTACTTGGTTGGCAATTTGGTTTCCCTGGAACACACCAAGGAACACACACACTGTAGTGTCTATCTATTGTCTACTGTCTATCTTGTTTTAATTTACTGAAGCTGTCAACAACAGTCTTTTGGTGCTCTGAGCTTTGCCTGAACAACAGAATGATCTGTTCAGGGGAGGTACATTGCTGCCTCTCACTGTTTTTGGTCTTTGTAAACAGAAGTGATGCACGTGTTCATTTGTTTATAGAGTGGGTATGATCACAGGTGGTCAGTCGAGACGCATGTGGAGACACATTTTAATGCTAGGTGTGAACTGACTGATCAGATCACCTGAAATGAATGTAAATGCCACGTCTGAACAGGGCTGATATGTAAAACAACAATTACAAGTATGTTTTTTTTTTGTTTACTTGTATTTCACTTGTCTTCATGATGACTTCACAGTAACACTTTTCCCTCAAAACTTTTGAGCCGAGGGCTCACATTGACCACATTGAACAGGAGACCTGGCAACCTCTTAACACAGCATGAATTGTGAAGGGCAGCTCTTTATCCATGATAGTCATGTAGTCATTCTTAGGGCTTTAATCGCAGGAGGGATCTAATAATCTGAGATCATTATATAAGTGTGTCAGTTCCAGCCTTGTGTCAAACTCCTCCTGAGTTTTAGAACTGAGAAGTTTTGCATAATTGTCCAATTATTTCTATTATCTGCTTTTGTTAATTGTTTCCTTAAATAGGGTAAAATGTTTTTGAAAACATATGAAAGAAGAGCTGAAATAATTAGTCAGTTAAAGGCAGACACATATTATAGCTGTTTAGTCAATTATCATTATGATGTGGGTGTGATGACTGATGGGACCAAGTTGGACTGGGTCTGTCTCAGTCTGGGTCAGTTGGTGTTGACAGTCTGCAGATAAAATCATATAGTGTGTGATATGTAAAGAATCTAAGTCTTGAGATCCAGCCTCTGTTAGTTGTTCTCACAAAGACTTTTTTTAAACATGTTTGCGACTGACATTGGTGACCAATGATGTCAGGCCTGTGTCGCCCGAGGGAGACATACGAGTAGATAAACAGCTTTACCTAACCTGGAGTCACCCAGTTCCCTCCGTAGGCTCCACAGCCCGACATGCTTCTCCAGCCAGGATCTCTCGCCCCAACCCTGAGCTTTTTTCCTCTTCTTTTCAGCACAAATGTCACTGCATATAAACAGTACAAACTGCTGGCTGCCGTCCATGTTTGTTGTGGTTCAAGAACATGCAACATTTGGTGTTGTCGCTGGATTTGCAGGGTCATCTACCTCCAGAGCTCCAGTGGTTACAGATCAGTGTTTCACTGTGTTGTCTAGTGTCTGAAGTCACTCGCAAGTTAAATGTCTGGTTTGTCCAGGTTTGGCCCTTAAGCTAATTAGTCTATCATGTTGTCCAGTTGTAGCCCAAGAGGTATGGGAAGGTGTCCAACATGCTTTTAATTGTGGACACACTACCGGTGAACTGGTGGAAACACTACCTGTTTAGCGAACCACAGCCCATTCGGGGTAATGTGTTAATGTCAGGAAATAGAAAAGAAGCAGATTATGTTACAGAAAAATAAAAAGTAATAACGTGTGTTTGTAAAGACTCACAGGTTGACTCTGTGACACTGATCTGGATATGAACCTGCTGTTTTGTGCTAACTCATTTTGCACAAAACTTCATTTTTTTCCCCAAGCCTCATAACTCACTGGAACACAGAGATCTACATTGCTAATCACCTGTTTGTTTGCTTGCCTGGTGTTTTCTTGTTGACTTTGGATCTTTTGATGTGATGATGAATATGTTTCTCATTTTTATTTAATTTTTTACCTCGTGCTGTCAAGTTCTTTTATTCAGTGGTGGCTAAGAGAACAAGCAGCACAGGGTGATGTGTTTATGTACTTGTGGGATAATTGGAGAATGATGAACCAGTGTGCCCAGTTGAGTCTCCCCCGGCGTTTACCTTCTCCATCTCTCCACCACCACAATAGAATGTGCTTTCACTCCTCACCAGCCTGATGACTTGCTTCCTTGGTTTGCGTGTTTGCCTATGTTTAAATTGGGAAGACGGTGCTGAATACGTATCAGGGGGTATCTAGGCCATGTTATTCATGTAACATTACCTACATGCAGTGAATATGTAGCATGAACTGTGTGTTCTCATATTCATGCGCCCAGCTCTACACGTGTGTTTGTATGCACATGCTCATTCCACTTTGCCTGTGGAAAGGTGTTAAAGCCACCGCAACATATTCTTGTCAGTTTTATAAACCATTAAAAAAAAAAAATAAATAAAATAAAATAAAAAAATACACACACACACACCACTTGGAAGATGTGGCCTTGGAGGGGTTTTTGATATGACAGGTTGGTCAGGGAGCAGCAGAGTGTTTTATTGACATAACCAGTCATTCCTGTCTGACTGGGGAAGGAAATGAATTTCCTACTCTGCTATTAATGAATCCAGCAATTCAGGATGGATAGAATAGTGACTAAAAATATAATAAAAGAATCAGAATAGTTTCACGGTCGTCCTTATCAACAGCTTGTTTACTCTCAGAAACCCAGATTCAGCTTAGAGGCTCCGTGCGATTCAGGGAGCACTCAGATACGTGAAGAGTTTCCAAACAGCAACTGGTTGATAGTAAGGGAAACCGGGTGTGTGTACTTTGATGTCTGAGCTTCCATAGGGGCGTGGAAATATTCTCCACAGACACGAGGCGGAGATGCTCCACGGGGAATATCACTGGTTGCTTAATTGAACCTTTCTATTTATGATACCAGCCTCACCTCTCTGAATTCACCGAGCAGCAGTACAGGAAACAAGTGCTGTCTCCCAGGGGGAACAACAGAAAAAAGGAGGGATTCATTACACAGTGCAGGCATCAAGAAAAATACCCAGCTCCTCTGTGCCTATTGTATTATTCAGTGATGTAAAACCTGGGGGGTTTATGAGGGCATTACGCTAAGATTACAGAGAAAACCCTGCGCCCATCATGGGCGCAGCAAGGAAGATTAAAAAAAAAACTTTGATGCAGATTTGCAGATTTGCCAGATCCCAAGAAGGAAAAACAGAAGAGAAAGAGAGAAAAGAAAATCATGGCATATGATGCCATGATTTTCTTAGCTTTCAAACCTGCATGGTTTGAAAGCTAATAATCTCCATCACACACCACCTTACACACAGACCTGGTCGGACACTGCTTGGCTATACTGTGTTTTTTTTTGTTTTTTTTCACCGTGGCCACAACGACTATTCAAGGAGACAAGAACACTGACAGGATGAGCAGGACATGATCAGGGAAGGATGTGTCCGACAGACTGGAGGAGAGGTGGGAAACACCGCTCTCATAACACTCAGTCAGCACTTCCTGAGCTTTCATCAAGCTCAGATGCTTTACTGGACAGTCCAGCTGTTTCTTGTTGTGTCCCAGTTGGAAAAAGATGCAGCCTTTACTGAAAGGATACTCGGGATGGAGTGGCTGTTAAACGGACTGGTTAAATACTTAGGAACCCACTGGGGTTACCATGAATACCCAAAGTTGCACCTTTATACTTCACACTTAAAAAAACTGTAAGAAGCCAAATGAGTAAAACCTATAACAATAGGAAAAATGTAATTAGCACTGCTGTTAACATAATGATAAATCAGTTAGGAAGACTTTGGAGGCACCGTCATTTCATTTGTTCAGCCACACTTAACTTTCTGTCAGTAATCATTTGGAATTCAGCACTCCTGCTTGACAGACTTTGCACAGTACTTGGTCTGCAACTAACAATAATTTTCATTTTGAGATGAATCTGTAAATTATTTTGTCAGTGAATTAAGTGTTTTGTTTTTAAAATGTGAGACAATCATGAAAAGTCCCAGAGGCTGAGATTACATCTTCAAATGTCTTGTGTCATTGTAACTTTGTTCAGCATCATATAAATGCACTGGCCGCTCTGTTTGAGTGGGGGTTTCATGTTTTTCCTGGACAGCTGTTTCCATGGCAAACCTCTCAAGATTTTTATCTCTACGTCAAGCTCTCTTAGGCACCTAATCTGCACTAATACTCTCTGAAATAAGGAGGAGCACAGGGCCAGGGGTTACACTCCATTAGCTCTGCCGGACCCATGACTGAGTGCTGCATTTCATGGAGAACCATAGTACTAAATGAATCACCTGGAGTCATTTATTGTCAACTTTGGATTCTGTTTCAACACAACATATTCTGATATTTTGGACTGTTGACATTCGTGGCCTAGTTAGATTTGATATTAAGTTACACAGTACATGCAGTACATTTGAAATTTAATCCCAGAAGTAAGCACTGACATACCTCATACACAAGCTTTTGTCAGAAACATTAAAAATAGCATATCTGTACTGACAGGATTTTCATAGAGGAGCAGGTATCTGTACCATCGTGTACGCGTGGAGTCAGTCATATTCCAACCCTTCAGAGTAAAGAGAGGTTTACCATTCAGTCACTTTTCATCAGAGGACGGCTTTCATTTGTACAAAAGTGTAGCTACATCGCAAGAGGCGCTCAGAAACACTGGAAGTTGAGAAGTATGTCTCCTCTGCACACAGCTTTTAATTCTGCCAGAACTGTGCGTGCTTTTCCTCATCTAGCACTGTGCAGAGGAAGCTAAAGAGGTGACAGGTTTCCACTGGATTGGTGGTGTCTTAACTACAGAGCACATTCTCCTTCTTACTGCTTAGCAATTCTTTGTTAAAGTTCTCAGTTAGAAATAAGTACTTTTTAAAAACTTTTTCATTTAGTGCAGTAAAACTCTGCTGTCTTTGCTGCTGGTTAAGTTAAATAAAATTTTTATTGAAATTAAGGTTTCATCGTTGTCCTCAGCTGTTGTACTGCTGAATCTCCCTACAAGTAGCTTCAAATGTGACACTGCAGTAATTTCAGTCGCTGTAGGGAAAAGGTCTTTTTATTATCCAAACATGAGCTTCACACACAAAACGTCACTGTAAACACTAAACTTTCTGAGGAGCTTCTTGAGGGTCAATATCAGATTGTCAAATGTAGTTGTGACCTACTTTTGACCTTCATGCAGTGTTAGTACTGTCAGCAGCTGTTAAAAACAAGCTGTCGTCTTGTCAGGATCTCCAGAAAGACTGTGGGCTAATCAGCTTACCCTGTCTGCTTTAGCAGGTGACCCTAGACACTGTAGTGGCTCTAGATGACAGTTGGTGGAGGTCAGGTTATCCCTGTTTCTCTGAATGAGAGGCCCAACACCACTTGCACCACTAATTAGTAGCAGATCACACCTACATATTGTATGCACCACTCAGGGGCAGGCTTAGAAATGTTGGTCCAGACTGGGGCTCATTTTAAAAATTTATAAAATTAGCAAAAATGTGTTTTGCATCTTTTTTGTATCTCTTTGTTTTCATTTCACATCTGTCTACTTATTGTCATTGTTTCTTTTCTATTAGTGGTTGTTTTGCGTTGTTTTTGGTTGTTTGTTGTCTCTGTGGTTGTTTGATCGGGGGGGGGGGGTTGATTTGAGGCCCTGGTCCAGTGGCCCTGGGCCTGGACCCAGTAGATCCATTCAGTAATCCATCCATGATACTAATAAGCCTACTATCTATCACCCTCTGATCGTGGTGGTGGTGGTGAGGCACCAGGGGTGATTCCAGGTAAGGCCTGTGCCACTCCTGACACCATTCAGCTGTTTGATGTTTAGTCCACAAGAATATGTTGCACAACTACACTTTATCATAATCCAGGTCACCTTGATGTTACAATCCGTTCCTATACGATGGAGCACCGAGATGTGTCATTGACTTAAATGGCCTATAGGCTGAAAGCCAAATGTAACAAAATAAATGTGTGCATGAAAAAAAATATCCAGAACAATAGTAATCAGTCATGTATAACTACCTGTTTCTCTTTATTTTGAAGCCTCAGTTTGGATTTGGCAGCAGGGGATGGTGAAATGGACATTTGTCATTTTATAGATTTTCAGTGAGAGTACAAACTGCACAAGTGACCCTGAAACTGGAAGCCAGACTGTCATTATATGTCTCTGGAAGTGAACATGAGCGTGTTCCTCAGTTAACATTCATGTGGAAGTGACTTTGTGTGGATTTGTTTGTGGACCATAGGCTGTCAGGATGATTCAGCAGTGCCCCCTCCCAAGGCCTTATCCCTCCACCACATACCAACACAGATCTTTCCAGGGTGCTTTTGCACCATTAGTCCCACATGGGCAACAACATCAGGCCCAGAGAAAGAGAGAGGGGAAGAGAGAGAGGGAGAGAGAGAAAAGGGCTCGGCAGGCGGTTGAACTACTGGCATGGTGAGCTTGCCCTGAAAAGGGCACATGCCTCCCTGCGCAATTATCCACTGTGCATAGAAACAGCACCCCCACCCTCATCACATAAGCGCGCACACAGACACACACACAATGGTTTGACCAACACAACTAAAAATGGACACTAACAGAACAAGGCTATGTTAAGATCCCCGCTCAGATGAGGGATTGACATTTATGTTCACATAAACTGTTTGTGAAATTAAAGATGAGTGAATTGGGTGCAAATAGGGGTGGTTGATTGGTCAAATTTCCTGATTCGATTTGATTCCGATCATTGAGGTCTCGATTCGATTACCAATTGATTATTGAGTATCCATTTGACAACAGTAACCCAAAATACACCATAAACGTAATTCAATTAAGAAAACAGCTGCTGAATTACTCAACTTCTCTTTTATTGAGAAACACCTCAATATGTAGTATAGCTGTAACTTCCAAATTATTCCTTTTTTTTTTTTTTTTTTTTAACTCGTTTTAGATGTAGTTATTCACCGGGGCTAATAATGTCGTCCCCTCGTGGAGAGTACGTTGATCCGGTGGAATGAGGCTTCAGACGGTTGTCTCTTTAGCCCACGCAGCCTCATCTGGATGGAAGCGCGACATGTGAGCCCTCATCCACCCGTTTTCTATACTGCTTGATCCGTCAGGGTCGCGGGGGAGCTGGAGCCTATCCCAGCTGACTATGGGCGAGAGGCGGGGTACACCCTGGACTGGT
>JBBMJY010000004.1:2228510-2284651 GCA_037833715.1 Toxotes lorentzi
GTGTGTGTGTGTGTGTGTGTGTGTGTGTGTGTGTGTGTGTGTGTGTGTGTGTGTGTGTGTGTGTGTGTGTGTTTTAGGCCTGTGTTTCATGTAGAGTCAAAAAAATGAGACAGATACAGTAAAATGTGGTAAAGGTTCTTCTGAATGCAGAAAACAAACTATTATCATGCCCTTAAAAGAGAGACCTTGCTTAGCGATTCACACTTTGGATGCTGTAAGATGAAACCGTGCTGTAGGTCGCACCAACTCTCTGGCATACATACGAGGATGCGTTGTGACTAGACCTGCCCAGCTGCAAAGGCGTGTTCTGGGCTATAAGAGGAAACCTCTGAAACTGCATCTGCTCTGAACTGCAGTGCTAAAGAAAGCAAGCGCGTGTTTTGGTGGCGTTTTTTGGCACAGGCCAAAAATCATGTACCCGTCCGGTCAATGCAGTCAGTCCAGTGACCCATAAGAGTTTAGGGTGACATTGTTTTTTGTTTTTAAAGCATCAAAGTCGATCATAGGCCGAGCAGTATCACGAAAGAATGGTGTCAGTTTTTTTTCTCCAGGATGTTCACCTGATTCAAAAACTCATCTCAGCCGTAAAGCTCCCCATGAAGACTCAGTATAGTGACTGTGGTCATATGTTTTGTGTCACAGTAAAGCCGGTGGTGCCAAAATGCAGTGTCCCGAAATCAGTGCCTTTTGGGAAGTCAGCTGAGCTGACGTGTGTGGAGGAGGAGGGCTTCCCCAAGTCCCAGTACCAGTGGTTCAAGAACAGGGAGGAGATTCCCGACGACCCCAAGACCAGCCTCAAGTTCTTCAACTCCTCATACATGCTCAACGCAGACACAGGAACTCTGGTTAGTATGAGCGTGCATGTCTTTGGACAAGGACACGCATGAGCTGCCAGGGCTGGGCGGCAGGGACGGTGGCCTGACGCCCAGGGGTGGGGGCGGATATTTTGGGGAGACAGTTGATGGTGCGAGAGGGCTTGAGCCACGAGGGGAATCTGCTGTCCTCGTTTGCACATTCCTCAATTCTCGCTCGCTTTCCAGCGCAGCTCAGTCTGCTCAGTGGCTCGCCCCAAACACCCTCCTGTCAACCTTCATGCTGGCCTCTAAGATGGGACACGTGACTACAAACTACAGTGTTGGTCTTTATGTGAAACTCGTAGTTGTAAACCGATGATGTTTGGAGAGACTTTTTTTCTACTGCATTTATTTTGTTTTGGCTGTTATTTTTAGACAGATGACAGATAACTCAGTAACGCTCTGCTCTGCTCCTCCTGTGTGAAGAAATCATGTCCACCAACTGATGTACAGTCAAAATTGATGAAATGTATTATTATTTTGTCTTAGATCACATTATTTATCTAGGAAAAAGTTTTAGCTTCATTAGAGAATTTTTCTACAATTCATTATTTCTGATGCTTTACACGTATTTTTACTTGAACATAAAAAACACATTTAAAAAAGCTACACTTTGTTATACATTATTGTATATAGACATAAAAAAGAGGGAAAAGAAAACATTTTTATGACTTAGTGTTCTCAGTTCATCTAACACTCCTATGAATACAGTGAGTGCAGTGAGTCTGACCATGATTGCACAGGCAGTACTGTGTAAGGTTAAGCTACGTACATACTTCCCTTCCTGTGCTGAATCCCAGACGATGTCTGATCACTGTAGCAGCTCGTTTGTTCACTATTTTATCAGGAACAGACAGCAGGAAGTCTAATTCTGCTCAGTTTCCATATCAAAGTCCACTGACATGGTAATGAACGTTGAATGTAAATGTGGTATGAAAGTGACTCCTTCTCAGCTCAGTTCTGTTTTTTTCCTTCCACTCTGAGAGTTAGCCTCTGCAACTTTACACTTTAATTATAATATATTATATACTATATATATATATATATATATATATATATACATATACATAATAGTAGATTTTGTCATAATCCAATATGTTCTAAAAACTTGTATAAACAACTGTTGATTGAACAAACACATTTGTTTATTAGATTGGATTAGATAATTAATCATATTGAATCAGTTGTGTAATGAATTGCTTTGCGATTCCTCCCATGCAGAAGTTCATTGCCGTCAGAAAAGAAGATGCAGGGGAATATTTCTGCAGAGCGAGGAACGATGCAGGATACTCTGAGTGTCCCCCCCAGAAGATGGAAGTGTGTAAGTGTGTCACAGACACGATGTTAAAATGAATATCCCATGTGATGATGGACTAGATAATCAGGGCTGATTCAGGAGCATGCGCTCCACTGTGTCTTTTAATATCATGTTAACCAAATGTCAGTGTTTGATTTGTGCTTTCTTGCTTGAACTCCACAGATGATATTGATGTTGTGGGGATTATACTGGGAGTGCTGGTGGTGGTCGTAGTGCTCCTGTGTATAACAGTGGGGATCTGCTGTGCATACAAGAGAGGCTACTTCTCCAGCCAAAAACAGACAGGGAACAAGTAAGACATCAACACATCCTCCTATTCAAATAATCAACAAATACATATAATACATGTAATATTATCCCCTCTGTCATCCATAAAACCTTAATGTGCTTTTTGTCCTGTAGTTACAAAGTCCCAGCTAAAGGAGATGGAGTGGACTACGTCAGGACGGAAGATGAGGTTTGTAGACATCAGTTAGAACTGGATCCACACAGACAAAAAGTATTAAAGCTGATTTTGAGATTGAAGGGCTGGAAGCTGGGAAATCAGAATAGAGATTTTAATATATGGTCAGCAGTAATACAGAGTAATTAAATTACGCTTAATGGGATAAAACATGCTGCTTTAATAAGCCATACTCAGGGTCTCATATGCTGCTGGTTCAGCTTTTTAGTGAAATTTGTTGTAGAAAACATGGCCAGTGTGGGCCAGTGTGGCAGACCTGAACTAAACCTGGGTCAGACTGAACCTGTTTTGTTTAGATGAATAGTAAAACTTGCTTGAACCAGATTTCTTAATGTTACCTGCAGTAGGGTCATGATAAAAGTCTGAGTCTTTAACGGGGCTCAGTATTTATCAGTAGGTCAAACGTGTAATGGCCAGGGATCAGACTATTTCCAGTGTGTGAGCAGACAGCATCAGTGTAATACTACACTACAGTGTAATACTACACTCAGTCAAAATTCAGTCAGAATTAGAAGGAGTATAGTTAGTTATTACTACAATTACTGCAATAATGAACCCTTCAACTTTCACTGCTTAAAGTTTTAATCTGTGTCCTTTGTTTTAACATCTGCACGAGTGTATCATGTGTATGATGTGTAGGACTAAATCAGATCAGTCTTATCCCGTAGAGTGACAATGAGACTAAGACGATGAATTCAATGAGATGTCTTTGTCTTAAGACACTTTTGGGACACAGAGCTCTGGTCTGCATCTGCCAGACACCAAGTGTGGCTCATCACCTGCTTAAGTGCTTAAATTGTTCTACTCTTAAATCCCTTTCTGTAGAGCAGTGAGAGAGATTAACATCTCTGCCGAAATCCAAAGAGAACAGATATTTTCTTTAGAAGGAAACTAGAGTAAAAATACTGTGTCTGTATTACTGTTGAACCTCTGTGATAAGGTGAATTCTTACATTTCGGCTGTACGTTCTCTGCAGGGGGATTTCCGACACAAGTCGTCATTTGTGATCTGAGAAGGGAGAGGACGATGAGGGGCATTGTGTTGAGTGAAAGACATAACATGTGGGACTGCACTCCACGCTGTCTGACCACGGAGCTGCCGCAGTTCATGACTGAGTGTTCTCAACTGCTCAAGTTTGCCAAAGGCGACAAGATTTCACAGGACAACAAAACGTAAAACTATTACACACATAGGGACTGAGGTGAATTTGTCAACTTTAATCACCACCAGCTGAATTCTTTTGCTAAATTATGGAGTTCTTAATTTACAGTTATTGCATGGTTTTAAACAGGAATCGAGGTGGAGAAACAGAAGCATTTCTTTGTTCTGCCCGGTAGAAAAGAAGGAGTCTCTCTCTCCTCAAAAGTCAGTCTATCATGACACATTTCTACTGTAAACTTTTAGCTTCAAACCTTTTGTCATTTGTATAACCTTTCTTTTCTACTGTTGAAATTTGTCAGACTATTTTTGATGGAATATATTTTAAAATGCCTATAGATAAATGTTTACTTTTTTAAATATTTGTAAAATACTAACATGTTTTTTTTAATTACTATTATTATTATTTGGTTGTGGATAAAAAAAATGATGGTATAGTTTAACCACTTTGCATTAAGCTGTAAGCATTTACACCTTTGCAATCAGAAAAAAAGAAAGACAAATGAAACATGACTTGTATTAGCATATCAAGTAGTTCTTGATCGGCGGTCTTACATATTTAATTTCTCTGCTGGCAGTGCCCAGTTTTTGTTGCGAGAGACTTCCATGTTAATGTTTGTAGATAGATTAGTAAGAGGCTTTGAAGAGTGCCAGTCAAATGCTGTGAAACACTGTCCACAATCAGTGCTGCGTTTTCTTCATTTTAAGTGTCCTTCTATGCTTGCTGTTAATCTTGTATATATTGAATTTACTCTCCAGGATAGAGTTTTGCTGTCATACATATGTTCAGTATAACACTATAATAATAACAATGATAATAATAATAATGATAATGATATAATACAGGGTTTGTAAGTTAACCTTCCAGCCCCCCCACCCCACCCCAAAAAAAAAAAACTAGAGAAAATATGTTTAATTAAGTTTTACTTTGAAAAACTAGACATGGTACTACCAAATTCAACAGAGTAAAAGCCTGAATTTGAATTCTGAATGGAAACAAATTGGATGACGTGAAACACAGAACACAGACCTTTCTGTTACTGCCAGTGACATTAAAAGCCTGTTATCTGGACCAGGTTATTTAAACTACTGAGTCACCTATTTTTAAGCTATAATTACTAAAGGTACCACCAACATCAGAGGAAATGCTCCAGCTCTGCAGCAGATACACGTCATCATGGACCCTGGTTGATAACAAACTGTTTTTACTAAAACTTAATTAGAGTAGATCTCATCTAACATTTCTAACCTTTAGCAGTGACTAAATGTTTTAGTTGGAAAGAAGAATGATTTTAGGTTTGACTGAAGCTCATATTGTTCTCATCTCTCTCAGCGAAGCTGAAGGCAAACAGGACTGACCCTGCACTTCAGCGTTTCAGTGACATACAGCTGGAGGGTCTGGAGGGTTAACACTTATATTGATTGTATATAGATTTTTCTCTCTCTCTCTCAAGATTATGTAAAGTGGTGAAAAATGTTTAAAAAAAAAAAATCCTATATGAGGCGACATGAAACTCTAAGGCTGAGAAAAGGTAACATTTTATCATATCATTCAGAACATATGAAGACGAGCGTCTGAACAGCAGCAGGGTAATCCAGTCATGATTCTAGCCTTGTGTCAGATTCAGAGAGGTGTCCACAACAAAGTGCTCGCTCCTTCAAAGCTCTGTTAGTTTTCAGATCCAACCAGATAAAACAACTGCAAACACCTGACGTGCATCAGTCTTCATGTGAGCTCCACGCAGCTCATGTGAATCTCTGTTCGGCTGTTATGAACGTTACCTGATCAGGTGTGGTAAAATGTGAACTGAATATCAGTCATGGTAGAGACGATCTGCCCAACGTTTGCACATAGGAAGTTGTCAACACTGCTCAGTCTTTTTTTTTTTTTTTCTTTTCAAGTTGCATTAAGGAACCAATAGGAAAAAAAAGTACCATTATACTAATGAACCCGTGTAAGTTCAAAAATGAATCCTGTTACAGGTACATGACTGTGTATGTCACACAGCACACAGATGCAGAACTTCCTCCTCATTTCTAAAGTTCATTCCTCTTAAGTGCCTTCTGCCTTTAAAGTGGTCTGTTTCCTCCACACTCTCTCCCTCTTATATACACTTCTACAACACTGTCAGGCTTCGTGTCTTGCTTTCATTTCACCACCAACATGGCGTTTGAGAGGAATGATGTCTCTGCAAATTTCCACCTCCCTTCTCTACATATCTGCAAGTTTGTAAATAGCTTTTTTCATAGAGTTGAAGGCGTAGACATGTTGACGTAGACATAGAAATATATTAGTGCCTAAATATAGTGGGAATTATTTTTGGTAAAGACATGTGGCACTATGAGGAAAAAGAGAAAAAAAAAAGATGGCTATCCAATGCAGGGACATTTATATGGGCTCCGGTTTATAACATGTTATTTAAAAAAAAACGCTGAGGTATGTTTTTCATTTAGAACACCAGTAGGGTGGGGAATATTATTTTGAAACCCACCACTGTGCCACTGCTCTCAAGTATTGACAGAAGTGTCCTGCAGCTGTAACAGGGCTGTAACAGGCTTTCTATAAAGCAGAGTTCATGCAAAGTGTCAACAACAAACAAGGACCCATGATTTTCTGAACCAAACTCACACAGTAGAATGTCCATTCAGGGCCTGCTGTTTTTGTTTTTTTATTTTTGGTTTTTTTTTGTGAATTTTAGAACCACTCAATTTGTGATTAATAAACTCACTTCTAATATTACTGAAGACATTTGTCTTTTGTCTTTTTTTTTCTGCTGGTGTTTGCGTGTGAAGTGAGGATTCTGCCTCTGCACTGCCAGTTGTGTCATTTCATAATTTCTCTGCTCCTTCCAATCCCTCCTCAGCCCCCTCCAGAGTATCCTGCTGTTCACAGAAATCCCATTCAGTGTGAAGGTCCATCAAATATCCCACTGACAGCATCTTTGATCTAAAGCCGTAATCTATTAGAGGGAGTTAAGCCATTTCCATTTCCTACACTGAAAACAGCTTTCTTGTTCCTCTCTGGTAACTGTGCCAACTGGCAGCAAGTTCCTGGATAAAGAGCATTATAATCAATGAGCTCAGCAGGGATAATATATAGTAGTTTGCAGCAGAGCCAATGGACACTTTTATTTAAGTCACAGAAAAATCAATTAAAGCTTGTGTCACCTGTTTGGCTCAACATGGGATGAAAAAACATTTTTTTAAAAAGGTTTTTAGGACTGAGAACCTGATGAACCCTCTCAGATTATCATTAAATGAAGGACATCACCAACTTTTTTACTTTGTGGTTTAACAGACAAGATTTTGGAGGCTGATTCATTAAAGCTGCAGGTTCTGCAATATATGTGTCTGAAGTTACAAGAGCCTGAGAGTTGGGATAGAACAGGCAGATCTGTGGTTATGTACTGTTAGTCACACAGTGTATGAGGCATATGTAATGAGAGCCTTAATAATGAGAGCCTTAATAATGAGAATCTTATTAACGCCAGTGAATTTTATAGCACAGAGAAGTTTTACTTTCAAAACTGTCTGAGTTTGTGTTGTTGAGTTCTCTCCTCTGTCAATTTCAGGATGAAAATAAAATATTCAGAGTGCATGAATTCAGTCATTTTTGGATTTAAAATTAGTCCAAAAGCTCAAGTTAAATTTGGAGTAGTGAAATTCAGTGACAAAACTCAGGATGAAATATTTAAACTTGTCCCTCTTGACTTCTATTATGATTACAAGTTAAGATCATGCGACTGACAGACAGGACTGAAGTCTAATCAATACCATTCAGAGCTGATTGATTATCCTTGGTAACCTGGATGATCAAGTTTGAATTTTTCATTTTAAATTTTATTAAATGTAATCCAATTTTGGTATTCTCATTTTAACGTTAGTATTCAGTGCCAGTTAAATTTCACAATTAGGTTTATAGTTGCTGAGATTGAGATGAGATTTAAAATCATTACTGCTCTAATTTGCTTCCACAGAGGCGCCCCCAGCTGTTGTACAATCACATTAATCTTTACCAGATAATTACAAGTTACCACATCACACTCGTGTGATCTAATCACTGGACCATGGCTGGTTTTCAGGCTAGTTGTGCTGTCACTTATATTTTATTGTTGTCTTGTTTGAGAAGCCAGAACAACAGCAGTCAGATCACATCGCATGAGTAAAACTGCTCATTTTGACGCAGGCTGATCTTTTTTTAGAACTCGTGCAGTGACCTTTGAAGCGGTAGAGAAACTCTGCAGCGCTGCAGCATCAGCTGATTTATCAGTCTAATCCTAACATCAATAGACGTTATAGATACAGTCCAGGGTTTTTTCTCAGGTTTTGGCAGCGACGCACAGATTCAGACTGAGCAGAGAGCTACACACAGAAGTGTGGGCCGAGCACAGAGAGCAGAAAAACAGATGGGAGGAGATCGTACTTGACAGAAGGATGTAGCCTGTTTAGAAAATATCACAGCGTGATGTGACGAACTGACACACTGACAAGATATTTGTCTGTATGCGAGCGCGGCTACAGCTGCACCTACTGCTCTCAACCCTACATGAATAATTGGTTTCAGCCATGTCAGGACACCTAGAGGAGCTGTGCCTGCTCAGAGTGTGAAAGTCACTTCTCCAAATACAGACAGAGTTGTAAAATGTCACTGTGTGACACTCAGGTGTCCCAGCATGCTGTTGTAGAGACAATTGTTTTTTTTTTTTTTCTGTTTCAAAAGTGAGTCAGTGTTATGAAAGAACATTGTTTCATTTTGCTTGATGCAAAATAAAAGCCTGAGGGGAGTCATTTAACTGCTGTAAAGTTTGATCATAAAACTCCTCACAAAAGGAGGATCATTATAATCCTTTTACATAAGTCACAAGAACTAATTACAGTTAAGAGAATCTGTTCCCGGAGGAGCCTCGTAATGAGCTGAAGTCACACACACACACACACACACACACACACACACACACACACACACACACACACACACACACACACTCTATAAACATAATATTGAATATGTAATTGTAGATGGTGTCAGTGTGTGTGAAACGTGGCTGAATGCTGACGTATCAGCTCACTGTCATATTTGCTTCTTATTAAAAAGTTTATCAGATGGTTTTGTATGAAATACCAACGCTGCACTGACTACAAGTGAAAACCTTTTTAAAGTTTCAGAAGCTTTCCATCTGACCAAGAATTAATATCTGGGGTAAAAAAAAAAAAAATCAGCGCTTATCATGGGGATGAGGATTTATTTTGACATGGAAATTTAAAATACTGAATAATGGCACAAAATATCAGGAGCTTAAATGCAAAAACCTTCTGAACTGACGAGTTGATCCGTCTCCTGCGGTGGTTCAACTCTGACCTCTAGTGAGGCAGCACTGACATCACAGAGCTGGGTCTGTGATTTTCACTCAGTGGAAAGACTGTGAGTGAAAGCTTGAGCCAAAGGGACAGCAGGGAGGAAAACAGCAGCAATAGATTGACTATTAAAGTTAATGTTGATACACATAAACATTTATTGTTACTGCGAGTTACAGACACTAAGATGAGTTTAACTGAGCTTGTATGGACTGAAGTTATGCACAGCTGACCCCTTGTGCACAAAACTAGTACAACAACATGCTGTCATAAGTCAGTATTGTGATGAAAACGGTGATAATGTTGGATGATATTTGTTTCACACACAGTAACAGTAGTTTTAATTGAATAATTTAAAAAGACCATCCTGACCAATTTACCACTATGATGAGTCTGATTTTGGTTTAAAACAATATTAAATAACTTTCTTTTCCATTCCTGGCCTTGATGAAACAGGCTTTTAATGTCTGACACTATAGAAAATAACTAACTTAAGGACTTGGTCAAATGAACAAATAACAGATTAAAACATATTAAAAGAGAACAGATGAGATGAAAAGCATCAGATGCTCAAAAAGGCGATCACATCGTAAAAGACAGCAGCTGTGAAACGGCTCCTGATGCAAACAGCAGTGAAGCTGAAGGTAGATGGTAACACATGACTCCACACTGAAGCCTCACTACTCAGCACTTTGTTCTGTGCTACTTGGAGTTTCTGTTTCAAAGCTTTTATGAGGCTCCACTAACATCAACCAGCAGCTCAGTCAAATTAACGGTGGATCAGTAATGATTGAGAAGAACTACAGAAAATTAAACTTAAAGTTCAGAATATGAACTGAAACTGTATCTAAATGCTGGTAATTTGTATTTCTATATTTCTGTAATCCATATTCATGTGAGTAATACAGCTTTTTAAGTATGTGACTTCTGTCTGGCCAGTTATGTAAGCACATAGACTAGTGAATCATTATTGTGAATCCTTGTTATTTTTGTTTTATTTTTATTTTTATTTTTAACAACAACAACAACAACAGAGCTGTGATTGTGGATAAACTGCTTCATGTTAAGGGGACACTCACCAGAGACAGTTGGAAGTCACTGCAGTAATGAGGAGTACCTGAAAATCTGCATTCCGGGTAGCAAAGTGTCTCACAGCCAGGGTTGGTGGTTTCTTCCGCCTGTTGATACTGCGCCAAAAAAGTGCAGGTCTATCGTAACTGGAAACTACACCTGTATTTCAAATATTCATATTCAACCACATGTTGTTGTCTTAGTTTAGCAGCGAGATTAAGTTTATATCAAAACTTCAAAGAGAAAAGAAAAAAGAGAAACTTCTCATCTAATAAATACAGCTTTGCTTCACATGACTGTCGACGCATGCGCAGTCAGCCGGTTGTAACTCGAAGTCCTGAATAATCTGGGAAGCTGTTCGCACTGCTCATCCCTCCGCGAAACCACCGGACCCCTGTGAGTGTCTGAGAGCTGGTCTACACAGCAGGAGGCGTCTTTTTCTCCGCGGCATCCAGTCACAGAGCTTCACCGACGAGCAGACATGAGCTTCTTTGGTTTCGGTCAAAGTGCGGACATCGACATAGTTCTGAATGACGCCGAAACGAGAAAGAAAGCTGAGCATAAAAGCGAAGACGGCAGGAAGGACAAGTATTTTCTCTTCTACGACGGAGAAACGGTGTCGGGGAAAGTCAACGTTACGCTCAAATACCCCGGAAAGAGGCTGGAGCACAACGGCATCAAGATTGAGTTCATCGGCCAGATAGGTGAGCGGTTGGCGGGCCTGCGCTTCACACCGAGCCCGCTGACAGAAGTAGCGAAAGTCTGACAGGAGATGTTCGGTAGCTAGCTACAGGCTCTGAGCGCACCACCAAACACGCACGCTGTCTGCTTTATTACATTTGTCTTAATAAGTGAGGTGTGCAGCACTTCAACTTTACACACGCCAACAGCAGACTGTTGTACTGTCATAACAAGTGTCAGTGCGGAGCGTTGGTCTCGTGACAGACGTTGGTGCGAGCTAACGTCAGCTGACACGCTCAGCCATTGGCTAGCTGCCTCATTGACCTTTGACCCCTGTTTATTTAAAACGTCGATCTGTTCTCTTTGAAAGGACCTGTGACTTTCTTAGTACAGTTCACACATGAAAGTCCAGGGCTGACGGTACACACAGTGCAGTTAGTTACAGGCTGAAAATGAAAGTTGCTGTTGTGCTGTGAGCAAACCGAATCTGAACGTTACAAATGATGGCACATCATTTTTCTTGGATGGTTCTCACAAGAAAATATGTTTCATGGAGCTGAAGTCAATTTCTGCAGTAGGGTAGTGTAACTGAATACTTTGTACTTGCACTAATTAAATATGCACTACACACCGATTACTTTCTAGAATATGATTTTCTGTGCAAATCATATTGTAAACATAATGTATTGTATAGTTAATATCAAAATAGTAGGGAGGGGTGCTCAGCTGCAAGACTAAATGTCTAAATAATCGAATTGATCAAACAAGCAGGGGCACTTTGATAGTTATGCAGCGCAGCCTTTATTCCATAAGCTGATGTTTCAGCCATAGTATATCTTATATAATTAACTGTAACACAGTAAAGTAGACTTAGCCCTTAACATTTAAATGCTGTTCACATGTTAATGTGTTAATAATCGAAACCTCATGATATAATTCACAAATGTAACATTGACATATTTCTGACACTATAGAAAATAACTTAAGAACTATAGAAAATGCTCTCAGGCTGTCACAAAAACCAATGAGAAGAACTACTTAGATTAACTTTAGAGACTGATGTTTTTTTCAGCTATTAAAGTACAGTACATGACATGTCATGTAATACACCATGTAATACCCTGATTTTACAAGTGTCAGGACACTGTAACAACATCAGGCAGTATATCCATAAAGAATAAGTCAGTTTTACATGGTGAACTTTAAGTTGTGTGGGAGCTCTGTTAAAAAAAAAAAAAAAAGCAGTAAACATTCCAGCTCTTCATTCAGTCTAGCTTCAGTTTTTACGAGCGCATACTTTTCTAGTTTAAATTCTTTCACAGTTTATGGAAACCCCGTCTTTATATTTGGTCTTAGTTTGGGTTAAATGCATATTTTGCAGCAGCAGTAAGAACTTCCTCTTATTTGATCCTTGCCAGACACCATGAACGCATCTTGAAAGTTTTCTCCACTGCTGTGCCCTCCCTTCCATTCCCCTTTTTCTTCTCACCACCATCGTCTCCAAATGAGAAGAAGTACTTTGGATGGGAGAATTTCTTACAGCATGAATCAAATAAGACTGTGAAGCACTGCAGTGGACGTAGTATGAGGGCCCAGTCACTAAATAACCACTCATTATCTGAATGATTTACCAGTCTAAAGTATCTGCAAGGCATTGGACATCAATAATAGTCAAGACAAAGCAATTCCAGTCATAAGGTCAAGTCTAGGCTGTTTGCTGCTGTCAGCTTTAAAGGAAAAGCCTGAACAAACTCTGTATCAGAATATGTACAACTGCTCTGCTGCAGCTATCTCATGCTCTTAATGTGTCTTTTCCAGAGCTGTACTATGACAGAGGAAACCATCATGAGTTTGTGTCTCTTGTGAAAGACTTGGCTCGGCCAGGGGAGCTCACGCAGTCACAGACATTTGACTTCGAGTTCACACACGTGGAGAAACCCTACGAGTCTTACACTGGCCAGAACGTCAAATTACGGTGAGCTCTAGGAGGCTTGGTAGGAGTTCTTCACATACACCATACCCTTTTTTTAAATTGCTCAGTACGTAATAATTCATAGCAGCATTCTTGTTGGCAGGCAAACGATATATTTATTAAGTCACTTGAATAAAACCAGCGTGACTTCATTAGAAGTACATATCTATGCATGTTAACATCCTTCTGTCTAACATGATAACATATCGTTATATGGGGTAAAGTGAGCCTGACAGTCTCTGGTCTGCATTGTCCTAATGATGACATGTACAGTGGATAAACAAGCATGGCCCCTGGCAAAGCATGGCAATTTATACCTCACTATTAATAATCTATTAATAGTGTGGTATTCTATATATCTCAGAATATCAAGTTTGTCTTTCTGTTCTAGATCAACTGTTTATTTTTTTGTGTTGTGTATTGAGCAGTACAACCTCACTGGCATTAGTGTTATTGTCTTGTTTCACAGTCACAGAATGGCTTGTGAGCTAATTTGTGCATTTGCCTCCAGCTACTTCCTGAGAGCGACAGTAAACCGGAGACTGAATGACATCAGCAAAGAGCTGGACATCGTGGTTCACACACTCAGCACCTACCCTGAGCTCAACTCCTCTATCAAGATGGAAGTGGGCATCGAGGACTGTCTACACATAGAGTTTGAGTACAATAAATCAAAGTATGATTTGTTTATAAATAAACAACTACAATAACTTTATATCAGAGTAGTACCCGTTTCCCTCCTCAAAGCAAGAGGAGGAAGGAGTTCTTGGTTTTGACTCAGCCTGCAATTTGTTCACAGGTATCACCTAAAAGATGTGATTGTCGGGAAGATTTACTTTCTGCTGGTGAGGATTAAGATCAGACATATGGAGATCGACATCATCAAGCGGGAGACAACTGGCACAGGACCTAACGTCTACCATGAGAACGACACCATAGCGAAGTATGAAATCATGGATGGTGCCCCAGTTAGAGGTATTGATGAGAGTTTATCCTGTGTGTAGAGGGTAGTGAAGTGTGATTCTATTGTGAGGTTGTTTCCTGTTGTGGCTGAGTTTATTCGTCGCACACTAATTCTGCCTCTGACCTCTTGTGCTGCAGGAGAGTCCATCCCTATCAGGCTGTTTCTTGCAGGCTATGAGATGACACCCACCATGAGGGACATTAACAAGAAGTTCTCTGTGCGCTACTACCTCAACCTGGTCCTCATTGATGAGGAGGAAAGACGCTATTTCAAACAGCAGGTACATAACTGCACTGCGGCCTCATGTTAGCCTGGAAGTTATCTGTCGTTCATCTGGGGGTAGATGTGAGAGACCGTTACTGGCACATTTACACCACCTTGTTTATCATTGTGTGGCTGCAGGAGATCACTCTGTGGAGGAAAGGTGACATAGTGAGGAAGAGTATGTCTCACCAAGCAGCCATCGCCTCCCAGCGCTTTGAAGGCTCCTCCAATCCAGAGAGGTCCCAGAGCAATGAAGAAGGCAACAGCTAAAGCCCAGCATGCACTTCTCCTTCATGTAGTGAGTGTGTGAGTGAACACAGTGCAGAAATTGTCAGCAAAGTCTGAATGTGAATATCGTTTGTTTGCATCAAGATAGATTGCACTGCAGTGTTTTTCGGAGTGTGTGTGTGTGTGTGTTTGTGAGAGAGATGAGTGAGTGAGAGGCTTTGAAATGTGACAGTGTGTGTTTGTCAAGGGAACAAACAGTCAGACCAGGCTAAGAATGTAGTTGCAAAAAATTCTGAGTGTTTGTTTTAACCACCTTGAGGTACCAGCAGGGTGGAGTTTACCACATTAAGATTGATTAGACAGTGTCAGCTAATTTCTCTGTCATTAAAAACTGCACAAAATTCAAAGGACTTTTAAGTGCTTAACTTAACTGTCTTGCTGTTTATCATACAGATATGTAGTGGGGCAAACTTCACCTGTTAGATGCACTTAAATATCATTTGCAAATACTGTTTGGCCTTTACCTTGAATTCACATGTGTATATGAATGTACAGATTGTGGCAGAGAGCCACCTTGGCTGTTTTTCTAACATGACTTTTTCCCCTAAACTGCTTTCCTGGCTGGATGATTGCGCTGATCAGAAACTGTAGTCCTACTTCAGGTTTATAAAAAGTTGGTAAAAATAGATCTTACAGTCTTACATTTCTGTAAGTCTCCTCATGAGAATGTGACATCGGTTCATTGAAGATTTTTTTTTGCTGCCATGCTCTTCTCATTGGAATTAGGTTTAAAGTTAAAGGTTTGATGTTGGTTGTACATCTAAATGCTCTAAATCAAATACATTTACATGTAAATATTTTCATACATTCCATTCTCCCATCAGGAATAGACATGATTGCAGAGGATTATTTTTGAACCAAATTCCATGTTTAACCAGCATTCAGTATGTTTGAAGCATCATTTGGTTGTGGGTCAGTTGTCAGGTGTTGCCACTGCTGCTTCCAACAAATGTGGCACTTGACTGGAGTTTTCTTCCGTCCCTGTTACAGTCTCTGATCATTTGAAGCCCTGCTTTCTTATTTGCACTATAATCTCATTATGGTTTTTTTCTGCTCTCAGTTCTGTGTATGAACTCGACTCACGACAGGCTTCAAAAGTAGAGTCCATGTCAGACTCCACTATCCCTGGGTATGACTTCACGTCTGATACAGACAGTGTTAAACCCCCGCCTGATGACAAAGTGTGAATCCTCCCTGTCAGTAGTCTGTCGGCTGCTGGGACTGACTGCCTGTCCGTTAGTTAGCTTTGTGCCTAAGGGTTTATTGCCAAAACATTTCAGTGCAATACTAGAGAACAGTTGCCACAGTGTAGTGCTACACCCTTTCTTCCCATGAAGACTGTGCTCGTCAGTTTATCCACCACCATTTTTTCAATTTAAAATACTTTGAGTATAAAGGTTGTTTGGAATGATCTTAATGTGAAAAAGTGAATGTATGAGTAAGGCTACTCAGTCATATTGAACACTTAATTAAAACTGAGAAACTGAAGAATCCCAAACTCAGGTTTTTTTCTAGCTTCTGGTCAGGCAGAGTAGATAATGGAGTTCCTGTGGTATTACTTCTTTTTTATTTTGTTTCCTTTTACAAAATAGATTTTTTTTTCTTTTCATACTGAGAAAAGCAGACTAGTGAGTATGTGAAGTGTGAAGCACAGAAACTGAACCCCAGCACTCAGCTTGCTGTCCTTACATTGCCCTATCCTGCAGCCTTTTGCTTGACAAGCTTACGCTGTGCAACTTTGCAAAAATCTATCACTGTGTATCATTAAAGATTTAGACATTTTTATATTTCATACTTTTCTTAGCAGTAAGGGTACATTTTTAGTGTGCTGTCGTTGTGCTAAAGCAACACGTCCACTGTCACCAGACTACTGTTCAGGTAACTGCTAAAATATGGAGAACACCAGCCAAAGGTGTGTTGATCTGAGCCAACAGGACATTGTTATTTAAACTCATGTAGCTTGACTGAAGAGGTAACGGGTGGTTCCTTCTTCTGAGATTTTCCTTTGGCATGTTACTTATGTTGGCAGAAATCACTGCCTCTTACTCCACTCTACAGTCTCTAGTAAAACTTCATTTTGTTATGGGACTGTATGAAAATGATTGAGGTGGGGAGCGGGGGTTCACCTGAAGTTTAATAACCCCAGCATCATTAGATTTTCTTTCAAATATTAATAAGCCATTTAAATTGCTACACCCTTTGTCAAATCAACCCTGCTTTCTGTTTACAGGGAAATCCATCTGTTCTCTCAGCCCCTCAGCAGCCACAGAGCTGCCGAGGGGCTGCTGGAAGGACAGGTTGGGTTATGCTGAACGTGCAGTATGATACTTGGCTAGTGAAAAATGGCTCTCTAAAACCAGCCCACCCCCCTTCTCTGACTCCACCTCCCAGTTTAGTAATTTTCATAGTCTCTAAACTGCATAGCATGGATTCTCCATTATTTTGGTGTACTTTATTTTGGCAGTTACCTCCACTGATACAACAGTTCAGTGAAATATGTTGAAGAAAAACAATTACCAAGAAACCCAAAGCAACTTTGGAATTATATACAGTACATGTTTTTCTTTGTTTGTTTGTTTGTTTTATGTGGATGTTATTTTACTTTTTGCCAGTACTGGTACAAACATACAGTAGCTAAACTAACCCAGTCTGTAATAGAGACTAAACTGAGATTAAAGAGAAAAGAATGATGAAATGTACAGTATACTATAAATGCACAATGTAAATGCAACCTTTTTTGTTTTATGTTCTTGTCATATTTTATCTCCCTGTCTATAAATGTTTATTTTAATCATTTTATATTCCTGTTTTACTTTGCATTAAAAGGGAGAACCTGAACAACACACCTTCTCTGTGTTAACTGCATGACACTGATCTGTACAAAGTTTGTGTGCTCTTCCTGGGTCTGCCACTCTTTGGACTTCCTGATTAACACATCTATTGTTTCAGTCACACCTTCTGTAACTGAGAGACAGTCTGTATCCTGAGCTCACTCCTCTCTCTCCCTAACATGGAGTCTGCTGCGCTTCTCTTTTTTGATTAATTTTCTTACTATAAATCTCAAAATGGTAAATGTTTCTCAGTCTTATGTTTGTGCTTGAATGAATCTGACTCGTAGTGTGGATGAGCTGTGGCTTCATGAGGAGCTCATGTATTTGATCTTCACGTTCAGTCCTTCTCACAGTGATGCTGTCAGAAGGACTGAACAGTTTTGTTGACATTATTGTTTAGGATATGGAGTTGGACATTTAAATGCATCAATACTCACTGTGTAGAGCATGTGTTGTCACTAGAGGGCAGCTTTGGTTCAGATTTCTTTATGAAATAGATTCTCAGGTTAAGTCACAAACCAATTTGTGGAAGTTAAGGCCACTGTTAAATTGCAGTAGTTAAGGGGTAACAGATTATGGGTCAAGTGGAGTTGTCTAGACATTTGTACCAAGTGATAACCTGCAGTTATTACATCTGCACCACTACATCTGTAATTTAGGCCTTAAAGAAAATCTGGGTGTAGAACAGCCTACAGACTGCAAGCCTCAGAAATAAATGAGGAACTTGTCACAGTGCAGACATCTAAAACTGATCCAAATGACTCATCCACCACGTTAAACAGGGAGTGAAGCTCCAGCCGTTGAGTACAGTCAGTAGGAATGAGATTGTGGTTTGTTATGCTGAATGAGCTTTCACAATATCCAGGAAGAATGTCTGCTATGAAAGAGAAAATCATGGTGTTAAAGAAAAAATGTTCCTGAATGAACACAGAGTGAAGGTCCTATTATGAGGTGGAACATCTGTCACAGTTCTTCATTTGTGCAGAAGTGTATTAAAAAGTTTATCTGAAGCTCATATGAAGCTTCAGGAGTCTAAATGAGTCAAACTGAGTGTCTGTCCCTCCACTGCAGCTCCACAGAGAAACACTATCTGGAAAGTCAAAGAGAGAAATTTGTTCTGAGAAGATTGTGACTTTGGAGCAGATTCATTTGATTTGATTAGCCTAACACACACTGCTGAATACTACTATTATCTGAACTATTAGTGGATCATGCAGCTTACTGAAATGAAAGGCGTGACTCATGCCATCACGACATGTGACTGAGTCTTTATATGTGTATAAACTGTTAGAACATGAACAATACTGTGCTGTGTTGTCCTTTATAACAAATGTGTTTGTAGTGCAGCTGATGACTGTGAGACAAAGAGTAAAAGCTGTATGTATGTAATGGAATGGTAACATGAAAACGCTCATGCCATGTACAAGTATGAAATGTCTGAGTCATACATGCAAAGGTTGCTAGAGATTCAAGGTGTTGATTTTGAATATTATGTTAGAGACTGAAATCAGGCAGAAACATGCAGAAAACCTTTGTGGGCCAGTATCTGACCGGTGGCCTTGTCATTAAGGCTCTTCAGTCATACCCTCAGGCTGAGGCAGTCTCTGTCACTGACGCCTGCAAGGTGGAAAGTGAACCAAGAGAGATGAGATTAGGTGGCCAGATTCAAAGTTCCTCCTCACTTCTTTAGAGTCTTTAAAACCTCCCTGGAAGTATGAGGGATTTTTATGATCAAGCCACTGTTTTACCTGCCAAACACACTGTTGATTGACTTGACAAGCTGCCTACTGCATTTCACAGGTAAAACACTGCCAGTCACTGGTCCCAAAATTAGGTTATAACACCTAACAATTAAAAATAATATGCATGTGAATGATGACCAGACCTGCACACAGGTTAAAGCGTGTACATCACTGTTTCACATCATCGATAAATGGGAACATCTTGCATGAATGGCTTCCTTTTTGGGTCACTGAACTTTCCAAAATATGAACATTGATCATTTCAGTTGTCATCTTTGTTGTATATACACTTCTATGCCTGAAATCATTCTCTGTGTATGATGCAGCCTCTGTTCAGTTTCACATGAGATATTTTAGAGACAGACACCTTGTTCCAAACAGCAGTGAAGCATATTACTCTCAGAGGATCACTCTGCCGTTGTACAGCATCTGTTTGTCCATGTGACTGAAACAGCTTGAAAATCCTCTCACTTCTCTCTCAGCATCTCACAACCTGCTAACAGCATTGACTCTGCTGTCTCTGGGTTAAATGACTTTTTTGTGAGTTGGTTGTGTCGAAGAGAATTGTAGACTTGTAGGAAAAGTGAAGTTAAAGGGTTCATCTTCACCAGCTGCTTAACAAGCCATCATGCAACCATGACCACTCATGGTTCATGTCTGTACTGCCTGACTGGTTATTGACCATCACAGCACAAAGAAGAGCTTCACCTCGTGGTTTTATTCAACTAAACACAAAAACAGCTAAGTTTGCTCCTACGGTGCTCTTAACTTAATTTATAATAAACAGAATTTCGTTAATGGGCTTCAAATCAGTGGCTGGTCATTGCACATTAGCCTAGCATTAGACTGGTAAGGTGAGCCCAGACAAAGTTGTTTGGATATGTCTGAAGTACAAAGCCATTTGTGTATGTTGGTGTAAGTGCCCAGTATCAAAGCTAACCCTGATTCAAAAAGTTACAATGATTGTTGGTTTAAGGTCATTTGTATTGAAGCAGCAGCTGCAGCATGGATGGTAGAAAAACACTTTGATTCTGTGGAGTCCAACATTTCCGACAGTACGTGAATGCGGCGCAGAGATAGCGCTGCTCCTCTGCTCCAGTCAGTATCCAGTCCAAGGTGTGCTCTCCATTGACTCGCAGACGGAGGAGCCTCTTCACAAGTTTAATCCTGGAAATAGCGACCTGTGCGTGCAGAGACCGGCGAATCCAGCCAGCCTTTCGTTTAGAAAGTGGATAAATGTTTGTGTTGAAACAGTAATCTTTATTTTTCCTCAGAACAGTAACAACAACTGACTGAACGCTGCCCGCGAGCGCTGTTGTCCCAGGGGACTGTTTTTTTGTTTGGGGTTAACTGCGAACACAACCGCTGGCGTGTTTTTCCTCCAGCTTGCAGAGTAATTGAAAAATATTGTCAAATACTTCGAGCCTGACGTGTTTGGGTCCGCCGGGTCAAGCTCAGCTGGGATGAGGAGGGAGCTGAACAGCGGCGAAGCGCCAGACGGAGACAGCGAAAGCTAAGCTCATCTCAGCGGGCGACGGTGGTCAACGACCGCAGCCTCGACCACAAAGATACAGGTACTTTAACTTTAACTCAGCACATCCATGCCTCATGCTCCTGATGTGGGCTTTGTCTTCTTTCCCATTACTGTGCGAAATAACGTTGTGTAGAGCTGTAGCTGGTGTCCAGTGGCCAGACAGTGTAAATTGCCTTATGTTAGACGGCGCGCATGTGTGCATTGTGTGTGTGTGGCCGGTGGTGGTGGTGTGTGAAGCGGGTATTGGCCAACGAGAGAGCACGTCTCCCGAGCTAGTCATGGCTTGCATGGAGTTGGCTAATCCTCCCGTGGTGAGAGAATTACATACAGAATCCCACTCAAAAAACAGGACAATTTGAACCTGCTGTGAGTTCAGCGCTCCACATACAAAATGCATGTAACAACAGTATTTCAGTAACATGAAATAATTTGTTCTTGTTCGGGTCTACAACCAGCTACTAACAAACCGGTGAGCTGTTCTGACCAGTGTTGGAAGTAATAAAAAATATGATCTATTCTTATGCCGCTTGCTGAATCAGATGATGTTGCATTCGTTTTAAACTGCATCGAGTCGTTTACACGGACCATCAAGTGAAGAAAGCATGAAACTACTTTAATTTTTTAACGGTATCTGGTTAATTGTGTTCTGCACACATGAAAGTGCACATGCGAGGGTCTAAAATGATGAAGTCTGCCTACTTGTGTTACAGTCTGGCTGCAAACAATCCATTTGCTGAATGTTGTATTACCTTTTTAAAACCCCCTATCATTAGCAGCTTCACTGAAACATGTGCCAGTCTTTCAGTGGAGAGACTGGGCTCCACTGCTTCCATCAGAAAAGAGCCGGTCTGGTTTTTTTATTTGGCATTCTCTTTTTAACAGGATTTCATTTGAAATGTTGAATACTAAATTAGGTGCGATCCACAAGAGACTGTCTGAGAGCTCCCCACTCCCTCACACGTTATTTGATCCACAGTTCCAGTGGTCTTCTGATGCCTCACTCCCTGTATTAGATTACGATTTAATCAGATATGCACAAAGGCCTTTAATCCTTATTTAACTAGGCAAACCAGCTACAAACAGGGAGGAACATGCATATACACATCACTCACAACCACATTGGTCAACACAGCTACAGTGCTGCCTCATCACTGAGCATCTCCAGTGAAACATTTGGATAATGAATGCCTTGCTCAGGGGCCCTCTGAGCACAGTTTTCTCAGGAGGGCTAAGTGTTTTCCAATCATCTCCCTTGTGCAACGTTTCCCGGTCAGCATGACTAATTGTTCAGCAGCACGCCTCTAAAACCTATTACACTGCTGCCTCCGACATGATTGGGGTGGAACAGTTGACAAGTCATGGTTCGTTATACTCTGCTGTCAGGGTCATGGTTCAGTGCAGTGTGTTTTCATTGCAGTGGGAGAGAACATACCTGCTTCAGTTGGCGCTTTTTGTATATGTGTGTGAAAACAAACACGAACCTCTTATCTGCATTTGTACAACTGTGCTACCATTCCTAGCATTTTGGTGCCTGATGCTACTCAGAGACAACTGTCCTCTCGTTGTAGTGTCTTAAATGAAGAAAAAACCCTGTACCAGCTTTCGTTTTAACAACTTAATCTCCTGATTGTAACTGTTCAATATACACTTGTTTACAAGATCTGTCGTATAGGTCGATAATATAGAGCCACTGTGCAAAGTGGTGGTGTGAATTTCCTTTTTGTTTCTGAAGGAGTAATTTACAGATTGAGTAGCCAGCAGGAACAGTGTACAGAGGACTAACCTGTTCTTCAGCTGAGGGAAACGACAGGTGGAAATTTGAGTGTTTTCAATGAAATCTGATATTACTGTGTGCAGACCTTTGACCGAGAGGTGATCATTATGAACATTTCACCGGTCTGTGTTGACCACAGTTCAGGCTATGTGTCACTGGGTTGCTCATACACTGAGACCAGACACTTATGATAACAATCGGTGTTCCTGTCAATTATACGTCATTTCTTCTGCACTGAGTTTTGTAGACATCTGCAGCAGAGGTAATTTCAGGTCACAGACTTGTGTTCACTCCTTTCAATGAATGCTGCTTTTGTTGCCATTTTAGAATAATGCCCTTTACTTGGAGATTTAGGCTATGAATCATGTACAATGGTGCTGTAATTGCAATTGTGATAAGTATTGTGCTCTTAGCTGACAGATGATTAATTTTTATTGTTCTTAGATTTTTTTTTAACATAGATGCTAACAAGCATAAATTACTCATCAAATCAAACATAGTGGATTATTCTGTCTGACTAAACACTGCTTACTTTCACCTGGCCTATATACCACAGGAGCATGTCTATTTAAACCACTTCAAAAAAATACTTTCAAGCTGCCAGATCTTATATCTCTATTAGGCCTATGCACCAGGTGATTAGTGCTAACAAACCAGCTCTTCAACTCTGTGTGTATTCAACATCTGTTACAGCAAATAACTGCAACCTGTTTTAAGGGAGAGTTTGGATGTGATCATAGAAGCAATGAGAAGGATCTGTTTTTACCTGTAGTCTCTTCATGCACCAGCCTTCTTAGTTGAACACAGGCCTGAGTATAAATGCAGGTTTATTTGGCATTAAAATACTCATTTCATTGTAATGTCACTGCATAAGAAATACACAACAGTTTGCTGTTTGTTGATCGGTTATTGTTGTTGAGTTCAGTGTTCCTCTGCTTTCAACCAGGTCGGTTTAGGATGAGGAGGTGGTGCATTAGTCCTTTACAAAAAAGTAAATTGCCAGAATATATAAAAAGTATTTGTGGCCACCGCTAATATGTGAAATCAAAATAATTTTCCTATTAATACTGTAAACATTAAGCTACAGAAACAAATGAGCAAAACTAATGCTGGTGTTACAAGTCTGGACAGTCAGCCTCAGCTGAAGAAATAACACACTCTGTGGTGCAACAGATAAACCATTCCGATTTATCACTGTGCTAACTTCAGGATTAGCCATATCTTAACAAACAGAGTTTCTTATGGCTGATGCGAATCTTGGAGACTGCAGTGCATTTGTCGCACAAGTTAAGCTGTTGCATTGCAGTTTGAGCTTAGGTTTGTACTGGTGGATAAGTTAAGCTAATAAATGATGAGGGAAGAGGCAGCAAAAGTCCAACAGTTCAGGTTGCAGAAGTGAAAAAGGCAAACTAAGAGCTGGAGAGAGCATACGTAGGTGCATATAGTGGTCTGAACTTGTCTGAGGTCATGTTCACTTTAGCTGTGTGTTTTTGTATGAAGTTGTCAGTGTAGTAATAAGTATTGTAATATATTTAAATTCTCCTGTAGTAGTTTTTTAGCCATGCTGTTGGCATGACTGTAGGGAAAGCTGTCCTGATTGGTCGGTCCTCCACTGAGGTCCAGAATTAAACATCTCACAGACAGTCATGATCCCCAGTGGATGAACATTTCTTCACCAGCAGTTTGATGTTTATTGTTTTTAGTGACATGTCTTGACAGCCGTTGGATGGATTGCAGTGAAATTTTGTAAAGGCGCTCACCTTCACCTCAGGATGAATTGTAATAACAGTTTTCATCATCTATGAAGCCGCCAGTTATTTGCTCGACTAATCGTTGGGTCTATTAAATAACAGAAAAACAGCAAATAACTGGGAAGCTGGGACTGGGTAATACTTGGTGTTCTGACTAATTGATTATCAAAATAGCTGATTAACTAATCATTTCAGCGCTGCAGTGGTTTATGACCAAATACCTGCAAACTAGTGACTTTCCCATCAGCTTCAGCAGTAGTTTGTTAGGGCTAGTTAGCAAATATTAGCATGCTAACAGGCTAAGCTAAGATGGTGAGCATGGTAAACATAAAACCTACTTAACATCAGCATGTTAGCATTGCCAGTGTGAGTATGTTAGCATGGTTGTGTTAGCATTTAGCTCATAGCAGCACTGTGCCTTAGGGCCAGATTAAGTTAAAAAAGAACGTGTTTGTATGATGTGTTGTTTGACCACATCTGAAGCACACAACAAAACAGCCAGCTGTCCTGGATGCCTTCCCTGTGGCAGAGCTGAATTATTAATGTCTTTTTGTTTGTGGCATAGTGTCATGACACCTTTTATGAGGAAAAACTGATCATTCTGGTTTCTAGTTTTTTGTGTTAACCTGCTGTTTTGTGGCTTTTGCTTTGAGGTGTTTGATGAGTTCCTACCAGTAAACAGTCTGTGGTTTGGACTCTGCCTGTGCATCATGTAATGATTAGTCATACTGATCAGGTTAAATAACCTCTGATTTTCTATCAACATTCATAACATATGTTACACCCCTTAATAAAGCTAAATATTGGTTTGGTACGTTTTCAGATCTTTCCACATAAGTAGTTTTTTGTATACAGTAATTTACATTAGACAGGCAATGATAAAGGAACATAAGGTTTATCCAAATAAAGTGTAAAACAATCCTAAAAGAACCAAACAGTCTGAGAAAACGGACAGAACTATCTAGTTTGAGACACAGTAATTAATTCAGAATTGGGCATTTAAATAAGATAAAGTAAAAGCAGTGTGCAGACTGACTGTCCTCTTTCTCCTGTTATGCAACAAACTGTTTCCTTTTGTTTTCTTGTTATGTACATGAAACCTCCTGGACTCAAAGGTCTCCTTGTTTTGTCTCTGTCCTTGGCGGCCACGCACAAAGCCAGACATGGCCTCTGACCCCAGACTTGGATACTGACGCATTGTGCGGGGCTGAGCATCCATTGTGATTCCTTTCCGCATGTTCATTAATTATGCATAATGCATACGCTGCTCTGCCATCCTCTGGCCTTGTCCCACACATGGAGCCTCAACCTCTCCATTCTCAGTGTGAAAAAGCATCTCGGCCCAGGCTTGGTGCACAGTTGCAGGGCTCAATGATGCCGTGACATTCCCAAAGGAGATTCCATTCCCCCGTAAACAATCCTGGCATTGACATAGCCGCTGATTAGTGAGTTGCCAGGGTATTCCCACAATGGCCCAGCGGAGGATAATGAGATCAGATCGACAAAATGGAGTTCTCATTCAGGACTTTGTTGGCAGCAAGTTGTGTGAAACCACTTGGAAGGATTTAGAGAAGCCATGTAGCTGAGAGTTTAGCTTGCTTTCTTACCAAAAGTGCAGAAATTCAACAGATTGTTGTGACAAGATGGTGAAAGCAGTGGAAGCTGCCCGAGCTCCTTGTACCTGAGCTCAGAGATTTGTCTCCTATGTTTTCTGTCAGCATTTTTTCCCTGGAGTTGTTGGAGTAAGGTGATGTTGAAACTTTGGTGCCGCAAATGTGTGAGATAAAATATGATCCTGGAAATCCAGTCAGAAGAACAGGTTTATGAAACTTTATTTGACAGCTCTGGAAAGTCATCACGGTAGAAGCGGTGTTGTCTTTCGTCAGGATGATCTGGAGGTAAACAGTAGTGATACAGCGTTCATTTCATGTGTACATATGACTGTGAGTGGTACTTTGCCAGATGACAGAAAAAGCTGAATCAGATTCACCTTTTTTGCCTCATGACTCTGCATCATTTTTGGACAGCCCACCTCAATGCTGCCCCTGCTGTGTCAGTGCACTTATCCCATTCATCTGTCTGGGAACTCTGTTATTTCACACAGAGTGAAAGTCTCTCTGAACATGGCCTTATTTCTTGGTGAACAACTTACATAAACAGAAATTGGATTGATCCTCAGGGGGAAATCGAGTCATTGCGGTACAGAATGGAACCATGCGGGGAAAAAAAAGTTCTCAAATATCTGAATAAAAAGTAAAAGGCTGTAAAGGACAAAAATAAAATATAATGAAGTGAAATACTTAAGATATGGCATGTTTATTATATTATGACTTTTAACTGAGATGAAAGAAAATGTATTTGCCAGTGGTTCTTAAGAAGAAGCAGCTGAGTTAATAAAAGCCTGTTTGACTGATTCTCTTTTCACAATGGAAGGCACACCCAACAAAAACAGTTCCTGTAACAGACCATGATTCCCAGCAACTTTACAGCACATCCAGCAGCAATAATAAGGACACACACTTTAGATCCTTGTTTTAAAATGAGTTTAAGGTAATTTTAGGATTTTTTTTCTTTTCTTAATCAGCGTCGCAACGTGTCATGGGCAAATGAAGAGGTGGCTCTTTGTGGTCAAATTTAGTTTGAAGACTATTTAGTTTGAAGACTATACACTATACACTACATTATCTGTAGGTACACATTCAGACATGTTCCTAATTGATCATCTACCAGACACAACAGACCTGTTAAGCTTGGGTTTCCCTACAGGTTGGTGAGGTGTATATGTCCCTTCATCATCTTTCATTGCTTCTGCATATGAGTTTATGTGGTGACACCACAGCTGTCAATTATTACACTTGTTAAAAAGAGCGTCTTAGCTGCCGTGAGCTCCTGGGTTCAGGTCCAGCCAGTGATCTTTGTCATGTGTCACCCCTCCCCTCTCTCTGCAGTGTCTTTCTGTACAGCTCTCTGAAGAAGACGGGAAGGCTGGAAATATAATATAGATGTAGTCTACAAGGCATAACTCGCACCAGGATTTAAATCATGACATGACATGTTCCTTGTATGTATGTAGATGCATTGTTGTATAATATGTAATATATTATCTATACCTGTCTTATCCATAAATCTTTCCCAAGCTACTAGAAACAGTGAAAAACTGATGTTCAGCTGCTGCAAACACATTTTGGACAGTTGTCATTTCCATCTTCAGTCAGTGTGAGAATTTATTATGTTATTCATATTGTGTGAAAAACCTAAAAGATGGCTGTTCATCTTCTCTGGCCCATCATTCACCAAATGCTCCCATTTAGTTTTCAGTGTCGTTCTCTTCTGGATAAATCTTCCACAAGTAAATAAGGTTTTATTTTTCACACACAGCCATCACAGAGGGCTGCAGCAGATTCTCCGTCCTTCTCTCACAGATTACATTATGTGACACCATGACTCAACCTTTTAAGTGATCACACCGACTCTGGAGATTTTCAGAATGAATAAGATAAAGGAATGTGAAATAGCTCCTGAGTTAAACATTGAACCCTATGTGCTTGGTATATCGGGTAACATGGTCACCTGTAAAGACCGAGAGAGACTTGTCCTACCTTTGAATCGGCTCTTCATTTATATATATTTTTTTTAAATCTTATGGGCTTTTAACATCGAGTTAACTTATTTATTATTTTGGAAGAATGACATTCAGACCAGGTTCGTTGAGGAGATTTAGTACAGGACAGTTTAATAGGACAGTTTCCAGTCTCATTACTTTAATCACAGTGTTCTTGTCATGTCCTCCATGCATGTGTGTGTACTTAGCTTTTCTTGTTTTGTTCATACTGTAGCCTGATTTCATTTTTTCCAGGACGGTCTCCTGAGCTTCAGGATGCTCTGAAGCCCAGAGGCGTCAGACACCAAAGGGCCAGTGAGGCAAAACCTCCCCTAAAGCAGAGTTGTCTAGTGGGTCAGAACTGTGTGTATGTCAGAAATGAGTGTTAGTTGGACACCCACTTTCAGCACACACACACACACCCACTCCCCCTTCTGCCTTCCTCATTCCACTAATTAGGTTGATGGGTGTCATGTTGTCTGGGTGCATTAAGGTCAGGTTCACCTATCGTGTTGTAACACCCGTCAATATCTTGTTTGTACAAGTCGAAAATTGTATTATTCTTGGTCAGTGTATGGTAGTCGCATTCTGCACAACATATAAAAACCAAAATCAGCTGTCAGCAGGGTGGAGAGTTAAGTGTTATCATCTGAAACTGACAGCTAGAAATTCTGCCAAACTACTAAGTAGTGTGCTAATAGTTTGAACAGTGTGCACACAATATGCAAAAGACACAGCCACAAACAGAGTGAACTAGAAAACGACTCAAGGATTTTGAAACATAAGGTGTACTTGGGATCAAACAAAGATCCAGGATGCATATTTCCAGCACAGAGTCTTCTAATTCAGTTTAGGACTTTGTGCACCAGTAAAAAATGAGAAGCTACTGCCTGAATGGTGCCAAGGATTGGTGTGGTTAGGATTTTATCAGTTCCACTAATCCTGTCCATACTCTTTATCTGTCTGGTACTTTATTGATACTTGTTTTGTTTTTTTTTTGTTTTTTTAAATACTATAAGGGATTATTTTTAAATGAAATATTATTTTAAAAAGAATATCAGAAGAATTTTATTTATATTTGAAATATTATAAAATATATCAATTATATCTGTATATATAAAATATTATATATACAACAGTAAAGTCACTATATAAACTCATGTCAGCTGATTGGTTTCTACAATCACTGAGAAAGTGACCTGTGACTGGACAGAAAGTAGCCAAACACTGATATATTGTGAAATGACAATGGGAGGAGGATAAAATCACTTTCCAAATCCATTCACTATAAGCCTTGTTTTACCAGTGTTTTTTTTTTCACAAAAATGTGTAGCATTACTTCATTGCATAGCAGTTACTTCATCAGTGAGCATATTTGTTTCACTCCTCTTCTTGCTCATGTCAGTTTTTAAACAGTGAAATGAAAATGGACCAGTACCCAAAGAATATTTTTTTAGATTGCAGATTAATTCTTAACTTTTATGACGTGTTTCACCAGAGCCATGAAAGATCATCTGTTTTGTGAATAAGAATACAGCAATACAGCTGGAATAAGTTAAAGGCCTTGTTATTTCTAATTGAACTAATTTCTGAATAACCGCAGGAAATATCTCATCCCCAACTCCTCCCTGTAATGTCACAAAACAAACCACAGACATGAAACTGGCTGAAAAGTGCATAGAGCTGCAGACTGAAGTGTTGATTCTCAGTGGGATCAGCTGTACTACTAGCCCATTTGCGTTTCAGGGAGTCATTTCAAAAATGTCAGCGTTAATAAAAAATGTTCTTTAGGGTGTTTTAATGACTGAAAAACACACACAAAGACCAGCTTATATTTCACACTCCAACCTTGAACGATAGAGCTGTCAAGTTGTCCATAAAGCGCCTGGCTCTGATACCCAACACCGTCCCTTGGCAGACAGTCTTTGTATTCATCTTACGAAGGTGAATTGAATGAACAAGGTCACTGTCCTGACGTCCAGTCTCCAGAGGCTGAAGACAGGAGACTTTAGAGGAGGCATCAGATGACAAACATAAGGAGGCAGATAAAAACGCAGTGTTAAAAAAAATGTAAAGGCAGTGTCACACATCGATTTTTGTCTTGAGTTTGTCCTGGGGCAGCTTACAGCCGCCTGGCTGACTCCACTGGGGTGGGATGGCGTGGACATGTGGACACCAATATGGGATCCTGGCCTAATGACCAAAACTGGAAACCATGAGATTACCAGTTGTCATCACAGTTAATGTGATGAAAATTATATACAGTAATGTTTTCTTTGCATTTGGCAGCATTTTAAAACTACAATGCAGGATGTGGCACTTGTCATCAGCTACAGCTATAAGGGAACAGAGAAAGGTGCTAATGTCACTCAGAGATGCTGAGCAGACTGCCCGGTCACGGCCTGATTCCTGTAAAGCTCCAAATTACCTCATGAATATGCGCCACTGAAGGCATTAGGGTCATTGCCTGTCAGTACGGTCAGAATCTTGCTGGTTTGGTTACTATATGAGCAAAGCAGCAGTAGGAAACCTTCAGAACAACAACACCGCAGGGCTCCTCTGTGTTATAGGTGACTGGATTATATTCTTATCCAGTGTATTAGCATGTGTATATGATTAAGTAGACTAACCACGGGTTCTTACATCACCATAAGCACCACTAATAAAATGTGTCAGTAAGTAACACTCCTATAATCGTTAAATGTAAAAGTTAATTTAAAGGGGCACTCCACTGATCTGACATGTCAGAATTATCCAGCAAGTTCATAGTTAGTATGTGCAATGTACTCTTCTAAACTTATACACTATAATACTTATACTTATAAATAAAATGAGTATTTATTATTATTGTTTTTCATTGTTATGGTCTTTTAATTTCTTGTCATAGCTTTTGGGTACCTAGTGAATTCTACACTCCAAATGGAGTCCCTAGAAATCTGCAGAAACTCCACTTGAGGACCATTGTGGATTTGGTCAAGTCAGTTTTATTCATATAGTGGGAAATCATAACAGATGTTTTCTCACGGTGTTTTTCATATAGAGCAGGTGTAGACCGTGCTCTTTGTAATATTATTTACAGAGACACAACTTCCCCCCAAATAGTGGTAAGAAAAAAACTCCCTTCTAACAGAACTCAAGTCATTATTATTTATACATTAAAATAAGGAAAAAATACATTAAGAGTTAACAGTTACAGAATCATGAGGCAACCTCAGACTGAACTGAAAGCAAGATAAAAAAAATGTAGGCCTTTGATTTTAAAATCAGCACACTGTCAGGTGTAACTGGTAGGTAAAAGTGTTTGTCCTTTGCATAACAGTGATACAGAATGTATTTCTAAAAGACACTCAGCCCTGCAGACCAACTTCGCGCTCCATGCACATTAAAAGAATGTCATGGTCGACTGCGTCAAATGCTGCGCTGAGATCAAGCTAAACTAAAACGGAAGAACCAGAATCAGTAGAGAGAAGGATGTCACTGTGTGCCTTCAACAGAGTGGATCCTGTAAGACCAGATAGGAATTTATAATTTAAGATGTTTAAAGTGTTAAAGGAGAGGGAGACCTGGGAGAAGACTGTTTTATTCTAAACCCTTCAAAATAAATGGTAGCTTGGAAACGGGCCTGTAGTTGTTATTGTCACTGGGGTCTAGGTTAGGTTTGTCTAGTGAGGGTTTCAAAACTACATGTTTTAAACTGGAACAGACAACTCCATTTGTTAAACAGCTATTAATTATAGCCAGAATAAGGCGACAGACTGTGAGGTGTGAAAGTATAATGTCTTTAGGACAATATTCATGTGTGAGATAATCAATATTTTATGCATGTATCACATGAATACTTGCTTTCTTATTCGACCCTGCAGTTCAACACAGCTAGCTTTCATGGCTTTGTTTTTGTTGTATTGTTTTTATAGCAACACAGCTTTACTGTTTTTCTTTTCTTTTCTTTTTTTTTATTGTCCTTTGGGCATTTTGTGTCTTTATTTGATGCCGATAGAAGAGACAGACAGGAAATGTGGGAAATGGGGCAGAGGAATGACCTGCTAACCCATTAGGTCACCCATCAGCATTGTGTTTGGCTGCAGGAGGCAGTTCTAATACCCCACGGTACACAACCTGCCCAACACCAAACTGCAGACAGACACAGTCACCAACTAGCAGGTGATCTGAAATAATCAAAGATTATATTAAGTCATAGGATTTAATTTACATGAAATTCACCATGGGCCACTGCCATTACAAAGGGAAGGACAGCCAGTTCACTGATTCAGTCTCATAACATATATACTAACTTAGTTTGGGATTCTGATTAATAATTAACTTAATAACTACAGCTAAAATGTAGTAGCTAGTAAAGGTTGAAGGGTTTGAAGTTCTTCAAAGTAGAGGCGTTCACTTTTACGCAGCATTAAACAGACCAGCAGGTGTATTCAAAGACAGTTATTTAACGGGTAACAAAAGTGGAAACCCACGTAATGAATGGTTCTCCACACAGCTTCCTGCTGAGGTACAGGCTGGTCTTACTGCTGGATTCTGTATCGCTGAGATCACTGGTTGCTCCATTGTTCTCCTGCTGGCTGCTCAACACTAACACGAACTCCGGAAAGTTCAGTTTAAATCACACTATGAACGATTCATCGGTGGAGTCTCAGAAGGTGCTACAGGTGAACTACAGATAAGTAGTTCACCTGTAGCCAAAAAGTTTTTCTAGTCGACTAGTAGTTGTTAGTTCAAGCTGTTAGTCAAATAATGCTAATGTTAGGCTACTTGCATACTTGGTGGACTAAACACTCTTCTTATCAACTAACGTTTAGTCGACGCTCAGGAGCCAGCCCAAATAGTATTAAGTATAATAATGACTGCTGTGCAGAAGAAGTTTAGGTTAAGCATGAAACAGTCTATAACTCGGATCTAGCATGAGTGGACTTTCACTTCAAACATTATACAGAGAACGACTCTTCTTTCACTGCACTCTCCTAAGCTGCTGTGCAAGTAAGAGCAGCCTGCACCACCTGCCAGGTTTAATACTCACAGTTCAACTCTGACTTCAGAGAAGGCTGACCCCTATGGGGCGTGTCCAATGGCACGGATGTGGAACACAAAACTAACAGGACAATCCAACAGATGCCATTCTGCACACAGCCACACAGCCCTCCTCTAATCAGGCAAAGTGAGCCTTGTGGATAGCCTCATAGTGAAACACAGCATTTACACACTTCAGAAAGCCAAGTGAAGAAGCTTTTGAGATGAATTGTAATCACCAGATGGTAAAAAAATGGTGTAATGCATCCAAGGTCAATGTGTAATTTCTGCATCTTCATGGATTTGAGGTTTCTCACGGGTGCGCCTGATGGAAATTTGTCATCTGCCCACGTAGATAAAGATATAGGCTTTGTTGTCCTGCAGGAAATTTCTTGTCACAGCTTGTACAGCTGCAACAGAAACGTCCAGATAACCACAACACAACATACAGATGACATCTATTCCCTGTCAGTCCTCCAGCACATATACACATATATACTACCACCACCCGCTGGGCTGGAGTGATCTGGCAAACAGATGCATATAAAGTACAATATGAGGATGTGGATATGAGTCATTTCAGAGGACAAGTGAATCAGATCATAGATGGCAGCCTGTGGTTGATTGAGTGAGCTACTTTGTATGATGTTTATTGTTCATGTCATTAGTAAATCTATACAACTGTCCGTGATTAATTGACTAAAAACCACACACTTTGTATTTTATCATTTCTGGTGTGAAAGCCTGGTCAGTGATTCACTTTCACAGATAGAGAGTAGCACTGGCAAGCCGTCTCGTTCTCATTAATCAGAGCAGGAGGGAAGGTAATGAGGACAAGACATGCAGGGAAGCATTCGGTCAGTGAGCCGTGGGTTTGTGCTAGCATGTCTTTCTGTTGTTGCAAACGCCCTCAAAGATAATTGACAGGAAAGATGCCGCACTTGGTCAGAGGATTAGTTTCAGCCGAACCCGTCGGCAATTTCACCGCAGCTTTCCAGGAGATTTAGGTTGAAGGATCCCTGATAAATCACTTATTTATTAGTGTTTGTCACAGTGAGTCAGCACGCCGCGCCGCGAGGACAGGGTAATGGCCCGCCTTCTCGTCCCTCTCCTCTCTACACAGTGGTGGTGACACACCTCAGGAAGGCATATCTCACTCAGGCAGAATTATTCCATGACAGGCCGTTGCACAGATGCACTGCAGAGGCCATTAAAAAAGCAAATATGAAGCCCCTGTCAGTGAAGTTAGCACTCTTCTGTCACCGTCTCAACTGTTTTGTTTTGTGGTGCCAAGTGATTAGAAAGTACAGCTCCTGCCAAGTCAACATTCCAATTAAAATAATAGTTTCCAGTAAAGCTGTGGAGTGGATGTGGGATGATAAGTCTGCCCGAATAATTAAAACTGAAAATGCAAAAATAGCCCTGGTATTTTTACTATTCCACTTTGATTAGGCTTACATCCATGAAAAGGCATTGTAAAGAGCTGAATGATGTGTTAACATGGAGTTATAATATGTAGACTTTGCTTTGTGGGTGCTGATGTATGGGAACTTTTCCATTTCCCCTTCATTTATCCAGTGGTTTGCTTTGCAAAATTCATAGATCTATAAAACCTGGTTTATTCTTACTCTTTTTTTACAGTACATACAGATGTTTTAGATTGTCATGATAGTCAATTATGTTATTAGTTCTGTGCTGTGATGACTATTTGACTGGACACCGGATGGTCAGGCAGGGACTGGGGACCCACACTGGCTCAGGGATTGAATGTTAGATGTGTTTACTGTCTATGTATTTGTGTGAAAAAAGCATCAACATTTTTTAAAAAAAACCAAGAGGATTGGCCAGAATGGCCCAAAAGTGGAACAGCACTGAGGAAATCCTCTTAGCTCCGCTGATAGACAGTCTGTCTGTTTCAGTGACATTCATCATGTGACATATCACAAATAGTACAACCGTGTAGAATTGCATATTTGTGCAGCACTATAACGATAAGAAACTAAAGTAACATTCAGCAATATTCAGCTGAAGCCTAAACCCTTTAGAACTGATTTCCACCTCGAGTTTATGTCCCCATGCATCCAGAAGTTGTGTTTTCTGCTGCAAGATGACGCTGCTCACAGCAGTTCACAGTAAACAGGATCCTCTGCTGGTTATTGCACCTGCGTCAGCTGATAAACACAGACCATCAGCATATTTTTCATTGAGCCTTGCTCTTTGGTTTGTCTCACCTGAGATAGCCAGACCAGTTTCGTATGAAAGAGGTGGTGTGATGTCCGTGCTTCTTCATGATCACTGTCACATACCTTTTAGTCATAAAGCACACACAAACCTGTAAATACTCAGGTCAAGGAAATGGCTCAGTTAAAGTGTTTCCATAGTTTGCAGTGACCTTACAGCTCCAGTAACCATAGTTGACAGTAGCTATTTTAATACCTGGTGTGGACGAATGCATGATAGTCGACATGGGAACAGATGAGTTGACCTTGTTTTATTTTTTGTTTTTTGTTTTTTTTTTTTTTTTTGTAGCGATGGATTCACTGACCTTTCTGATTCATGTCCTGTTATTTGTGGTATTTGTTTTAATATGAAGGAGGTTTGGCTGTTGCCTCAAACATGTTCCATTTTTCCACAGCCACTTGCCAAGCTGCTCCTTTTTTTTCCCCCAAGCACACCACTTTGTATCCACTTCATTGTGTGTGACTGCGTGTGCACAAGAGGAACTGAAACAGTGGAAGCAGTCTGAGAGAGGAGTGTACGTGGCAAGAGTCATTTTAAAGACTGATAACTAACCAGTTTTTGGTAATTAGGTTGTAGAAGCCAGTTTAATACATGCGTCATATTTGGATGAGATGAAGATGTTTACATGACAGCTGAAATAACCAAACCTTACTAAGGTTATAGCTGCATCATTAGGGTGTATGTTAATGTACTTACTGTCATTTCTGCCTCTCGCTAACCAGCTCATTTTTCAACTTGATAATTTAGATCCACATCTCACCTACAGTTTTATCTTCTCCTCTAATTCACTGAGCGTGTTTGCCCCGTGGAGTGCCGTTGTGAGTGGGTACCTTATCAGATTTTTTCCTGCTAATTATCAAGACAAGTTTAATACCCAGCTCTACTCGAGAGCTCCTACATCAGCTCCAAAGTCGTTCATCTCTTGTCTATACTTTGCCTGTTTAGTGCATTAGATTGTGTTCACTTGGGTACATTTTCTAAAAAGGCCAAGTGACTCATATCTTTTTTATCTTTGGGTTGTCTCTCCTGCCAGAGTCATGTATTCACCCGGGCCAAGATTATCAATTAAAACTTAAAAAAGGGATGGGGTCTGTTTCAGTCTCCCATGCATGCTTTTGTGGGTGGGTTGAGGGAGAAGTTCTGCTGCACACAGAATTATATTTAATGAACTCATGCTCCACCATGATTAGGTCACTAAGGTCTGAGAGTATGTGTCACGTTAATCTAACCATCGTTCTGATGAGGTCAGTCTCATTGGAAACCTTAGCCTTAATGAGTCATTTTGACATCATTGATGGTCCCTAATCAATAGACATTATTTACAGGTTGATTAAATACCCCCAGTGTGCCCTGTTGGTATTTTGATCATTCAATATAATCTTCACAGAGGACGATGAATGCCTGAGTGATGTATTTCACATGAATATTTTCCTCAGTTTGGATGAATACAGTGTTTTCCTCCCTGGCTGATTTTAGCAGCTCCCTTTCAGAGCCCTTTATTTTCTGCATAACTGCATGTCTTTCCCATTCAGTGATGCAAAATGCTACAACAGTCAAAGCCAAATGGATTCAGTCTCCATCCTATACAGCAGTACTGACGTGGAGTGGTTGTACTCCGTCTTTTGCTGGCAGCCCCACATGTTCTGCTGCCTGTGAGATTAGCTTTCCTGATGCTAACCCAAATGTAGTCCTTTTCATCAAATCCTCTGCTCCATCTCCTGAGTCGCAACCACATGCCAGTGTATTAAACAGGCTTCCATGACTAACAGGACTTTCTAACCAAACACACAAGCATGGCTTTGCTCATAGGAAGGCGATAGTTTTCAAAGGAACTTCAAGGCAAAGCATTTCTAAACATCTGCAAGTGACAGCCTTGATTTTGCACTAAAGCCATAGTTTCTTAAATACATCTCTGCCTCACACAGACTAACTGCTTTATTGTCTCTGGAGTGAAAGTTTGGTTAGAGCAAGGATAGTAGAAGGACCACATATGAATAATCAGCTTTCAGCTTCAGAGCTCGCAGCTTGGCTTCAAATCAGGGGTTAGAGGTCAGACACCTGTACTTTGTCTGGACTGAAAAACAGATGTATTTTGCAAGTGATTTTAAAACCTTTTCTGCAGTACTTGTTCATTGGGTGCACATCTTCTAATACTGTACTCACATTGTGTTAGTACTCAATTTATCTCTATGTGCAGAAGAGCAACAGAGTGAGATTTTGTGTCATTTGACCAGTCTTTTGGTTTGGGACTGTCAGCTTTGAATATGTAGATGAGCTGACTCCTTGTGTATTATATTTGTAGAATATAAGCCTGGGAGAGCCTACGTCCTCTATGAAGGGACAATACAGAGGTTAAAAGTATATCCACATTTTCATAGCATCTCAAACACGTTTCCATCATCAGTAAACTGAATTCCTGAGAAATCAAACCAAAGATGTGATCTTTACAGGTTTTGAGCACATCAATTAGCTGATATATCATTTGGACCAAGGATCTGGGATTTCTCCTTTTGTGACTTGGTTTTGTGATGACCTGCTCAAAGACCTGATTTATTTAATCTTATCTCAGATTATCTCTTGCAAAAGACATGTGTCCTCTCCAAGGCACTTAGTAGTGTCTGCTGCAGGTCACACTCTTCTTCATGACGGATGTGTCATGAACAGTGAATAAAAACTGCTTAATCACACCCTTTTGTGCAAGATGACTTTCTTATATTCATTAGTTTTTTAGTCATGTTTTCGGTTTCTTGAGATGTCGCTGTTACAGCTGCAGTTTCTTGCTCAAGGACACTTTGACAGAACAGATGGCTTCCTCAAGTAACGAACCTGTAACCTTTGAGTGAATAAAAACTAGATGCAGCATGAAGAGGATAGCAAGTAGGTCCTTTCCAACTGTAGCAACAACATTTCTCCACATACTGCAGCCTGTACATTGTCGCTGGTAGAAGAAGAAGTGTTCAAGGTTATTAGAAATGCCGAAGAGTCTTCACAGAATGGGGTTTGGCACAATTAGAGGAACAAAAACACTGGGTGTCGGTGTAAATGTCAAGGTCTGATAGAGGAATGGCAGAGTTACAATTAAGAGCGAGAGTACAGGGGATCTCAGAAAAGGCACCAAGGACGATTCAATGCTGCTGAAAAACATAATTCAATCCAAAAACATGTTGCTTAATATTATTTATGAAACAAAATGTGGAGGAAGTAGTTTGGCATGACTCATACATTATGTAGGTAAACGGGAGGCACTGTTTCTGGGTTGCTTCAATGTGCTGCACACTAAAACAGGAGGGATTTTCTCGTGTTATTACAGTGAAATGTTATTCTCTGTCTGACTGACTCACTGGGAAAGGGGAAAGTGTGTGAGAGAATACATTTAAAGCTGACAATGTTAAAATAACTGCAGATATTCAAAACAGTTTACTAATGTGAACAGATGAATGACAGTATATTTTAGCAGTAGATGCTACAAAAACTTTCAAACTTATCTTTCATGGATTTCATCAGTGTCGTGAAACACACAAACATAGGATTGTCGTTGATAATTTAACAGTCCTTCTCACTATCACCTTTAATTGTTCCAGCTGTAATTATTATAAGAAGACAGTATGAGGGCAAATCAGAACAGCAGCATATTCAGACATCTTGGTTGTTGAATTTGTGACCATAGTTGTGGATTTCATCCCAAATTGTCCTCGAATCTAATGGTAAATTAATTTAAGATGCAGACTGCATCATCAGTTATCTCAGCAGCATACGCTTGAACTTCTACCTTCTATTACAGTTTCACAAAACGCAGAAAAGCACATGTGCACAGTCATTGTTAGCTTCTCCCCTGAAGTTTTTAAGTCCACAGACTTGTGCCTTTTTATCAAAGAACCAGATATTTTCTAACACAGTTATTCATCATTTGTACTGATGATTCAACCAAGAGAGTCTCTTTCCCATCAAAGCAGTAGAGAAGCTACAGCTGTGAGTCACCCAACAGTGTCTATGGGAAAAATGAATGAGACTTTTGCCTCTGGAAGCACAAGCACCAGAAATAACTCCATCCTCTTTGCAGTTCTATTGTGTCTGTGTTTTGTATACTGAGGGAAGATATTGTCGAGGATTAAATGCTGATGGCTGCATCTCAATCTACTTATAATGATAAATTCACTTAATTTAATCCTAGTTTATCCATCATCATCTACTGTTTGTGTCTTTCTTCACTGTGAAGTTCAGTTAGCCTTTCAGCACCTCTGCAGTGGGACCAACCTACACTCACTTTCTAATCAGCTGCTTTAAACTCGATTTTACTGTATAATGATGCAAACTCTTGGTTTAGGTAGGATTAGCTAGAGCACTTAAGTACACTGAGTCTACTGTGAGCTTACTACTGGAATATATTGGTTCGGTATGAGATATTGTGTGAGGGAGTGATCTGTGGACTCTGAGACCTGACACATAACATCACAAATTTGTCATGGAGTCAGCAAATGTTTGCATTTCAAAGCATTACATGTAAAAATAATCACTTATGCATCAAGCACACTAAAGAAAAGCAGAAATTCACAGTCTGTGTTGCGGTGATGAGACATTTTTAGATGCACAAAGTTGTGGCGTTCCAGTTAGCAAAACACATTAAAAATATTTTTTTTGCTGAGGCAAAGAAAGCCCATGTTTTTCACTCTGTCAGATGTGATATGAAAACAAGGTAAATAAGGAAGCTTTAGCTTTGTTTGCGTTACACTGCTGTTTAAAGAAATGTGCCACTGTGGTGGAAAGACAAGTTTTAATCAGGTGAAAATCTGAATGTGAAGGACAGAGAAGGACCCATGGAGAAGACACTGTCACAGCTACATTTCAGAGCTTTCTTAGAGCACTGCCGCAGTCTACGTGCTGCTCAGGTTGACTTCCTCTCAGGTGGTAAATTGCATTTGTAGTGGAGAAGCTCCGTGGTGATTTAATGCCCTCTTGATATTTCATCAGAACTAGCTTTGCAAACTGCCACCCTCTGCAGTCCATATCAGAAACCATGAAATGGCTACGTGCTGCTAACATTCAGCTAGGCTGTCACACACGCTGGAGAACTGTGTAGCAAACACCGGAGGAAAGCTGAATGCTGTTGCTGGGTGCTTGAAGAACTGTTTCAGAAGTGTCTAGGTGACGCCATTGGTTAATTTGCATGTCAATATGTTTGAATGGTCGGTGCTTTCAGATCAGGGAGAGGGGCCACGCTTGATGGTCTGTGGTCAACAGACATTGTTTGCACGTTTGAGATGGAGGAGGTCAGTGGTCTTACAACAGGAGACTGATTAAAAAAGAAAATAAACATGAGCTGCAGCACACCATGAAGGTAGTGTTGTCTGTCAGTGTGTCTGCCGTCATGGCCTAAACTGAAATACCTCAGCATCTGTTGGATGGGACATTCATGTTCTTGTCAGAGTGAACCGTGATAACTTTGATGTGGCACCATCATGAGGATTTCGATTGGCTCTCGCTTGGCTGTCGCTCACACTGCGTCAGAGGATATTTGCATGAAGTTGAGCCTTTCTCAACTTTCCCCTGTGGTGTAGCTGGGTGCTTTTTCAGTCTGCAAAGCCAGGTCTCATTCAAGACGAATAGCAGCTGTCGCTGTCACTGTGTTTTCAATCCATATGTTTGACTGCACTGTTAAAGTGCTGTCACACGTGGATTTGGATATGGGTTCAAAAAGGTGTGGAAGCTTTGTGTATGTGGCCTCACACCCCTAGAACTACAGATTCATGAGACACCCGATACATCTAACTACATAAGATGTAACACAAGACCTTAATGGTTTTTAGAGCTGTAATAACAGCTGTTTTGTTCATGCTGTGTTTTTAAATCACCTATAACAAAAAGCACTTAAAATATCTAAGTCTGTGTCTAGAACAGCTTTTATTTGGCAGCTGGTCATGTTAGCTAACCTCGCTATACCGACAACACGTACTTAGGTGCCTTCAAAGAAAACTACATTTATTGTGAATGATGCAGGAAGCATTTACTTAGTATCAGTAGCTTTACACAATGTAACCAAACGACTGCTGCAATATAGTGATAAATAGTGCAGTATGAAGCACCGAGGATTACTGGCGTGGCAGGCTGCCACAGCTGAATGACTGTGGCTGTGGCAGACACTGTACAGTTTAGGCAACACACAAACTTATTGGTTAGCTGATTGTTTTTCTTAATGGTTTTAAGTGTTAAATGCCTGGTTAATTTGAATGGACATTTAGCACTGTAGCATGAAAGTCCCCAAACTGGCAGCGATGATGGTAAAGTATAAAAGTAAAGATAGTAAAGCTGCAACAATTAGCTGGTTGATTAATCATTTGTTGATTAAAAAAAATCAGCAGATATTTTGATAATTGATGAATAATTTTAACATTTTCAACAATTTTAATAACATTCACTTGTTAAAGCCTCTCAGATGCAGTGATTTGTTGCTTTTCTTTCACCTCTGATTGCAAACAGAATAGTGTGGGGGTTTGAACTATTGTTTTGCAGACAGTTAATAGACAAAATGATTGACTAATGTACCAAGAAAATAACTGGCAGATTAATGAAAATAAACACATCACTTTCTATTTGTTCTGTGGGACCCTGCACTGTCACGCTGAATTAAACGAGTAAACAAATAACTGATAAATGATTAAGCTGTAACTGTGAGTCTTTTTGTTCTGTTACCTGATCACTAATAGTGATCATTCAGTCCGTACCAGTAGAAGCCCAAAATGTAGGTATACATACTCAGTGTATCTCTACATTGAGACCGACGGTAATGAACGATAGCAGGAGTTAGGGAAGGTCAGTAACCCTTGTCTCACATCATCTGTTGTTTGTCTCAATCTCAAATTGTTTTTCCGTCAGTCATCAGGGAATTAAAGCAAAGATGCAGGAATAACTCTTCATCTCTAAGACTGAACAAAGTAATGCTAGCTGCAGTGTCTTAAACTGGAAGAGGTCATGTAGGTGACCTTTGCCTTCCCAGTATTGATTTCATGTGGAGGAACCTCTGTGTGCATTAACATGGCTCACTGCAGTACTTCAGAGCTGCTCTACTACTGAGGACATTTAGTGTAAGACTGAATCCTCTGAGAGCTAAAATGTAGTATTAGCAGCAAGAGGCGATGCAAAAACCTGAAGGAATAGACGTCTAGTTAAGTTCAGTTGTTATTCCCAATCTGCTCCCTCATCATCATTCTTACTTATCTGGCATCTGTAACTTAAAAGTTAGACCCACTCACTGTATCGCTCATGATAAAATTATATAGTTAATATGCCTGCCTGTTGTTGTAGTTAATCTCATCTGTGTCTCATTGTGTTACATTTTCTCCCAACAGTCAGTTACATAAGCTAATATTTCCTACGGAGAAATAACATAAATGAAATGCAGATGTTGCTTATTAGTGCAGAGGGTCAAGCAGCTAAATCAACTTCGTAGTCTTGTCGTAGTTTTCGTTGAGCACTTCTTTATATGATAAAAGAGCAAGTAACTATTTGATCTGTGTGTTTCCACTAAGTAGTTGTTTATAACTGGACCTAATGATGTTTTATCTGCTGGTTATCTTTTGTGGATAGTAAACACTGGCATCGTTCCCACTGAACAGCTCTGACATTAATATTACATTGCATATTATTACTTACTATATTATAACTCTATACTGGCTGTGTCATATGCTGTTAAGGTGTAAAAGTTGAATATTACTTAACACAAACCTCAAAGCCACAGTTTGTCTTCAGTGATGCTGCTTCCCTGATGAGAATGAAAGATGTTTACTGAGTAGAGACTTTTAACTCTTTTAGATTTTTAATGTTCGTTGAGCTGAAGCTCAGTCTTCTTTCAAGGTCAGCCTTTTCATGGGTTTTCTGCTGCCTCAGGTATTTGTGGGAAGCTCAGTCTGCTTTGCCCTGCCTGCCTGCCTGGCATACACAAACTCACTTCCTCCTTTAACTCATGCACACACCAAAGAGATGGGTATATTTTCACGCCCTCAGCATAAGCATGCGTGTGCTGATACACAAAAACACACGCTTACTGTCAGATAGGTCCTTCCTGTGTGTGTTTGTGTATGCTTTAAGAGCAGGTGTTTACAGTAGCCCAGGACATGAGATGAATTTCAACATGCGTGTGTCCACAACTGTCCCCTCCTTCACGCTCATTTCACATCACTCCCGTGTTCATTGCAGTCGATATCACCATAGTCAGTGTCTGGTCAGTACTGTGTTGGTTTAAATCAATGAACTCTCGTACTGAGCTCATATAGAGCCACAGAAGTTGATAATCTTTCCATCCAGACTCACGAGCAGACCGGACGTCTGGATGTTCTCACGGACAGTCTCGGGTGAAAAGAAGGTGACGCAGTAGTTTCTGATTGGTCCACGGTGAGGCTTAATCACCCATGATTCATACTGTTGCCTTGTTATTTTTGGATCGAAGATCCCTGAATCACTTATTAGAATATAAAAGTTTTCTTAGGCACATAATGTTACTACAGCCTTTTTGAAGAATTCCCGGTGCATTAAAATGTCGTATTTACTGTATCTGTTATGAACATTATGATCCTTTCTTGACTAAATTGCACACCACAGAGAGCCCTGGGGATTACGTGCTCAGTGCGTCTGCCTCAGAGGTAGAACCAGCTGCTTCAGTGTGGCCTGTGAGGATCCTCTCCTCCCACGCTTTCTCCTCCTCCTGCACTCCCCTCCCACCTTCCCTGCATCTCTCTTCTCTTGGCATCGTCGTCTAGGGATTACGGTGCATAACCATTGACTGCGACAGAAAACAGGCTATATGGACTTTTCTCTCCTCCCCTGTTTTATTGGGTCATTCCTACTGCGTTCCTGCCATCAATTTCCATCTGCTCACAACGTGACATTGGGATTTCATTGGGAGGTTGTCAGGTGGTGGGTCATATTATAGCCGAGAGGGTGTTCTCTGCTGTGATTATGGGTACAGTGATGGTTCGTGTTGGAGATAAGCACTGTTCATAGAAAGACAAACTGATGGCCTGGTTAGCAGAAACCCACAGTTTAGAAGAACTGCCCAGTTAAAGAAGTAGTTAAACATTCACCTTATAGTATAGTTGATAACACAAAAAGGACTGACAGTAATTTTGATATCTGATTAATTGTTTAAGTCATTTTTCAAGTAAAAAGGGCTAAATTTTCCCTTTTTTTCTGTCTCAAATGTGAGTCTTCCGTGATACAAACTGATTATCTTTAGGTTTTAGACAGGACAAAACACACACTTTACAAATGTCTCTGTGAGCTTCTTATTGGGTATTTTTCTCTATTTTCTGACATTTTACAGACTAGTTAATCGAACAATCCAGAAAATAATCAGCAGATTCATTAATAATGGAAGTGAGCATTGGTTTCAGCACTAATGCACTTCAGCAGTACATGCAGATGAGATCAAGTTTTACCCCACTGCTCATGTTTTTTACAGGATTAATGAAGTACTCATAGTTAGATTCCTGGGAATCATAATGTAAAAAGAGAAGACGCAACATGTCAAAGTGGTTTAGTACTGAGAGCAAAATAAGTACTGGTGCTGTGTTGAGTGAGACAGTGGTGTAAAGTGGTTTCATTATCAATGTATTTTCAGCAGATAAGATCTGATGTCTCAGCAGCAGTTTAGAGTGTTGCATAGTGGCAAAAGTAAAGACAGGTTCAGCTGTTTTGTTTTGACTGCACAACATTTGTTTTTTGCATTTGTTTCAAAGCTCTTTGTGTTGAAACCTCCACTGGGTCACTGATGGATAGGGCTGCGTTCTTTTTCTCACCCTGTCAGTGTGAACACAGCTTCGTAGACCTCAAAACAAAGTTTACTTTTCTACCTTCAGTATTTACATTATGTTTTGATATTTTGGCTGAGGAATGTTTGCTCTTTAAAGGAGCAGGAATTAATATGTAAGGCTGTGAGTAAGGACTTAGCACGGATTATAAATGAAACTCTTGCAGGGTAAAAATAATTAAGACGTGGCCTCCTAACTTTGAAAAAACACTTCTCCTGCTACGTTGTCTTTTTCTTGTATTAAAGCATTTAACAACACAACACATAATATGTATATATATATTTAATATGCTCAATATTCTCAATACATTGTTCCCACAATGTGCTGTGGTGATTTCAGGGGTGTTGATGTCAAATCTTACCAAGGTTTGTTTTGTGGACGAAGATGAAAAAAGGCATTATCATGCTTTTGGTGAGGTATGGTGAGGAATTAGTAATGGGACAGAGTCCTCGAGCTTACTGCTAGTATAACCTAAATGCATGGGTGTGGAATAGCTGTACATTTGGATAGGACAGCTGACTTGACACCAGCATTGAGCTCATTTTTTTTCAAAAAAGCTTTTGCTGAGTCAGTGGATGTCTGGACACAGCACTGGTGTGCATGAGACAGAAAAAATGGCATTGTAAATAAAAAGTAGATCGGCTGGAAAAATTGATTTGACCATTGAATTTCTGGGTTGAGGACAGAGACCTCAGAGAGCACAGCCACAACAGGATAGCAGGGCAGCCGATGTTGGTGCTTGACTGTTGATTCACACTGGAATGTGTGTGCCAGAATCTCCATGTGTTAACGCCGAAGTGAAATCCTGCCTTGCAGAGCTCCATCAGCAGACTTATTTGATTTACGTATTACACACACAATTAATGATTTTCTCCCCCCCCACCCCCCACACCCTCTCTCTTCCGGCTCTTTTTTCCTTTTTTCTATTTTCACCACGCATCTTGTTCACAGTCTTATCTAATCTCTCATTATTCCCCACGTTCCTCTCCCCTTCTGCTTTTTTCCCCTCGTCATCCTCCCTCTTGCCTCTACATGTGAATTCTTTTATCTCATTCGTCTTTCTCCCTCCTGATCTACCTCTTCACATCCTCCCCCTCCCGTCCCTCCCTCCCTCCCTCTCCCCCCCCCCTCCCCCTCCCCTCCCTCTCCGCTTCTCTGGCAGGCTGCTCATTGCAGTGAGTCAGTATCATGGAGGCAGGCAGCGGGGCTGCCGCAGCGGTGGGGAGTGCAGCACTAGGACTGCTGGGAGCCACTACCACGTCCAGCCATGACATCTTGGACAGGTAAGCCTGGCGCACACCCTCAGGAATTGACCGCCCCACATGTTTTCCTCAGAGTGAGGACGTGGGGAGGAAGAGTGTCTGTGTGTGTGGAAAGAAGGACCACACCTTAGGTTGTGGTTTGGTAAGCATACTTTGTTTATAGTTAGAGTAGGGGGCATGGAGAGTGTGTGTGTGTGTGTGTCTCTGTGTGAGTGAGAGAATGTTTGCGTATGTGTGTGTGGTACCTCACAGAAAGCCTGTCTTCTTATATTCTCTTTGCATGTGTGTGTGTCTTCCTCTGTTTCATTCATTCACTGCATGTGAAGCCAATGCTCAAGTCCTGACAGTTGGAGAATTTGGTTTGTGCTTGTAGCGGTGCCCGTGTGTGTGTGCGTGTGTGCGTGTGCGCTTGCGCATGTGCTGGAGTGTGTGTTGATGATAGAAGGGGGGTGTTACTTGGCTTCCTCTATGCCTCAAGGAGAAATGACACCAGGGTATGCGCATGCAGAGGAGGAGGGGGAGGCATCGGTAGACGTGCCTGAGCTATAGCTGAGCCGATAGGGTGAGTTTGCACAGTCACCACCCCACCCCCTATTTAACCCCCACCCACACCCCGTCAGCCCAAAGCAACTAGGTGACTGCCATCACTAACTGTCACCGCTGGAAACCCCTCATTCAGATTTCCTTTACTGACAGAGCCAGTCAGCCCCCAGCTCCAGCAGCCACTTCCTTCACAGTGGGGCCGAATGTATCAGCTTTCAGTCATGTACGTCATCGTTACAGCTGTACACCCACACCCACATGCCCGTGCACTGTCATCACACACACACACACACACACACCTTTAAGCATTTGCATTCACAAAAAACACATGGAATTCTGTGTATCCAGTACACATGGATGCTTCACAAAGATGTTCTTGGGCAAACATCAGTGTTTGTCACATGCAGGCGATAAACGCACATACAGCAAACAGTCATTAATCTCTGTGGTTAGTAAGCTCTGATCAGCTAGCAGGTGCTGCTGGGATCCCACTTATCTCCTCTACATTACAGTTGTTACACTCTCTGCCAATGAGGTATAACTAATCTCCAACACGTCCCGGGGATCTCCTTTGACACATTGTACAATCATAGTTGGAAATTAAAGCTGTGACTCATTTAGATGTCATTTCCTTGCTATTTCTGTTAGTCACCACTCACATTCTGACTGGCGAGGATACATGTTCACCAGCCTTCTCTGAAATACACTTAAAGCTGCATTCTGCACGTACAACTGTTCCCATGCCTTCCAGCCAGGTAACCAGTGACTTCTCTCCCCTACAGTACTGCTACGGCAGCACGGTGTGGGTTTTTCTCACTGCTGGATCAGTGGCGTGTCTGTGGGGCTGTACACTTGTGTACATCTGTCTGTGCTTTTGCAAATGTGTCCTGCTGTCCATTTTTTTAATGTTTTTTTTGGGGGGGTTAGGGTGTGAGGATTACAGTAAAGGCTGCTCAGCCCCTCCACCTGCCCCTCACACACTGCCCCTCCAGTCCTGGACTGGGTCTAAATCCTGCACCGGGGTTACCATGGCAGCAGCAGCTTAGCATACATTAGACAGCGGTCCAACATTACTACTGAGAGTGAGTGAGAGGAAAGAAGAGAAAGGAGAAAAAAATAGACAGGGTGAAGAGGAGGATAAAGAAGAGAAAGGAAAAATGGTAAAAGGGAAAGAAAGAGATGTTTCTCTTCTGCTAAATTGCTTCTAGATGATGTCATGTACAGTATATGCACAAATGTGTTTGTGTGCTCGGTGCATTGCTTATTGCAGCAGGATATTTCTTTTATCAGAGGTGACATGGAGGGCGTTTGGCTGGGGCTAAGGCTTTATAAAAGTTGTCCTATGAATCCTGGGGGACAGGGGTGGATCAGAGGATCAGCAGCCAGGACTGAGGAGAGCAGAGAGGGGACATGAGGCCCCCAGGAAGTGACAGAGAGAGAATGAAAACACACAAAACTGTATGCTGTTTGTGATTCCCTAATCCAGTAACACAGATGAGTGGACAACAGAACAGTATACTCTGCAGGAGGAGGCCCACACCAGAAGACAAGCTCCTCTGAGTCTGTAACTAAATTGATCACACAGCTGCAAATTTAAGGTCTACACAGGCTGCCAGGGGTGTAGCATTGATTTACTTTACACAGGCAGTTGATTTAAAATTGTCCATTTGTTGTTTCAGTGTCTGAATTGACACTACGTCAATCAAGTTGTGATTTTTCTTCTGCTTTAGGTTGGAGTCTTACGACTGTAGATCAGGATCTTTTAGTGCTTCACCCATATCAGGGACAGGATGTCTTTGCCTGCTCTGATTTGACCGTTCTATCTCTTGCAAGTCCCCCAACTTTGTTGAAGTTCAGTACCAAATCACTGGAGTTTGGCCTGGTTGATAGACTAAAAGTCAACATCAAGGTCTACACAGAGAGAAGTGTAATTTGATTCGGGATAATGACGTTTGCTGGTGTCTCATTTGGCTGTGGAGGTATAAAATCCTCTCTGTAGTACTCCATGGACTTTGGTGTTCATTGTCACTCTGAGCTCTACAGCTTTTGCTGACACATAGTGGATAAAGTAAAGGCTTTAAAGTCACCACTTTGAATTTCAAAGCTTTTAAGAGAAGTTAAATATATTATAGTTTTTATAGTATCACCGTTTATACAGTGTTTTCCTCATTTTCTCTCCGCAGAGTGAAGAGTGATCAACTGTGTTGAGCTGATGATTTAAATGTAGGACTGGGCTTAGCAAAATGGGGGGGAATGGGGAATTATGGCCAAAAATATTATAACTATATTTTTCCATTTTGATCGCTATTGATGATTGATGATACCATTAATGAGGCAGGAAACACGTTCAACAAACCTCAAGGATACTCACAGTGTGTTATGGTGAGTGAGACTGAATGTAAACATAATGTAAACATGTTTGTTTAACTTGATTGTTTACAAGAAAACTCCACAGGCTAGCTTTTAATTTGAATTTCAAGGTGTATGTTCAGTTTAGGATTGAATCCTACACAAACCACAAGGTTTATTATAATATCAATAACATGATACTCTCCACATGGTATAGCTTTTATGCTTGTTAAGTTCATGTAAGGCTCTGCCGTGTGGCCACACTACATGTCAGTCATGGTGGCAGAGTGTGTAAAGCTGCTCTTTCCCTGCAGTCTGCATAAAGTTGAGGCTGTTTTTGACAAATGTTTCCTTCCTGGGTCGACCACTTTCATTGGCTCCTGGAACCTGGTTCTGTCCACATTTCTAAGTGAGATCTTCTCTTTCACCATAAAATAGGAAATTGCACTTCTGTGTGCCTTCTTCTTTTTGTGCTCTTATTATTCAGGGTAATGACTGAAGAGGTGTGTCTGTTGCTGGGCTTTGAACTAATGTTACCACAGGAGGCTTGTTTGTGAGTTTGGCTGCGTGTGCTGCAGTCTGGGAGCACAGACTTTGGCTTTCTGTGTACTGGGATGGCAACGTTAATAATTATCAAGATCCCCCAGCCCTAATATTCTGTCCATCAGTATTCCCCAGAGACATCATATACTGCAGCTGTGCAAGGGAGGGCAATTCGGTAGCTTGCTTATAGCTCTTTCATGTTTTTGTTTTCTAGTAATTGATGCTGTACAGTAGCCGTTCTGCTATTCAGTGAATGGTTACTAAAGGAGCCATCCATCAGGCTCATGTCTGAGTTCTACTGAGGGAAAATATCTGTTATACTCAGAGGCCAGTCTCCACTAGTAGGATGACAACAATTCATTAAGTTACTGGTGTAAATATCTGAATGATAGAGCTAAAGGGGTAAAAGCTGGATAGACAGTGAACTCCTAGTCTTGTCTGCTGAGCCTTATGTAGGACAGATAAACTGTCTCGGCGGGATAGGAGCTAAACTGCTGGCCGACTGGAGAGACTTCCAGCCAGTGGACGAGATCCAGAACATGCAGAAGGTTGAAATCTCGTGCACTGCCTACTAATAGCTTCCTCCATGTTTTTTCCTTCTCTCGATTTATTGCTGCTTGTTGCTGTCCAAAGCTTTTTTCCTTTATAGTAAAAATGAATTGCATGGAGGTTCTACAATATATTTGACTTTTGATTATATATTCAGGACACGTTACAGTGAACCCATAGCATGTGTCCTTAGAAGCACTGCAATGAGTCATATCTCACACAGACTGCCTCAACCTGTTTACTCTGAGGTTTGCAGTAGGGCTGAATGATTAGAGGAAAATAACTCCTGGGTTTTTTCAAATATCAGAAATGGTACAGAGTGGCACCTCCTTTTTCACAAAACCATCTTTGACTAAAATGTCGACACCAGCAGTCAAAGTCAAGGGTAATAACCAGGCATCAGCCAAGACTACTTTTATGCTGTTTCACCTACTCACTGAATTAATGTTGATTAAATTTATGGGTGACAATTATCATTACAGCCGGTGAAATCAGTGATTGTCACCTTAAACTTTCACCTTCTACACTCCTAATTATGGAAGTCATACTTAAAATTGCAGCTCTCGCACTTGGATATTACATTCTTTCAGACTGTGATCTGATATTAAAAACAATAAATTTTTTAGCCCTAGTTTTTTGAGGGGGATGGCGTGGGGGTTGTACGCTCTGTCTGACTCTTTAGCAGAGGTGTTGCTGTTGACATGTTGGTTTTGCTGCGTGGCCAATGTAGACAGGGTAACAAGTATCATCTGCCTCTCTCTTTCCCTCCGTCTTTGTCATAAAACAGCAAAGAGAGACGAAGAGATTTCAGACAGTTAAAGTCCTGAGGAGTCTCCACTCTTTGCTTCAGGGTAATTGCAGGTCTCGAAAAGTCTTGAATTTATTTTACTCAGAAAGTGTTAAAAAGTCTTACATTTTATTTTGAAAAGTTTTAAATATTTTCCCATGCGTGACAGGCAGTAATGCTATAAAATGTTTTTGTGTCTCACTGTGGGCTGTCAGGAGACATAAACCACTGGCAGGGTTGTTGTGACAGTGGATTGTGCTGCAGGAGGCTGTTGAATCTGGGTTTTTTTTCCTGCGGTTTCAGTCAGCACCATCAGATCTGTAGCAAACGCTGTCACTACTGCTGTCTGCACTAGTATGAAAGATCAGCAGCTCAGAATGTTTTATCAAAAACCTATATAAACTTAAATGAATGAATCATGTTCTTAACTCATCCAAGACTTTGTTCATTTAATTGATTATATCATGAGTATTTTTTGTCATACAGCTGAGAAGTATTGAAAAATATGACCTAGTAATCCTATGTGGTATTAAAAGGTCTTAAAAAGTCTAAAAACCCTGCACAAAGCTTATGCTCATTCCTTATTTCAGCTTCCCTGCTGTTGTTTTCTACAGGACAGCACAGCCTTTCCCTGTCATTGATTGAATGTCTTTAGCAACCACGAAACCGAGCTTGAATTTCACCCTCAAAAATGCTGTCATAGCTTCAGCCAGAGGCAGCTAGTTGAAACTTGGTCACATTACAGCAGCATCCACCCCTAAATAATTTTTATTGGTCCTTCCTGTGATACTGGATAGCTTGGCCTAGATTTGCTACTATTCATGTACTAATGTACGTCTTAGAGCAAGAAAAAAAAGACTAACACTCTTACTAAGTAGTGCTTTTTGGAGCTGCTTTCATAAAGATGAAAAATGGATTGATACTGGCTGTTCCTGGTTGCTGAATACATGAAGTACATGTTATATCTGGTCCACACATTCTGTGAGGCTGTGAAGTCAGAAACTGGTTTAATGTCAAAACTAACCATGATTTAACACAACTTTGTTGTTGCATTCCTCATAGTTCCCGATCACAAGAAGATACAGGCTAAACTGTTCTGTAACATGAATGTGAGAAACAATTATCACTGCACTATATAACATACTTTTCATCACTGATTCATTACAGATGTTTTGTTTTGGCAGAGTAATGAAAATAGTAATGAAAATGTGAATAGCTTCATTCCTCAGACAGCCAGTTCAAAAAGAGAGAGAGAGTCATTCTGTAGTTTAATCCTTGTGAATAAATTGTTGATGACAAATAACGGTTTCAGCTAAACCAAAACACTGTTCTTGTGGAGCCAAACACGAGGCACTACACTTCCTCAGCCTTCAGGCACCACTAACTGGATAGCTCTGTCATCAAACCAGTGCCATGGTATTCTCTGGTGGGTATTATTGGCAGTTCTAAAAGTGGCATGAATCCATGTGTGTTCGGTTCAGTCCAGAAAACATGCTATGCTCTTAAGAGTTGCTCTTATAAACACTGATCACAGCCACCCAAACTGGCAGCACTTGGTGTCTTCGTTTGGCTGGTTTTACCCATGTCCTGTCTGCTACATGGGTTTGTGCAGTTTATTAGGTTTAAACTGACTAACTGGGAGTTTCAGATTGAAGCTTGTACCATGAGATGTTTGTCTTTCACATATTAACGTTTTAAGGGGAGAAAGTAGCATTTTCAGTTTTCACTTTCAGCTGATATTTTGGGCTCATCCTTTGTCAGATCAATGATCTTTAAGTAAGCTGGAGGTTTATTAGGTACACTTAGCTGAAATAGGTTTGTCTAATAAAATAATTCTGTCTAACAGAATGGTCCTGTAATAAATCCTGCCTCCATGAAGATCCTAATGTTTAGTTTGTGTTGAAACTGTTTTAGAGAAGTGTTTAAACTGTGGTTTCAGCTTCAGTTATTACTTTGTTGTTTTTCTGTCTCATGTGATAGTAAAGCGAAGATGAGGACGTCACTTGTGACTAATTTGTGACATTTTTTTGGACTAAAAATTTAATCAGTTAGAAAAAAATAATCAGCAGATTAAGTGATCATGAGAATAATAGTAATAATACCTGCCTACCTGTATCTGCACAACCTGGCATTCCACAGGCTGCACAGATTGAAGTGACTTCTTGAAAGTAAAAATCTGAAATCATTTGTGCACAGTGCTCGTGTTTAGAACTCCAAAGTTCAGTATTAATATCATATTGTCTACCTTGTTTCGAACAAACCAGCAGTCAAATAAGCAGCGGTGTAAGTAAGAATTGCCGCTGGTAACTCTGTGCCAGCGGTGTTTCTCATCCGCCCTCAAACCTGTTGGTCTGTGTCAGGGAAAAGACATGTGCATAACTGGCTGTGACTGCCATGTTGAAATATTAGTGCATAAAACCCTCAGGGCTTCTGTTGAGGGTTTGAGTGTATGTTGAGTCAGGCATTCAGTGGGGATGAAGCCTAATAGCAGAGACAGGAGAAAGTGGTGGCTGAGGATAAATGCAATGTGACATTCATAGCTTTCATTCCAGAGCAAAATTAAGCTGCTGTTGCTGTTATGCACCAAAGTTGAGAGTTCGTGTCGGAAACATTTGGAAAATAGTCAAAATTGAAGCATTCACAGAGTTTTGAATAGAAGCTTGTCTTGTTGTTTCCTTACAGAGCTGGAGAGAGAAACATTGGACTCCTCTCAGTGTCTCCTTTTATGTGGTTTTGTAGAAGGGGAGAAGGTGGGCGTGAAGCAGGCAGGAGAGCTGCTTAACACCAGGTTAAAGCACAGCTCTCTTGCTGTGGTGTGTTTGGAGCAGGTGCTGGAAGGAGCAGTTCCTTTCTCCCTGTGTGCCTCCTCACCGAGGAATGCTGGGAATGCCGGAGTGCACCGCACTTCTGAAGAGAGAAGGTGATACTTGGAAAGTGAAATATACCGTTGAAGCTCGGCCTTTGTGCCTAGAGTCTGAAAGTGCTTCACACTGACAGTAGTTCTCAACCCCTTCCTGGTAAGTGGTGCTTAAAGTTTGTCATTAGGGTGACTGTGGCCAAGGAATGTCGGTCAGTGGCCTAGACAGTCCTCTAGAAATTATTTCTAATCACTTACCACATGACAGAGAAGCCCCACTTTTGAAGACGACTGCTCTCTTATGTTATGGGATAAACAGCTGACAGTTATGGAATTAAAATTGCACCCTGCATTTTTTGAAAGTGCATAAATTGTATTTTGTGGAGAAACCGTCGTAAAGAATCATTTAATTTGAGCAAATAAGTGTGCCATTTATTTGCATGCTTGCTGTCATCAACATAAGCTACACATTTGCCCTCTCTGAATTTTTCTGCTCCGTGCTCTTGCACACTTGCTCACAGTGTCTCTTAATCCTTCAACATCTCTGCTCTGTCCACTCTGAAGCTCCCCACACACTCACTCAGCTCAGTGTTACAATAGACAGGTTTCCATCCAAACATAGAACAAAATTTAACTGAATTTGCAAAAAACTGGCAAAAGAAATGAGTTGGCGTTTCCATCTAACGCTGTTATGTAAATATTAGGTGTTCCTAAGCAAAGTGGATACGTTTATAACAGCCGCTGCATCCTAATCATAAGTGCATCCTTTAAAAAGACTGAGCTCATCAGGTTAACCGACCATTACCATTCTCTCAGCACTTCCCTGCTTCCCTAGTAACCAGTGACCCCACTAGCAATCAGGTTGGAGACAAAGCAGCCAATCAGGAATTGCCCACCTTAATTTTCCAAGCGAATGGTAGCACTTTTCGACCACTCGAAGTGCTTTTACTCTGCAAGTCACATTCAGCCATTCACACTCACATTCATAAAGCGATTTTTACTAACACACACCAGTGGGCTCCCCGGGCCCAATTTGGGGTTCAATATCTTGCCCAAGATTTGTGCCACGGGCAAGATATAGAAAATATCACAATACCTTGGCCGAGGGCAAGATATTGTGATGGTTCGGGGATCGATCCACCAACCCTCTGATTAGTGGACAACCTGCTGTACCTCCTGAGCCATGGAACAGGGATTTTTGTTCAAATTAAACAGTTTTTTGTGTGATGATTATTTCTATACAAAATAAAAGCATGTTTTTGTGAACTAAAAAGCACCATCAGAACTGAGGCTCAAATATAGTTCCATAAACAACACGGATGCCTAAATAGATTCTGTATCTGTTGTCCTTTGGTTATGGTGAAATGGAAGAATTGTTCCTACAGGTAACGGTCTGTTCAGAAACACTTAATGAAGGGAGAATATATTGACCATGTTGACTCTAAGTGTCTTTAAATCCTGAATTTTGAATCTCTGGGTACAAAGGGCTTACATGAAATTGTTAAGCTGAGTAAAAGTGGCTTAATTTGACTGAATGATGAAGTAGGTTCAGTAAGAAATTGTGTAAGAGGGTTTGAGAGAGCAGAGTACAGAGAATTACTCCAGACAAAACTTTACCTCCCTGCATCTTAACTCTGAGTCACTGGCCCTGAAGTCCAATTATCTCAATGTGGAGACGTTGTTTCAGTGTTTGCTTGATGTTGTTGTTTTCCAGCTGCTACACGCTGTTCCCTCTTCCCCAAAACAAAGCTCCTTCCCTCTTCCTGTGGTGTCTAATCCAGTTTATTAGACTCATGTCGATGTAGTGTCACTTCTGCATTCAGGAGGATGGTTTAAAATCATCCTAGAGATGTGTGCGTGGTTGGAAATACAGTGCATGTGCACTCTGTGTGCATCACTAGTCACTTAGTGAAATGCTTCTGTGCAAATCTTTTTCATTTCCATCCCAGTTCTCAGCCTCTCTGGAAACAAGAGCGGCTTGTAGATGAGATGTCCGACAGACGTCTCATCAACTTCAAGTTTTCCTGTGAAGGCAATTCTAAGTCAAATTTTCCCATCACTTAAAAAAAAAAAAGCTGCAAATAAGGAAAAAAATTACTTCAACAATTAAATGAATATGAAAATAGTTAATAAATTAATTTGTCTGCTGCTCAGCTGATAATTGCAGCTGTATTTAATAGTCTAAAATAACGTGTCTATTCATGCTTTGTAGAAAAATACTCCAAGCTTCTCATCCTCATCTCATCACACTAGTTTTATTTTCTTATATGTGAATGTAAATCGATAAAATATGAAAAATGGCTCTTGTTTTATTGCTGTTAAATGGAGATATTTTTGCTCTGTGTATTACAAATAATTTGTCTCTGTCGCTTGTGTTTTCATTTCTACTTTAAGTTCTTTACCTTGATATTTGCAACTGTGAGTTTTAAGCAAACAAAACAAGCACTTTCAAGATGTGACTTTGGGCTCTTGGAAACTGTGTTGGTTTTCAGTATTTGTGTGTGTGTGTGTGTGTGTGTGTGTGTGTGTGTGTGTGTGTGTGTGTGTGTGTGTGTGTGTGTGTGTGT
>JBBMJY010000004.1:2284751-2332545 GCA_037833715.1 Toxotes lorentzi
TGTGTGTGTGTGTGTGTGTGTGTGTGTGTGTGTGTGTGTGTGTGTGTGTGTGTGTGTGTGTGTGTGTGTGTTGTAGGGGTCTGAGGCCTGGACGTCACCTGGAGGAGGACGATATCGTGCCTGAACTGGCTCACATCCATCCCAGAGAGAGACCTGACTGGGAGGAGACCATCAGTGCCATGGTGAGAGACACACACACAGAGTCACTGTAGTGATCTTTTTTTTTTCACTCACACACACACACATTTGCACAGTTATCAGACAGCTACTGTTTTGAATACATACAGTGCATTCATCAATGTCCTGTTGTCGTCCCGGGTCAAGTGAAGCTCCTGCTGAGTGTCATTCGTGTCATTCGTGTCATTCGTGACATGTCCGATCCTCTGATAACTGATCAGCTTGTTTGCTGCCTGTCACAGTCTTATCCCTGTCTGTTATTAACCCAGTGGACTGATTAATTGTGTCTTTCTCTCCTACTGAAACTTTGTCTCCTCTGCTCCTGAACCGCTGTCACACATTCATGATTAATGCAGATGACTGTTGGTGTTGTGCAGCAACTCTCCTCCAAACTCTTTGCATAGATAGTCATCTACCTTCCATCTGTGTACTCCTGTGTCATCTGCCTATTTCAGCCCAGCTCTCCACACTGGATTCCATTCACCACACAGCATCATTCATTATTTCCTTTCCTTTCCTATCTTTGGTTCGGGTCTTACTTGCATCAACAGCACGCTGAAAATGAGGCCGTCTCCATGGTAACATGCTGAGCCACCCGTGGTCGGCGCGTGGTTGGAGCCCTATCGCAAGTGCTTACTTCGATCGAGCAAGAGAGAGAAAGAGAAACAACAATCTCACCAGGCTAATGAATATTGATAACGGAGGCGAGGCTTTTAATACTGCATGTCTGCTATTCTTTGTTCAATATTTGATACGAGAGGGACTCTATACTGGAGTAGCATGCATTATGCAAGTCTTTGGTGGTTTGAAGGGGTGATGAGAAGCGCTAAGCAACTTAGTGTAAGCTGTCGCACCAACGCCCTGTTGCACCGTGTAGGATAGATTATATTCTGTGTCAACTGCAGAGCAAGGCATAATGGAACAAAACATTCCCAAATCCCTGCAATGTGATGAGAAAATAAATGGTAAAATCTTTTTCAATGATTATCACAGTCACAGTCAGAAAAACACAACCGACATTAGGAATATTCCTGTGCTTATCTTTCCATACCTGTGAGGACCGTCTTACAAATGCAAACCCCAGCACCTAATCCTCACCTTAAGCATTACAATCAAATGCCTGCCCCCCAGCCTTTACCCTAACCCTAACCTAGTTCTAACCTGAACCTTCAAACTAAGTGTTAACCTGAATGTCCTCACAATGCACAAATACCCGAGATTGGTCCTCACAACGATCCACACACACACCAGTGGCAGGTTTTGTGTGAACTTGTAAAGCCCTATATATTAGAGCTGTGGTTAGTCAGCTGATTTTCTTCTTTTTTTTTTTTTTAATCAGTTAATTGTTTGGTCTGTAATGTCAGAAATATGTAAAAAATGTGTCCAAGGTGATGTCTTCAACAGACAAACCTAAAGATTACCTAAAGGTTTTGTTTATTATAATTTAAAGCAGAATAACAGCGTAAGCCGCACATCCTCAGAAATCAGAAGCTGGAACCAGAGAATATTTGGTGTTTTGGCCTGAAAAACCTTTAACTGACAAACAAAGTAGTTGCAGGTAGTTTTTCTGTCGATCGACTAATTGATTAATCAACTCAGTGTTTCAGCTCTACTGTATATGAACAGTTAAAACAACTTCCATGTCTAAAGAGCTGCTGTTCCATGTCCACTTCTGTCAGCCTCGTCCAGTTAACACCTTGGACAGAGGTGTTGTGGACTGTCTCGGCTGTCTTAAAACTCCTGACCTCATCTGCATACCACCTTTACTGTCTCTAACCGTCTGGCTGTAGAGTTAAAAGCTGAATGCATTCAGCTTTCTCAGGTCTGATTCACACCTTCATGGGATTTTTCAGTAACCTTCCCATAGATGTTTTTGTATTTCTTAATCTTTTTTTTCTTGGCCTTCTTTTTAAAGTTATTTTGTCTCCCAGGTGGTTTCCAACAACCTGCTGTCAGATTACTGAAGTGAAATTTCCACAATGAATACATCAGATAAAATCTGCTTGCACCAAAATAGATTCCCAAGGCTCTGTTAATGTTTTGTTGACCACAGCTGCATTTGATTTTCAGTCTAATTTAAGCCAAATGAAGCTAGTGAGTGGGTTTATTAAGGAACACTCTAACAACAAGGGAGAGTGGCTGATTATTCATGAACCCCTGTGTGGAGTGGATGTCTAGACCAAACACTGTAATGAACTGAAATATCAGTTTCATCACATGAGCATCAGCATAAACGGTTATTTTAGCCACTGATAACTTCAAGCAAGTTTGTCCATTTTATGAAGTGGCTGATGTGTAAAGTTGAAAAATCCAAATCTACATTACAGCGTCCACTTCATTATTAAAAAATCCAGGGTTTCCACTGTTTGTTAGAAATGTTAGGCAGGCTGCCAGCTCTGTTTTTAGCACAATATCAGCCTCTGGCTTTATGTAAAATGACATAATTTATTCCAGTGAGTTCCAAACCATGAGGTACACAGATTTGCAATTTTGCTAAAACAGAGAGCCAGTACCCGATCAGGAATCTGTATCATCAAATACCCAAAGCTGAGCTAATGAAATCGCTATCAGGAGTGATGTTTGCTTTTACACTGCAAACCTGCTATTTACCACGATCTCCGCTAATACTCATAGTGCAGTGAATGAAAAAACTACAGCAACTCCACAGACTGGTCTCATAGTTGAGGTGGACTTTCCCACCATCACTTGTTGTACAACGAGAAGAAAACAATGGAAACACAGTTGCTGTGAGGAGTAATGTACGAAAGGGCCTGATCATGTTTAAAGCATCCATTTAAGTGTTACAGTGTTGATTTAAATTAAATGTAAATAAGATCAATGTAATGTAATGTGATGTAAAGAAAGGGATAAGATGGGAAAAAACATGGAAACTGGTGATCATCATGCCATACTGTTGTCCAGAAAACAAAGCTGATAAAGTACTGACTAGTTAATTTAACAAGCTTGTGTGACTAAAATGAACCCGGTTATTAAAATGTTCTTTCCACCAGCAGGACACAGCTCATCAAAATGTCTTTAATTTGAGTGTGATTCTGTGTAGCTGTGGATACACTGGTCAGTGATGACAATTTAAAAGTCAAAAAGACATTTGTAAGTAAACTATCGGTGCTTTGTCATTAATGACAGGATGCACCTGTTGGTCATGAAATTCACATATTCTCTTGCAGGCCTGCCTGATTAAATCATTGTTCTGGAAAAAGTTGGTTTATCATGATCATCTCATGTGCACCACAAAGACCAGGACAGAGAATTTTACTCTGAGCAGACAGTGATGTTTACAACCAGTGGACCTGAATGTGCTTGAAGTCCAAAATTGTCCAACAGTAGAACAGTGGCACAGATGTATTTGTATGCACCAACTGCGTCGCTGATGTTTGTGTGTGTGCGTCTTAGGCAAGGAGCGCGGAGATCCCTGAGCTGCGGACAGAGCCCCTCATGCGCTCGAGCAGCAGCAGCACGGCCAGCATGAAGGTGAAGAATGTCAAAAAGTGAGTAGACACACACACACCTGCCTCTGCCTGTCTCCTCCACCTCCCTCCTTCCCTCTGTTCATCTCTGTTTATCGCTCTTAACTGGCTGTTCATCGCCTCTGTTTGCTGCCTGAGTTCCTTCCATTCGCTGAGTCTATTTCTGTGTCTTCCTCCTCCTTCCACTCCCCCTGTTTGCACTGCTCTCTCCCTCTTACACTAGTCATACACACTCCCAAGGTGTTGTCATAAGCAGAGGATGAAGTGCTAACTAAACTGAGTGCATGTGTGTTACACTTTCAGACTTTGCTTCACCAAGGGCCACTTCCCAAAACTGGCAGAGTGCGCTCACTTCCACTATGAAAACGTGGACTTTGGCACAATTCAGGTAAAGACCTTAAAGCTTTTGTGCCTAATTCCTTTACCATATTAGTTTCAGGTCTAATCACATGTATCCCAAATGATGAACTGATGAAAGAATTGAACCTGGGGCTAGACTGATGGCCTTTAGCGGTGTGTGTGTGTGTCAACAGTGAGGTTTTAACTGGCTGTTAAAAATCGCACCACTACGGATGTCAATCATGGTGTCGACACAGCTTTGAACTTCACTGTCTTATGTTCTCTCTAGTTTTTTTTCCCCCTGCTGTGTTGGGTAAGAAATTTAAAGCTGATTTTCACACACACACACACAGGCATGACTCACGTGTCTCTTCCGGTTGATGTCAAGCCGAATTGTTTTTGCTGTTGATATCATGGAGATGGTTGGTGATTTGCATTTGTTTGATATCTTGATGAGTACCCCTGTCGGCTACATCACGACCTCATTTGAGGGGTCTTCAAGTTACTCACGGGTCTAATTACTTCTGACCTGAGTAGCTGCTGTGTCCTGGTCGTTACAGTCACAGACCGTCTGGCTGTCCCAACCTGAACACAGGGAAAGTTCACAGTTTTTCCTGCACTTAATTTTATTTACAGCTCACTCAACCCAGCAGAGTTTTTCAGTTCCTTTAAATGTGTTTCGCATCACTTAGTTTTCCTTACCATCAAAATACCTCAACCACTAGGAATGTGGATATAACTTGGAACTGAATGTCCTTTTTTTGTCTTCAGCTCCTCTCATTGGAGGTACTCTAATTATAAAGCAAAAACTAAGAAGTTGATATTTAATGCCTCAGTAACTGTGAAGAAAAGAAAAGGGAGCCTCCACCAACACAAACACTGAAGTATTTCTTATATTTCACTTGATTCAATCACTGTCACCACCCCTGTGCTGGTCCCTTTTATCAGCCTACGTCTTGTACTTGACATTATTCATATTTGTGTTATTAATATTTCTGCTGTACACTGATATTTTACCACAAAGTTACAAACTTTTCTCCAGGTTCGAGGAGTCTCATCACGCTCCCTTCCACTAGGTTTATACATGTTAAATATATATCTTTGAAAAATAGATCCACACAGTGTCTTGTGTGGATCTGGAGTTAGCGCTCAGAAGTTTGAAAACATGACCTTGATTATGTCATCATAGTTATGTTGGCATGAGCCTTGAGCCATGAGACTTAAAATATTTATCAGAGAGCCTGCTCTACAAAGTGAAGGCGTGGGATTTGAAAGAAGTGAGCTTTTAGGAGGATCTGATGAAACAGGCTTCTGAGATATGTTACGGGTATTATAGGATCCAGTGTATTTGGAGCGTGACCCTTACTCAGGTCTAAAAGTCAGAATATCTTGGCCTCTGCTGCTTTGGGTTTGACCATTATTTTCAGTACGTGCCATATTACATCGCTGGACTGCTCCTTGAAATTGTATAGAATTGATTTTATAATTCACAGTGCTGTTTAATATGCTGTATTTGCATAAAGGATGTGAAGATAGAAGGATGATTTAGTTGTTTTAAATTAGCATTTTATAGCTTTCACTAAATGCATGCTGGGATTGGGTCCGATGCCTTAATGAAAGTGAACACACATAAGCAGGTGCAGAGAATGAAAAGACCATCATTTTGAAATAGTCGAGACTGATCATGTCAGAAAGAAAAGTATTGTTACTTTCAGAAAATTCATATTTGACTTTGTTGGGCTCTCCTCATTGTAGAGACTGCAGAGGATCCCTGACTTTGCCACTATGTTAAGAAACCAGTAGAGGTCAGCAGTCAGCTAAGTTTATTATATATTGCTGTTGGGAGGGCAGAATGAGGGAGAAAGCTGAAAAGCTTACATCTACTTCACCTGCAGGCTGTTTGTTGATATAACTCAGGTTACACCACAGAATCTATCCGTCCATTCACTGCATGCATGAAGGAAACTCTTCAGCTAATATGAGTTGTCTGTAGTCAGTAGATTGGTTCTTCTTTTGTTGTCCCAGCTGTGTGTGCTGGCTGCTCGTACTGGCGGAGCAGCATGACTGTCTCACCCTTTGTGGTTTTGATATTGCTTTCAAGTAGCCTTGCCTCTTTGTTTCGCTTGGGTGTTTGCTGCTGTTTGGTTTTAGCATTCAGTATGACTCCTGCCTCTTCTACTGAGGGAACAGAACCCCAACGGAAACTCAGTTGCACTCAACATTTGTTAAAGGATTCATTATTTTGTATTTGTTCACCGTGTCAGTCAATATATTTTATGTATAATCGAGGCTCAGCCAAACAGGCTTGCTTGTTTAATGAATTGGTCACAAGTGTATTCTGTTTATTTGGTCCAAATGATTCTGACATGATGTAAATAGTTGATGAATTGATGGATGAAAACACTGCTGCTGAGTTAAGCATTCAGAGAGTGTTTCCTCAAATTAAATTGTTTATGTTCATCATGGTGGTTATCTGACTGATGTGTCTGATGCTACACTATCAGTTTGTTCAGATATATACACACATTCGCTGAGAAATATATTCATCTCCTGTAGCTGCACAAGTAAAGTTTAGGAATATTTCTGTATTTAAAATCTACCTGTATTCGTTCCACTGAGCTCTGCATTCTGCATCAAGCCTTACAGATGTGCAGAGTACTGGGTTGAGATGGGGTTAGGATTTGGGAGCAGATTGGCATCAGGCCTTCTGCTGGAAGACATATTCTTTCATTTTCATAATAAAAAACCTTGCCAAAGGAGAATGTGAGTCAGGCAAAGTTTTGTTGTGGAAACATTAGGATCTCATAGTCACAGAGGGCCAAAAAGGAGTGTGTCTGCATTCAGAGCAGCACTTGCGTGGCAGTTTTCGTTTCATAACACGGGTATTTCAGATCATATTTGACTGGTAACCAGCAAGTTCTTTTGGCAGAGGGGATTGTTTTTGTTCAGCCTCTGAGTCACTGACATTGACATGAACTGAATTTGTTTTCATAATTTTCTATTGTATTATTATTATTATTATTATTATTATTTACTATTAAGGGTTGCACATTCTCTGAATTGCTGGTGAGGAGGTGTTTAACTCACTGGAATTTAATGTTTTGTTTGTGTGCTTTGTGCGAATAACCAGTGTGTTGCTGATGAGCAACTGTTGTTGATCTAATCTGATAAACCGGCTGCACTGTTACTTGGAGATGGGTCTCTGAGCTCAGTGTGGACATCTAGGTTGTGTTGTGAGTCCAATTAAATTTGTTGTTGATATGAAGAAATAATTGGCAACACTGAAACTAATTTGAATCTTTTTTTTTTCTTTTCATTTCTCAGTGAAACTGAGTCTGAACATTTCCAGTATAATATGCAGGTTTACCTGCAGCTGATAACACACCTGATCCTGTCAGCTCAGCAGAGCATGCTGCCAAACCTGGCAGGGGTTCAGCTCCCCATGGGGCCACCTTACTGTGAATGCAAACATGTTATTTTATGGTGATTTGAGGTAAAGTGTCTACAGATGACGTGTTAAATGGCATCCTCACACTCACTGTGAATGGGTCAGCACAGCCACTTGTGTGTGTATTTGTGAGTGTGGGAGTACACAGTATAATGCAGGGTCACTTAAGGGGAATAGAGAGGCACAATGGCGAGTAATTGCACAGTACACAGGGTGCTTGATAAGTTCATGGTTGGACAGTCATGTGGTTGGTCACCAATGTCTCCAATATCTCATTAACTATTGAATGGATTGACATTCATTTTCCCCTGAGGATGAATTGATGAATTATAAACTCTAAACATCAGCATGTTTGCAGTATCATTGTGAGCATGTTAGCATGCTGATGTTATCCTTTAGCTCAGATCACAGCTGTGCTTCAGTATAGCCTCACAACAAGGCTGTACACTGTCTTATTTATTTGTATATGTCAGTGTGAGCAGAAGGCAGTCTGGAAAGGATTTTAGGAACCAACAATTTCAGGGTGGCTGGTACCTTCACAGCATTTGGTGGTTCCAGAATAAAAAGCAGGAATTTTTTGTGTACTTACTCTCAGTCTCTTACTTACACACAGTGTATTCTCATAACAAGTTTATAATCAGTAAAGAACATTTGGAGCCTCTTGCCTAAAAAATGATAAGATGACAGCAGCTGATGGGCCTGTGATTTCTATTCTCATATAGTTAGTCTCATCTCTGTGCCTGTGGGAGACGAGCTGCTTCGAACAAAGATCCACGTGTTCTGCATCCACCTGCCACGTGCATGTACAGGAACATTTACATACAGCAATGCCCCCTGACTGTAATATATGGAGATACCCTTGATACCTTTGTTGTGGATAAAAGTTGTGAACAAAAGATCAGACAGACTAGTTCAGTCAATTCATATTAATTGTACTGAAACATAACAGTTCATCATTAATGTAGATTCATTAAATCTGAATGTCATTAACATCATCTGGATCTCTCATACAGAGCCACAGGTACCCAGTGATGCAGAGAGACAAGATGTAGTGGCATTAATTACATAGTTTTACTCTGAAGGGAATGATTGTCCAATTTCCTTTATTTATAAAAAAAAAGGTACATTCTCAAGCACAGGAACAAATTGGTAAAACGTTCTTCATGATGAATCAGGCTGCTCATTTTTTGTAAGAAATTGTGAAAAAAAGAATAATTAATGACTGTGAAACCACCTGTAAAAAGGTATTGATTTGATTTGACAGGTATTTGGGGGGATGTGATGGCTCTAATGAGTATTGGCTCTTGTTTGAGGATGCTCTGCTGATGTACTCGCTCTGTGAGCTCTTCTCCTTTGCTTTTTAGCTCAGCTCGCTCCTGGCTGTTTTATGCAGGCAGAACAGACTCCTCATCCAAAGTAAAGCTAGAGGTCATTCTACATCAGTAAAACATTGAGTAGGGAATAATTTACTAGAAAAATAGATCACAAAACAATATACAAACTGCTTTTGAGGGAGTTTAGTACTTGGAGGGATGTGTAGGTTTCAGGGCTACTGTGGAAGCTTTTATTGATTTTGGCTCTATATTGGTTTGGTGCAGACTTTCTAAGAATCTACTGAATGATAAAACTTTTTCAGGGAAGCTTTGAAAAAAAAATTTTATAAAAAGTTATTGCTGATGTAAATGCTTTGCATTGTTTCACATATTTTGGCCAAAATTATGCTTTTGAAAAAGGTAGATCACGAATCATGATAATAATAATAATAATAATAATAATAATAATAATAATATGTAATGTCACATTATATTGATACTTCTCAATCATCCATACTTGGTGATCACATGCCCCCTGTAGACCTAAATCCTGAGAGTACTGGGTCCAGCATGGTCCACATTAACCCACTATAAGCTGAACATTTACAGAAACCTTTCTGACCATTACTGCTGTACAAAGCTTTTATTTGTGGTACTCCTGGTATCAGAAACAGCTCTGGCCTCTGACCTTGCACTTGGACAAGGTGTTTGGCTCATAGAACTGCCGTGGGCTGCACATTGTATTAATATGTCTGGTTTCTGGTTTACTGGATCTTTCTCTGTATAAAAATAGCCAGAGGGCAGGTATTTACAATATGATGGAACCGCTGTCTGGCAACAAAAAAAAAAACAGTACAATATTTAAAGTTGCTTAGGTCACACGTTGTAAAGCCTGTTTGAACAGTGACTGAACTTGTTGACCATGTCCACATGCTGTTTAGACAGAGCTGTAGTTGCACAGTTTGCCATTGAAATGAGACGGCTGTTTACTTTCATAAGCTTGTATATCTTATTAAGGAGCCACTTTCATAGAACCTTTCTTATTCTTGCTTTTAAGAGGAGTGTTTGTGCTTGTTATACTGTAGACAACCTGAAGCCGCTCTGTCCATGGCTTACGTCCTGCGTGATGTCTCTCTTGAATGGCCTCCAGCTTCCCTCTTTTCCGCTCTGTTCCCCTCAGCCCTTTCCCAGCCCCGCAGGCCAGTGACTACATGATACAGTCTGCAGCCAGACACCAGGAAAACAACTTTATTGACTTCAGCAATGTTCTCCCACTGTGCCAGTCGGCCCTGCTCTTCCATATGGTTTATCTACAACCTGCCATTTCATCCCATCTTGTCGCATATAGACCACTCTGTGGTTTGAGCTCTTAGACATTTTACTATTAATGGAGAGTTCAAAACCACGCAGGCTGATCCTGTCCAAAAACTAAGTCACTGTTCTCTTTGGTTCATGATGAAAAAATGTGTTTTCCTTGTTGTTACTTGGACCTTGGCATCACTCTGCAGGGTGAAGCTCAGAGTTTGACACAAGATGCTTTTTCACAGTCATCTGCTGAAGGGGAAAGTTTCACTGAGCTCACCTTAAATCTCAGTATAACACGCAGACTTACGAGCAGGATTTATGACATCACAACCAGTTTGGAGCTGATCATGGTCCATTATGCAACTTAAACGAGGATGATGGGGAAACCTGAAGGCTATAGCGCACATACATTGAGCACGGACTTCTCAGTGAAGTAGTTTTTGAAATGTATTATTAAAAGTATTTCAGTATTCATATGTTCTGGGTTGTAGATGAGGGAGAAGGAGTAGATGTGCTGTGACTGAACTGTCAGCAGTCGTGATGCTTTGTGGGAGATGTAGGCGCCAGGTTTTGACAAGGAAGAGAAATGTGTAGATTAGAGAAGATACCTCTGCTGCATGAGTTTGATCCTTTAGGTAAAACTTTCCATTTCCATCTTTATAAGAGTGTAATTCTAAACTACTCTTAGTATTTTAGCTATTTTGGTCTCAACCAGCAGAAAATTTCCTAAGGTATCACCAACCTGATATCCACCATGTTTTTTTAGATTTGTGTGTTTTCAGGGTTTGGTGTATTTGCTGTAGTGCCGTAAGGTCACAGCCAGACAGACACCCTTCAACACAAAAGCTTCCTCTCCTCATGCGCACAGCCAGAGGTCAGACATACACCAAAGAACCTGATGAAAATTTGAGGCAAGGATTTTACAGCTCTGGGACATAGAATAATAATGAACTTGGAGTGTCATAAGTGGCCTGAGTGTGTGTGTGTGTGTGTGTGTGTGTGTGTGTGTGTGTGTGTGTGTGTGTGTGTGCGTGCGTGTGTGTGTGTGTGTGTGTGTGTGTGACAGAGAGAGAGAGAGAGAGAAACAAAGACAGAGAAGGGGGTGTATCCAGCCTCCGACAATAATCTGAGCTGTGACAGTGCCCCCTCTCTCATTTCAACAACAGGGCATGCAGTTATAGAGGGTGTGATTTTGTGTGTATGGGTGAATGAGAGCAGTAGGCTGCATGTATGCGTGTGGCCATGCGTGTGATAAAGACTGACGCCCCTCTCAGCCGTTCTTTAGGCCAGCTCACTGTGTGCTGCTGTACGGCTGATGTGCCTCAGCTGTTTCTTCCTTCGCACTCTGACATGACAGGAACAGTCTGGAGGGGGAGGGGCAGAGGTTATGCCCGTCATTTTGTCTCTGCTCTTACCCATCCTTCCATCCATCCAACCCTCCATCACTTCCCCGCCTGCGTCCTCCCAGCTAGCTGAGCATCGTGTCACAATATGTTCCCACTGCCCACTCAGCCGCCTCACTCACAAAGGACCAAGAGGGATGCATAGAGATGAATTCCCTTCCCTGGTGGGACCCAATCCATCAACTGCAGCACTATACTGAAGACAGCGCCGTGCAGCACACACCCGGCCAGGCTGTCCATTAAAGGCACAGTGTTGACTGACAGCAGGATCCAGAGAATATTCATGACCAGTAATCAGCATTTGTACATAAAGAGTTAGTCAGTTAGATTGGGTTTAACTCCTTAATTGTTCACACTCTAATGTGAGTGTGGACATAACAAACTGAGAGCTGTGCCCTGCAAAGACATGATGTCAAACCCTCTATCACATGCTCATTCAGAGGACCTCTCTGCTCCTTGTAAGCAGAGGATGATGTAACTCATTCTGCCCTTGTTAGAGGAAACAAAAGACCAGCCAGAGCGCACACACACAGACACACACAACACACACACATAACCTTTCTCTCTTTCTCAGTGTCTCTCATGGTCATTGTTGGAGGGTTGTGTATTAGAAATGTGATTCTCTGTAAAGTTGGTGGTAGAAAAGCAGACTGGATGTTAAACACAGTGAATCTTAAGTATTTCTCAATAACAATAAATATTTATGACTAAATAAGCAACAATCAAAAATCTGAAAAAAAAACCTCTTTAGGTATTATTTCTCAAGAATTTAAAATGCAAAAATGCAGCTGTTGATTGTATTTGATTTGCAGTAGCTTAAAATGCATGACATCACCTTTTGCCATCTGCTCCTCATCTACTTCAGACCTGTGAGAAAAGCAAGGACAAAAACACAAATGAAAAAATCTCTAATGTCAAATAAGCAAACGGTTCAGACATAGAAGAATTTGCAAATTCATTGTTTCTGTATCAGAAACATGTTTTCTTTTCCCGTCAGTCATTTTGCAGCCTTTTAGATTTATCACTGGTATTTTTGAGTCACAAACTTTAAAGTGATAATATTAAAAAATTTCAAGCACCAACATATCATCCTCATCACATAGCTATGATGCTTTTACATTGAGACTTATTTTCACTGATATTTCACAGATTTTCTGTTGAATTTTCTCTGTGATGCTTGTTAGAGCCCCAGCTAATGTGGAAATATAAAACACATCACTTCCTGTGCACCAAAGGATTTTTCAGCAAATGTGAAAATTGTCTGTGCATACGTGTTCCAAACTTGTGTTTGTCTTTAAGCAAATGAATGGAGGCTGTACACAGACATGTACATTCACATTCCAAGAGAGATATTCCTGTTCTCCTTCACTGTTTGTGATTGGTCCACTAAACTGACATTCAGCCAGTCAGCATAAAACATAGTGGGCCCAGACTCTGTTCCCTGTACTCTCTCCTGTTATGGACTTTGCAGCTTGACTGAACTGATTTATTTCCCTTTCCTCCTTCACACTTGACAAACCGTCCTCTCTTCTCCTACCTGACCTGGGGGGCCTCCAGCAGGCAAATGCCTGGGACGTGGGAACATTTTAACTGCTGAGCTGGCTGCTGGAGTAACTGCCTCACCCCAGGAGCACTGAAAGCATGTTTGGAACGTCTTACCCCTTTTTGGCCTCATGAAAATTAAGCTGGAATAGAAGATACAAAGAAATAGCAATATCCCCTTGACATGGGGATATTTTTGGTATTTTCTGCATTCTACTCATTCTGTAAAACTGGATTGTTGAGCTGCCTTGAAAGAACACAGTCCATTTAGCTCCTGCATCATGACCAGTGTTTGTGAATCGTACCCTCTCTGTACATTATCTAATTATCCTCACATTGGTGTGTGAATGTAATGGGCACACAGCTAACTGCGAGATGAGATAACAGCAGTGTGGGGAGTGGCCTGAATTAGTAGGACCCACATATTGACATTATACTCTCTGCTCTAAGGTGGAAATCCATTTTTAGCTCCGCTCGATGCCCTTTCATCTGACTGCGTGAGGCCCCTCCTCTTGAATTCATGCAGTCGGTGTGTGAATGTATGTATTCTACAGTAGGCAAATCTTCCTCATAATGGGATTTGTTTTGTGAACCTCCTCTAAGTCATGATCTCATCCCCTTACACCGTTACACCGTCCGTCTCTCTCTCTCTCTCTCTCTCTCTCTCTCTCTCTCTCTCTCTCTCTCTCTCTCTCTCTCTCTGTTTAAATCCCATTGCACTCCTCAGTCGCTTAGTTGCTCCATTTTTATAGCTTTAGTAATGATTTTAGATGGAGCCCCTTCACACTTCCTCCTTCAGCTCTGAAATACTGCAGCAAAGCCCCACAGGCAGCCCTGCACTTGAAGCCCCTCTAGTTCCGCAGTCTGATAAAAATACCACAGTGTGAAAATAATATCATGGGAGACCAGTCATTATTTTTAATGGCATTACTCCCCAGTTTTCTCCAAACTTCCATCCCCACACATTTGAAAATAACAAATTAATGAGTGGCTTCAACCTATGTAGTGTCTATTTATAATTAGTGTCGTATCACCACAAATAACGTCTGTGAGTCAGTCCTCGTGGTTTTTTAACACGAGTTGGAGTCTGATTAACGAACTCAGTTCCATGTTTCCACACAAGATAAGCAGAAAGGCAAATGCATATTTAAATCACAGTTCATTAAACAGAGTAGTTTTGCCGCCAGAGCTTGTCATTGTTTTGTGTTACCAGGTTACTTGCAGTCTTCTTGTGAGACCAGAGTCTCTCTGTGCAGAAATTGCACAAGTTTGGATTTTCTGCTTTGTTGTGGCAGACGAACACTGAAGCCACCAACCCTGAGGAATTTGCACAAAGTCAGCGGCTTTCTACTGCTCAATAGTTAGCATATGGTTAGAGAAGTGGTCAGTGTACTGCTGCTCTGCCTCTTTGGTGTAGAATTTAATGGGTCTGACCAGCTCTCGTACGCTACAGTTACAGCAGAGAATGGAGAAACTCATGGGAAATGTATTAAAAGCACGGAGGAGCACTGTGGGGCCAACAAGCAGTGATGCTCGTTTTAGACTGTCAAAAATAATGTTGGTGTTACATTTAAAGGACGACGCATTAGTATTTAAAGGACCAGAAATGCATTACTTTTACATCATTTACTGACAAATCCTCCATGGTCTCTGCCCATAAATGAGAACTGAGAATTCCTGCAGTACTGCACTGTAGTTTTTCTGGTTTAGTACTGGGTTTATTTTTATTATCCATCTTATTAGCTGGTGTCTCAAGGGATGAAAATATTGGTCTGTTGTTCCGTCCACCGCTTTGGTCCAGACTGAAATATCTCAGTGTCTATGTGATGGTTTGCTACAGACACTGGTGGTTCATAAGTTCGTATTTGTGGTTTTTAGTGGCAGGTCTTTACACCTTTTAACTGTATTGCCATAAAATGTCCCGCACAAGATGAATTTTAATAACTAACTAATCAGACTTTCAATTTGTCCAGTACTTTGATTTATTCTAAATTAAGACAGTGACGATGGTAAACACAGTATTTAAGTGTTAGCGTGTTAGCATACTGATATTTGTATTCAGTCAAAGCACTTCTGTACCTAAGTACAGCTTCATAACTAGCATGATTTAAACTTTTAAGTGTCTTTCTTTAATTATTAGTAGGTTAATAGTGGGCTACTAAGCTGCCACATCTAATACCATCAGTTCCAGAGAGAACATTGTAGTCATCAGTGGAAATAATTCACTCAGAACTATGACTGTGGTTAAATTTCCTGGACAACATCTTGGTGAGGAAATCAGTCCAGCCCCTCACTGGTATAGCACAGCACAGAGCTGAATGAACTGGGTCATCATTGGATTATCGTTTGATATTCATAAGCAGACTTGTAGTAGAGAATGATTTGATGCTCTGCTTCGGCAGCCAGTCTAACCAGACATCCCAGCTAACAGCTCATCCTTAACTCTGCTTTTCAGGAAAGCTGGAATAATTTAGCTTCTGTGTCTTCATTGCAGCACTTTTTTTGCTGTAAATATTTGGTAACAGGTGTGGCAAGAGGAACTTTTCTGTTCTTTTCAGTTTAGTTTTAGTTCTGATCACTGAATTGTAAATTAGTTTACATTATTTAAAGCTGAAGTTTAGCTGAACGATGCTGATGTATGATTTTTGCCTTATTTTGTTGTCAGACGTCTTTTTCTTGTGTGAAGAAACACACACACACACACACACACTGCATGTTTTCAAACGGCACAGAGGGATTTTGTGAGCACTGCAGGTCCCATGCAGCTCCGTATCCTTGTGGCCTCTCTTGACTCCCACATGTCCTCCTCACTGAGGCTGGCTGTTTGCTTGGAAATCCGCTCTCCTCTGCAGCAATAGGTATTGTTAATCTATCTCATGTGAAGTCATCATATGAAGTCATCATAGCTGACGCAACCAATACTTTTCCTGTCTTTCCTGTTTTTTTTTTTTGTTTTTTTTTTTAGGTATCTGGCTGCAACCTGAGAGCAAGGTGTTTAGCAGAGGGGAGGTTAAGGTTGTATTTTTAGTAACTCTATTTCTACTTTGCAAGTGTGGTAAACTGCAAGCTACCATACTCCATGGTTATTTATTGTGGAGTGAATTTTTAAATACAGGGTTTGGTCGCCTGGTGCTGAAGTAGCTTTCCATTATTTGCTGCATTTGCGAAGGAGCAGTTATTGACATACTTTGAGGTGTAATGCCTAGATGTCCTTTGACTCTTTAATTGTCCAATTATCATTGTTTAATATTAATTGTCTAGAAGAACTGCACATTTCCTCAGTTGAACTCGTTTCGTAGAATATCACTGTGCGAGAGGACAGCAGACAGGACTGCACATGTGGAAGGAAAGAAAATTGCTCTCCTGCAAGTGCACCCCCTCCCCTTTTTTCACTGTTGCCTCTTGCCCTCTCCTCTGCTTCTTTTTTGCTCTCTCTCTCCCTCCCTCCTTCCATCCCTGCTCTTTGTCCCAGGAACGTACCAACCAGAGAGGGAGAGGAGGAGAAGAGAAGGGGGAGGGGTGAGCCAGCATGTCAGACAAGAGGAAAAAAGGGAGAGAATAGCATGTGGCTGAGGGACAGAGAAACCAGACAGTGAGGTCGGCAGAAGAACAAGACTGAGAGAAAACAGTTGTGTTTTTGCTTTTTGTTTTAATCTGTTCATTCCCTCCCATTATTTCCTGTTGGTAATCAAACTGGGGTGTTAAAGTTCTGTTGGGTGCCAGCCATCAGAGAGAGGAAGCTAAGAACAGAAAGAAGGCAAGAAAACCAGGATGGGGCATCACAATGGTAGGATGGGAGAGAGGGCAAAATGGAGGAGATGAAAGCTGTCCCACTGACGAACCACCGCCACCACCTCTCATGCTCCAACACTGCTGCTGCTGCTGCTGCTGCTGCTGCTGCTAATATTGTTGCCTCCCCCCTGTCTCTGAATCCCACACTAGGGGAGCTTACAGTGTATGTGAAAGAAAGTGGAGAGCTGACATTTACGTCCTGCCGAGGGGAATTGTGTTCCGGGCACACGAAACAGGACTCTGCGAGACGGGATGTACATTCTCACACTCTAGGCACACACACTCGCACTGAGAAATAGAGACTGGGGACAGGTGTTGGAGTGTTAAGGAGGGGCAAACTCAGAGCATGAAGCTCCACGATACGAAGGGAAGGAAAGTGTAGGAGCTCAAACAAGGGATGCGGAAAAACCAGAGTTGTGAGTACGAAGTGTCTTTCTGTCTTTTCCACTGTGCAATTTTGTTCCTTCCTCTTGTTTTTTTTCTGCTGCTCTGCAGTTGTTAGAGCAATGCTTCCCCCTTGTCTTTGTCTTCCTGCAGGACTCATAAAAATTGCTTGTGTCCAAAATATGGCCTTTAAATTAAGCTCTTCGCCTCTGCACAACCCTTTGTTAGGACAAGTGTAACTTGTCCTGACATTTTCTGTTTGGAAAATGACCACCATCCAGGGATGGTATTTCTCGTTAATTTTATGAGCCTGCTCTTACAACGATACAAACAAGAAGAAAGCACAGACCACCCATAGATGTGTATCTGTTTCCAATATGATCATATAACTTGAGGACAGGGAGAAAGTTATGATAAATAGTTATAATTCTATTAATTTTCTACGTCACAGTGGTCTGATATATTTTTCCATTGTTACCATAATGTAGAGAGTAAACTTGCACCCAGTACATCCAGGATAACTGTTTAATTTTTAGTATTAATTAATATCATATTTTGTGTTTTCACTTCACTTCATTATTCTGGTGCTTATCGTTAAGAAAATCCAGTTTTCTCAGGATGGACAAGATTGCAGTCACCTTTGCTGTTTGCAGCTTTGCTGGAGCTACAGGGACAATGTGAGCTAGTGCAGTGCAGGTTGGATTGAAATCAAATTATAATGTGGCGTGTTGCATGCATTGTAAATAACCCAGAATGGCAGACAACCTGTCTAGTATGCCACTCAGTTGGATGCAGAGGATCTGGCCCGGGCTCTGGATCTTGTCATAAGTTGTAATTTGGCTAAAAGCAGAAGCACTTGCTGAAGTGGTGAAACTGTTTTGTTGAGCAGACACTGTGTTTTACAAAGAGCAGTGCCTGCTTCTCCACCTTCTGAAAATGTCTTCTGCACCACTTTCTGCAACTTTAATGTGGTTTTAGAAATGTTTCTTTTACGGATGTCTCATTATTCAGCTGGGATCCAATCTGCAGTCCACTCACTCGCTGGCTTGTTTGCTCTGTAAAAGCCATCTTTAATCCTTGAAAGCTCTGTCAGCAGAAGAACAGATATGTCTGAACAAGTGTCTTCCTTTTGAAGAGTAGACGTGTGCATGTTGGTACTCCATTTATGCACTTTGTTGACTGGTATCTGAAATACTTCTCCCAAAGAGCTGAAGCACAAAACTGAAGACTGAAACTGAAGACCTGCACTTTAGTTCACCGTAGGATGTTTGCAGAACCTCTTTACCAAACTTATTTTGCTATGTGTATATTTTGGTCACCATAAGGGAAACCCTTGCAATTTTACACACCAAAGCCTGTTTACAGATGTTAGTACTACTGCATAAGTGAAAAAGCTGCATAAAGCCTTTTGTTGCTCCAGTCAGCATCAGTTGACTACAGACCTCCGTAGCCTGCTCCTCATCTCTGCTCATCACAGCAGTGTCATAGGAGTGCAGTGCTAAATCAGTGCAGTACTCCTTTTAAGCCTGTCACATACTAAGCCCATGCAATTGCCGAGTTTTCTTTCCAAGAGACATTCATGGTTTCTCCAGTCATATCATTGGCCACTGTCTATTTTCACCATATGATCATCCCAAGTTTGCTGAGCAGAAGCCAGATGTTATGTTCAAGGTGCCTGATGGAAGGCATCATTTCATGTAGTTCTTGTTGAGGTCAGAGAAGCTAATGCAGCTGCCTGTTACTGTCATCTGTCAGAACTGAACCTCAGCACAGAATATCACTCCAATATAGCCAGAAATTCACAGAGAGAATTTTTTCACCCCAGACTCTTGTTACTGTTTGCTTGAAAGTCCACATGAAAGTGTGTTACACAAACACCACTGAGACTTTTGTGTGCTGGACCCGGGAGTCCTGGAGTTTGCATCATAAAGGAGGACTCAGTAATAGCACAGATATTGCAAAATTAGCTGTTCCACAATATTGGCTTACTGCTTTTTTCTTTTTTTTGACACATTACCTCAACATGAATCAGAAGATCTGCATGTGTGAAATCGCTTTTGAGTTGCTATCCTCCCATTTGGCTTTTTCATCTAAGGGAACAGTGACACTGGCTACTGTCATACATCATAACCTCAAAATACACATGCACACCACTTGCCTAAGGGATGAGCAGAGCAAAGCTTTTTTGTTTGGCTTCCACAAAGCAGTAGCAGTAATAATAAATACGTCAGTAACTACAGCAATGAATTAAAAACCCCAATAAATACAAGAAAGTCACAAAAACCATCTAGAGAAAGCAGAGAAAAGAAGCTAAAACAGACAAATCACATTTTATTTAAAAGCCAGTAGCTGATGGAATAAAAGACCTCAAACACCTTTTTATTGGTGAGAAATAACATTACAGAACAGACACTAACAGTCACATAACTGTCACTAAAATCAAGGATTCAATAGGGAAAGTGTTATAGAACAAGATCAGATGAAGTAGTACCTTAAATATCTGTTAGTGCCACTTCTAGGGAGATAAAACCTCCATCCTGATGGAAGTGAATTAAACTCACTGTGTAAAGGCTCCTTGGAGTCCAGTAATACGACCTGAGCTTTCAATCACAGCAATGACTTTACAGCTCACGTTCATATTTTCTCCCAGAAGGTTTTTGTTTTTCAGTTTGAGATTTCAAAACCAACAGATCACGGTAACTGACTTGATAAAGGAAGTATAGATCATGTCTCTATAAATCACTTTCAGCAGAGATTTATTAACGCTCAAACGTCTGAGTTTCCTTAAGGAAAACATTGTGTGGTTTGTTTTTCAGCATGTTAATGACGTGGCTGCAGGGATGGCTATGTCTGTCTGTATTGGTCGGTTGGTCCAGACTGAAATATCTATCTGTCTTCACCTTTAGCAACACTGTGTTTTGGCAGCTAAGTTCAGACATCCATGTTCACCTCAGGATGAACTTATAACTGTGACCTCTCGTGATCCTCTGACTTTTCGACTCGCTCCATCATCAGAATTTGAATGTTTCAAGTACTTTGGTTTAAGACCAAATACCTGGAAAAATGCTGACATTCCCATCAGCCCCAGCTGCTCTCTGCGTTTGGTTTTAATTAGCAAGTGCTATCATGCTGTAACACACTGAACAAACGTGGAATATGATAATCATTATACCTGCTAAACATCAGGATGTTAGCATTGTCAGTGGGAGCACAATATGATGTTGATGTTAGCATTTAGCTAAAAGCAACACTGTGTCTAAACAGACTCAGAAAGCTGCTAGGAAAGACAGATGAGTGTTTGTCATTGCACAAAAGGATGATTCTCTCAGAGTCATCTGCAAGAGCATGTCTATCTGTATGATCACTCTGACATTCAAAGACATGGGGACAGGACAAATCCCTCAGATAAATCAGTTCACCAATAAACACTGATAAAACAGTCAGCAGCTTAAGTGCCAGGACATGATGCTGAATGCAATTAAAAGATTAAGAAGAATAATGTTCTGTTGCAAAAACATTACAGAGAATGAACATTCACTGGCTAAGAGAAGTTATCCAGACTTACAGCACAGTTTTCAGATTTTCTACACTGTATATTAAACAGCAATGCTTTGTTGTCCTACATGATGTCTTAGCTTTTTACAGTGATCCCAGTCTATCAAAATAACTGCTCATCTCCTCGGTCGCAGTTAGTAATTGGGCAGCTGCTCTTTTTCCTAGCGTATACTGTAGGTCCAAACCCATAAACCCTCCCAGTGAAATGGGAGAAAGCTTTTTTTGCGCTCTGTGCACCTCTGCTGCTAAAGTTTGTTTTTATAGTTGTTGCTGGGTGCTGTCACGAGAATGGCTTTTGCCTGTGCATCGAAAACATCTCTGGGTTGCTCAGTGCTAATTCTGAACAACAGAGAGGTAATTAGGTCATTTGATGTCATACTAGTTTGTGTCTCTGAAAAGAGACACAGTTGCAGAAAAGAACACTGTTGTTCTGCGAAGGCTCTACTTACTGCTGCCCCTCCACAACTGTCCTTAAATCAAGCCCATTTTAATGGGAACAAAAGCACTTCATGTGTTTTTCTCCCTTCACTGGCACCGTGACATCGCTTAGACAATATCTGTTTAGTGGACCTTCAGAGCGCATAAATACCTTCAGTCTTTTTTTTTTTCTTATGCTTGTTGTTGTGAAAGCAGAAAGTGTCTTTTGTCTGAACAAACAGATGTAGATTTAAACTAAGAAGATCAAGCACATAGAAAATTCATAACTAGAACTGTGTTTTTCAAACTACAGTGCTTCAGGTATATGGCATTGAAATGACCACATTGCTCTGAATACCAATACAAACATCTTTATTGTCCTGAGCTGTGGGACAGACTCAACCTCACCCACAGTAGGTGTTTGACAGAATGGAGCGAAGAGAGACCACAGGACAGCTTCACTGAGAAATGTAATGAAAGTAACAACATACTCTCAAACACTGTGCAAACACTCAGTTTTCACAGCTAAATTCTTAACAAGGCAGTGAAACACACATTGGATATTCTGAAACAGGGCATTGCCGGCATATTGGAACACACTTTGTTGCAGTTCCTGTCTAAACACACGTCCTGCTTTAATAGTGGTGTTTGTCAAGTTGCTAATGAGCGTCTCTGTTGAATTTCTTTTCCCAGAGTGTACCTGAAACCTCCTTATCAGAGCTCAGTGGGTTGAGGAAGGAGTTTTTACCCTGTGATATCTGCACTCAAATAAGGAATAATCATCTTTTGGGAGGATGGGAATGGAGTAACACCTGGGGCTCCATGATATTTGGAGATTAAGCAGTATATTGTATTACCTGATTTTATGTTCCAAAATGCTGTGTGATCCGATTCAAAATGACTGTGAGAACCTAGGGTTAATATGGCAAAAGGGATTTGGAGGAAGATATAGCTGAAGGAACAAAGACTCGTATTATGCCCAGTAATGGATTTATATTAGAGAGGCAATGGGGACAGGTTAAGTGAGTATAGCAGGAGTTGGTTGTGGTCATGCTTTGTGGGAATGCTTGGTGATAAAACCTATATGGCAGAATATACTGAATTACATGGAAGAGAATCTGTGCCCTGTTGTGTGATTCCTCCAATGTACCTGCACTGATTTACAAACGGGCAGAAATATACTGTGCATATGGGTGTAGTGTCTTTGATCAGGCTGGTCCTCAAAGAATGGATGAGTCCAGATATCACTTTCACATCATATGACACGATGTGATTAAAAAAAGAAAAAGATCAAGAAGAATCTTTGGTTTTGGTTGTAAAGATGGAGCTGTTACAGAAGACACCTGCCAGCAGCCTCTTCCTCAGCACAGCTGTTCATATGAGTGTGCTCAGTGTTTTCCACTAAACATATGCCGGCTGTGCCAGCCCCCCCAGCTTCTGGCTTGTTTCCTCATCTATATTTCATCGAAATGTGGGCGGTCAGCTCTGTTCACTAGGACACCATGAGTATAATCATCATCTTATACAACATCCACCTATTTTCAGAAGCTTCCTGTTGGTGGATCCAGTTTGAACACATAGCTCCTTTCTTTCAGTTACGTTTTTTTAGTTGTTCCTTTGGGTTTTTGTTATGTAGGTCAGATGAGTGCTGTGATTAAAAGCTACCTTTCACCCTCAGCTTTGACTGGTAATAATATCCTGGACACCTGGAGTGAAAACAATATTGGGAAAGTCAACCCTAATATTCACAGTATTGCTTCGAAGTTAACAAACTTTCCTCTGCACTTCACTGCAATTCGTGTTTATTTTAGATCTTGTGGCGGTACTTCATCGAAGCTACACATATTACATTTATGATTGACACAATCACAACTGCATCATTCATTGAATGAAATGAAAAATAGTTGTTTCTTTTCCTGTCTTTCTTCATTTTATGCCCATCTCTCTACCTGACATGTTTGGCAAACATGGGATCCTGAGTCAACTTTAAATAGTTTTTGTGGGTTTTATGCAGACTGTAGTGTTGTCAGTTTGTAAAAATGGACCTGTCAAAGACTTTGTGATGTGGAGGTCAGAATGGACTGTCCCTGTTGCACCACACTAGAGATGTTTTTCTTCTTTTGTCCTCTTACTGATTTTTTTTTTCCCTCCCACTGAGACATGAGAGTTAAGACAAAGGCTAAGGTTTGTTATAATTAACAGTTTTTTTTTTAGCCACCACTGTCCAACTCTGACTCTTTTCTTTAAAAAATGCTTGTCTAATGCTCCAACCCCTTTCTCTGTCTGTGTCTTTCAGTTGTCCCTCGGGGATGAACAGTGTGAAGTGACACGGAACGGCTATGAGTCCAAGGAGCTGGTGTACTTAGTTCATATTTACTGCCAGGTAAGACAGCGGACGCCACTGCATTGGACGGTGCATTCATGCACAGATACATACCTCACCGCCCACAAGCATCTATATACTTAAATGTAATTATATACGCAGGCTCCCCTTCATCTGAAAACACCCACACATTTGTAAAAAAATGTATTCATGCTTTCAACTTTTCTCTAAAAAAAAAAAAAAAAAAAAAAAACATGTCAGAAGTGATTCCCAGCCCACAAATGATGGTTCAGTACAACCTGTGCAGATATCCAGCACACTCCTCTCTGTGAGCAGAGCTCTGGCTCAGATTCAGTCATTTCTGAAACACCTAACTTATTGTTTTAAAAATCCAAGTTATGTGGGAATGTGGGACTGAATTGAAAAGAAATGTGGATGTGTGCCAGGATGGGTGAGGGATAGTGAAGAATGGCAGATAGAAAGGGCTTTGGAGTGTGACTTCTTGAAACCCTGAGGTTTTACGAAGGACTGCATTCCTGTTTCCATGTCTGTCTGCTTCTTACAGCTAGTGCTGCACTCCAAGTTTAGATTTCTTGCATAGGTCAAAGCAGAAAAGTTGGAGTAGTCATCTTCAAAATTCCCTTTTAAGGAGCGATGTCAGAGTAAAGTAGCAGCCAAATCATTTATGATTACATCATATACAAAGTTTTTCAAGAAATTTGATTAATTCAAATTTTGGCAGAGCCTTTCAGTCGAACCCACACATGCACACCAGCTGCTCAGAAGCTTTACCCTGGCCTCCTCCTGTGACATTTTTGATTCTGGTTTCATGCATATCCCTCTACAGATCATATTCCATTTGCACGACCTTGGCAATGCCACACAAGTATGCGGCTGTGTACTTGGAAATTCCAACTTCTCACAGCCATCGGAAAACTGCTAAATCTACACCAGTTCTATTTGAAAAAGGACAAAAAAACTGGCAGAGTTGGCCTTGAGTTCTGTACTCAGAGCTTTAAACAGAGAAAGTAGCACAGCACACTGAGATTGGTTCAGTTCCACAAACCCAGAAAAGGGGGGTGACTAGAAGCACCATCTGAAAGTGGGACAGGAAAGCATAAAGAGTTCCCCCAAGCCCACAGAGCCCTCCCAGCGGTGTCTCTTCCAGCCAGCACTTTTCAAACAGCACTAGAATCAGTGGGCTGAGTGGTGCAGTGCAGTCCCAGTCGCTCAAACCCTGGCCTCGGTACAGACGGATCTTTCTAGGCCAAATCAAAGCTAAGACTTTTTCCACCACTAGTTTCTCTCAGTGGGGTTTTGAGGTTTGGAGCCCTGTCTTCCTGGATGAAAAAGAAACAACAAATCCATGGAATCCTGGAATCTCCGCTCTTAGTTTTTTTTTTTGTTTTTTTTAAAGCAAAGTTACATTTAATGTGGTGGATTGAGGGCAAAATTCTCTTGGTTTGCACTTGTACTGTTGGCATTTAATCACTGAATTTTACTAGGAAGGGCTGAGCAAGCTGTTGATGATCTTTGTTTATGAAGACATCTCCAATATCAAAGTATACAAGTCCATGGGAGAATCGATGGCCTTTTTTATTTAGCATGTTTTGAAACAGTGCCATTGTATTAGAGGCATTAAAGGAGGAGTGTCTGTGCGGACAAAAATAGAGACAGAACCAGAGAAAAAATTAAAAACAGAAGAATCGCAGCAGTGTGGGCTGATGAAGGTTTCAGTGAGTCTGTCTTTGTGCTGACAGAGATACTTGTGGCTTTTTTTGTTATCCACAAAGTTCAACTACTGGTAAAAAAAAAAAAAAAAAAAAATCTCTTGGTGATCAGAATGAACTCATATTGTTAATATAGCATCTGTTTTAAGGTTACAAAGTGCTTTCCAAGGAAAAGGAAAAAGAATAATAAGAGTGAATGAATAAAATCAAACCATGTTAAAATTAGATTAAACCATAAAATGACTAAAGTGGAGCATAAGAACCAGAAGGAACACATCACATATTCACAAAGGATTTCCTGTAGAAGGTGTAGTGTGTTCTGCACCACTTGGAGTTGGTGGAGGAGCTCTGAATGATACCAGTGTAAAGTGCATTACTGCTATTCCAGGTGTGTAAAACTTAAGGAATGTACAACTTTATGAAAATCAGCAAGAGACAGAAATGACCTGATTTTAGACATTTTCTCATGTTGAAGAAAAACATCATTGGTCAATTTTTTTTTTAACTTAGTCCTCAAAAGAAGTTTGGGGACAGCCAGCATTTGAAGTCATTAAACCTGCAGGAACAGATTTTTGAAGCACCTGAATGCAGCAGAAACAAGCCGCAAACACAACTCTGACATGTCATCACCTTTTAAGTTGACATGGTGAACTTTTCAGCAAACAGTTGCCTGTTGACACAGGAGTCTGCTATTACAACTGAGAAGGTTCTGTTGACCTCGTAGTTGTTGTCCTGTGGAGTTTATATTGTTAACGTATTTGCTAGCCTGCAGTCTTCCTCGCTGCCTTTGCTGGTGCATTGCTGCAATTTTTGGTGCATCACAACCACCTGCAGATCAGAAGAATATTGTGGCAGGACGGTGTATCGCCTCAGCTGCATGCACACACACACACACACACACACACAAGTTCTTAGGCAAAGAATGAAATATAAGCAAATATAAACGTTGTGGACATTTTCTAGCTTCTTGTCTTTGAAGAGCTGCTGTTGTGCAGCCTGCCCTAAGGTACTCAAATGCTGGACACTCTCACCGGTACCTGAACGCACCAACCCTGAAGAGTCTTAAAAACTGTCCCACGCAGATGCAGTTAGTTGATGATACGATGATATGTACTAAAATGAATGGAACAAACTACTGACTGGAAGGTAGGGAAATGCATTTATCAAGCTTAAACATTAAGCTGTTCTTTATTTAAAGTACACTCAACTGGAATATCTCTCTGAACTGTTTGTGATATCTGGAGCTTCCTGAAACGTTTTACAGCATGTACTGTGACTCCTAGCTGTAAGGTGCCTGTTATGAACGTTTGAATTTCCCATCCAATATTTTCTATTTTCATGTTTCTGTTGTATTTTGTGGCTCTTATGATGCATCGGTTGTAGAATTTAATAAACGTTTTTATCAGTCGCTCCTTTTACATTTTTTTTTATGTGATTTCATTTTTCTAGTTATCTGTCTACAGGATGTGCATTGGACCACATTTAATTTTCCCATGTTAATTAGTAAAAAACTGTCAACTTCGACCCAGATAAAAACATTTGTCCCATTCAACTGTTTAATCACCTTCTGTGTTCTCTGTGTTTCTTTGAAGGGTCGAAGCTGGATTGTGAAGCGCAGCTATGAGGATTTCCGTGTCCTGGACAAGCACCTGCACCTCTGCATCTATGACCGACGCTTCTCACAGCTGCCTGAGCTGCCTCGATTGGACAGTCTGACTGATCAGTCAGAGGTAAGCACTGAAAACACACATCTACACACACATATATGGAAATTTAATAGATTTAGAGTCCATTTTCTTCACACTTTAACTAGAAATGAATCCTGACCATAGGTAGGAGCATGTTAAATACATGTGGTAGGCAAAATAAATATTTTTTGTAGGTTTGTGGAACTTTTCTAAATCTCATGCAGCTTTGTTTATGCTCTCTCTGAACCATGCAGTGCTTACTCAGCCCCTAAATTAAATAAAGGATAGAATTTGCTGTCCATACACTTTTTATAATACAAGATAACGAGGTATCAGTTTACTAGATAAAAGCTTTTCCAGTTACTGCGCTCTAAGATCCCATATCATCTACATGGCTTATTTCTTGGGAAGGCACAAGTGGATATTTTGCCTGTTATTTCCTCCTCAGTCTGCCTGTGAACAGTATTCTGAGCCAGGTGAAACCTTTATGGTCCGATTGAGGCTCTAAAAAGAATGCAGAGGTATCAGACCAAACTGGTAAAACCAGTTTATTACTGAGGGGTATTGTGTGTAGACACTTTCCGAATTATAGCTTCACAAAGCTGCCTGTAGTACACAATTTTACTTTCAGCAGTAGCCGCATTTATAGGATTCATTGTTTGGCCAAGTGTTTGCAGGTTTAGAAAAGAAGATGTCAGCCATGAGAGCTGAGGTTTACATCCTACCCCTTCTTCTCACTGTTAATGTCAGCATTAGCTCATTGTGCAGATGTGCGGCAGCAAAAACTATAAAACTAAATTTCCCTTGTAACATGAAGTCATAGCCGCGAGTGTCATTTCAAGTGTTTTACTGCCATGCAACACTCTTTAGCTGGCGTTTTTAACAGTTAAGGTTTATGTTCAGTGCATTAGCAGTGGGTGATTATAGTACAAAATTGATAATAATAATGTGTGTGTGTGTGTGTGTGTGTGTGTGTGTGTGTGTGTGTGTGTGTGCGTGTGCGTGTGCGTGTGTGTGTGTGTGTGTGTGTGTTGTTCCATGTTAAGTCAGTTTCCCAGATGTTGTTAGCTTACCTCTCCCGGCTCTCAGCCATTGCTGACAACAAGATCAACTGTGGGCCTGCTCTCACATGGATGGAGGTAAGGCTCTGTCTTTAAGGAGGACACTGACTCTTCAGCAGAAGAAAATATATATTTCAGTAGTGACGAATGCTTTAATGAAGGGATCTGAAGCTTGTTTGCAGGTGTGTGGTATCACTTATCTTTGTCAGGCTTCTTCCTTAGAATGGTTTTACCTCCAGATGAAACGGCCGTTAAAATTAATGAAGGCTCATGTAAAAGGAAGAACACTAAAGTCTTTTTTTTTTAATCTAGTTGAAGAACTGCTATTATTGGAGCATTATTCTCAAACACTGCACGGTTACACAGAAAAGAGAAATGTCTGAAAAATCCTAATGACATTTTGCAAACAGTAAAACTGGATCAACAAATAAGTTAAAGTCAGACAAACAAGGACCTAGGGCTGTATGGTGTCCTACTTTGTTATCAAAGGTTAATAAGGGTTTCTATTCCTACAGCCTAGATACCTAGAAATATAGTACATATAGAATATCTATATAACTCTGTAGTATTACTGTAGGATTACCAGAACTGTAGTAGATATTTGCAGCAATTCCTACCCATCCCCTCTATTAATTCATTCTTCTCAACTGTAAAAATCCTACAAGCTGGTTCATAAGGGAGCCAAAGAAAGAAAAGAAATCCTGCAGGTCCTCTGCTGTGTTTTCCATATGTTTTGAATTTATGTTAGATCATTTTCAGTCTTCTCTGTCAACATTGCAGTGACCCATTCTAATGCAGTAAACACAGCACATAGGTTTATACAAAGTCTGATGTTATTCAGTAGTTTAACAGTGATTTTTGTGGAACTACAGATGCAGACCTGGATCTGTATGTTTATTTCCTCGTGGCATTCATACATTTACTTAAAACAACTTCAGAATAACTGTTGAGTTTATTCAACATCTGAATAAAAACTGTAAATTATCAAAATGGCTCTTTATTGCAGGATGAGTATACTCATCCATACACATCATTGTTTTGTATTTTGTCTAACCACTGTTAGAAATGACGTGTGAGTCTTGTCTGTGTGTGTGTATTAGGTTGACAATAAGGGAAATCATCTGTTGGTCCATGAAGAGTCGTCCATCAATGTGCCAGCTATTGCTGCTGCCCACGTCATCAAGCGCTACATCGCTCAGGCCTCAGACGAGCTGTCCTTCGAGGTGACAACAACAGCATCAACACACGCTCTCTCCCCGTCTCCGTCTGTCTCTCTAGATATTCTGAGATTCCATTAAAATTCTTCACAGATGTTTCCTCATCTGTTGTTACTTGCGGCATAAAAATGTTTTAACATTGAACTTGAGAGACGATTAGACTCAAAAGGAGAAAAAGTAGTGAAGGACCAATAAAACTTTCCAGTAGAAATGTTCAGTGAGAGCAAACACAGCAGCTCAATAAGTAGCATTTTAGACATCAATGTCTGGATGAATCACCTTGCTCAGAACAGTCCTTACTGAATTCCTGCTCTTGCAAGTGAAAGTTAGAGCCTGGCTGTATAGTGCCTTCAATTTTAGTTATCAGACACATCTTTGATCTCCTGTCTTTCTACCTTGGTTGCTCTCTGCAGGTTGGCGACATTGTGTCAGTGATTGACATGCCCCCTAAAGAAGACACCACATGGTGGAGGGGAAAGCATGGCTTTCAGGTACGCAGCTCACTGAAACACCTGGCAGCCTAGAGGCAGAAACGCACACACATTTTCTCTTGCTGTCTTTTCCTCTGGAGGTAAACTTTAGGTTAAGCTGTACTTGAGGTATTTCAAGGACAAGGAGAGAACGCTGCTTTTTTGTAAAGCAATTTTCAAATACTAAAGTTTACCGAAAGACAAAGCAAGATACAAAACCTCTTTTATGTGAAGCTTTTGAGCAGATTACAGGGTGTGTGCCTCCTCCTGTAGTGCTGAACTCATTCATATTCTTCGCAGCCTTCACTACATCCCGAAACACACTGAAACTTTAGTTACAATCCACAAGTTCTCCCAGTTTCAGCTCGCAGCTTTATGTATTTGTTTATGAAATCCTCCATTTCACTTCACTTGAAATAAAATATAAAACTATAAATTCCGATTATGAATGGCATCATTTTTTGTATGAATTCTTTCTGAGGCCATAAGAAAGCAAACAGAACTGTCAAATTAACAGTATGTTGTATATTACAAGTAATTTTGAAATGGAGGTTAATAATAATGGAACAGAACAGTATGTCCATGTTATCTGTGTGTGTGCATAGGCTACTACCAAACAAATATGTTTAAAATAGTGAGGGCCAGATTTACTAAGCGGGCATTCAGACAGAAAACAGCCCTCCATTAAACCAACACAGGGGGCTGCACTGGTGGAACATGTTGTTTAAGGTTCCTGTGAGACTGTGAAATATGACCCAGAAAGTCCAGTTGGAGAAACAGATTAATGCTTTTAAACACTTATCAGACGCCAGAACGCTGCACTGAGGTTTATAATTCTCACAGAAAGGATTTTACAACTCTGGAGAATTATCACAGCTGCAACAGTTTCATCCCTGATCACAACAATCACGAGGTAAACAACAGAAATACAACGTTCACATTACAAAGTAATCACCAAAAGTGCTTGTATGTATGCGATTCTCCAACTAAGCACCTTGTTGACTGACGTTTCAGCCTTGGTTGAGTTACCTTCAATGTTTTTTGATGGAGAACAAAGTCCACAGTCCTCATTCTGTGCAAAAATGACATTATGTAGTTTATGTGAGGTTTATATGAGGTTTCAGCAGTTTGAGTTAGACACATCAAATGGTATCTTCCAAAATTACAGTCTTTTTAGTCCACAGATTTATCATCAGCACAGTTCAACGTGGAAGCACTGTCTGTGGTTCTGTACTATAAAGACTAACTTTGACAGATGCCCACATGATTTGACTAACAATCAAATCAGTCCTGTCAGGCCAGGTCTTTTTTGTTTCCTGTGACACGTAATGCATTAACAATTAGACATAAAGATTATAATATTATACTTTTTGTAGTACAGGTGGATATAAACTGGGGCCTAAGTAAGTGTTTTCTACATTATAATTTTTCTCTGAGCTTGATGATCTCAGATGAATCCTACCAGTCACAGGAGCTGACTGTAATGAGCCTAACCCACAAATCCAGTGGAAACTGCAGCACACATTTGTGTTGCATAATTTTCTTGTGTATATTCAGGCATGAAGCATAAGGGGGAATAATTACAACTATATAAGTGCATTGTCTCTAAATTGTGGTCAAACAAGCAAAATACTTATTTGTTTTTAAGACATTTTCTGTCTTAAAACCTAAATGTTACTGCAGAGGTTTCAGGAGTTACAATCACAGTCTGTTCCAGTGCAGCAGCAGAGCTGGGTTTTGCAGCTCATGTCTGGCTGAACCTCCTCTGACCTGCTGCCCCCTCTCCACACTGGCCTCTCCCCTCTTGTGTTTTTTGGCTCTCTTCCTACAAGAAGAAGTCCTGCCATTCAGGCTCACTGGTGGTGTGGCAGCCAGCAGGCACTTACTGAACAGATCAGTTACATTTCAGACACGCTCTCAGCGGCTGGAGACCACTGCCCTCCTCTGGATTTACAGAGCTCTCCTTCTGACCACAGGGAGACTCGGAGAGGCTGTTTCTCACTGATAGTTGACTACTACGATATCTGATCCACACTTTGCAGTTCATGTGTTGGGGAACTAGCTGATGAGGAGCAAATGCAAGGAGTTGAGTGACACAAACACACCTGCAGTACCTCCTCCCTCCATTAGGAGGTAGTCAATCAGTGATGTCAAAGGTGGTGTATAGTCCTGTATTGTACAATACAGATTTTAAGTTAAAGTCTTTAAAGGCAAAACGCAGCTGTGCCAAAGTTCTACTCACAAGAGGAGCAGACACACGAATACTTATGGACTTGCACTATATGTGTAATGTGTCGTCTACGCAAAAAACAATAATGCACATATGTAGAAAACACAAAGCTTTGGCTCAGGTAAAATGTGTAAACCTGCCACAGCTATATTAAACCAAATCGAAGAGACAGAGTTAGTCCATTAGTGAGGAAATACTAATAAAATAGTAAATAAAAATATCATTCTTAGAAATGTCAACATATTGAGGCAGTTTGACATTTTACAGACAACTCTTCCACAGTCTGCCACAGCTGAACAGGCTCTGTCTGTGGTCTCTATTAGTCTCATTTTAGAGGAGGAACCAAACACACGCACACACACAGGCCAGTGATGTGATCGTTTCCATAGTGCCTGATCAGTAAATATCCAAAAGCCATCTTTGTCACAGTGCTTCTAATCCCAAAATCACATGACTAGTATGACATCCACAGCTCAGTGTAGATACTGTGTTGTCTGTTTCTCAGTCTTCATTTTATTATCTAAATCTGATTGTACTTCCTCCCAACTCACCTGCCTGTCTCACTGCTGTGCTCTGTCCAGGTTGGCTTCTTTCCCAGCGAGTGCGTGGAGCTCATAAATGATAAAGTGCCGCAGTCCATGACCAACTCTGTGCCAAAGCCAGGTACTCCTCCTCCTCCTCCACCTCCTCCTCTTAAACCATTCACAGGAAATGTGTTGGAAGGAAGTTATCACTGATGACAGTTAATGTCTCACCGATATGGCTGCATTTTCAGGAAGTGGTTAGGCTTCTGATGGATGATGTGGTTCAGTGTGTGTCTGTGTATGTGTGTGTGTCTGGATCCACTCTGTAGTGGATTTCTAGTATAATATCCCTGCACCATTATTTGAATATTTTAAATTAGTTAAATGCAGTAGAGTTATAGATATTTATTATCATGTCCAAAACCCTTAGTTCAATATCCAGAGCCCTGTTAGAGGTTTTACACCTGAATTGCAGTGTGTCATCATCAGTGTAAGAATAACATAACTTCAACGTATGTGCATGTTACAGTGAAAGAAACACATATTTCTAACACACCATCCCCTGAAATAGCCTTCTAATCATGTTATATTGACTCAGCACAATGCAAATCCACTGGAAATAACTGTGCTAATCTATTGCCGTCCAGAGCAAACAGATAAGCTCTTAATCATCCTCCCAAGAGTGTCAAAGACAAATGTACAACATAAACCCTCTTGGATTCAAAGAGAGCAGTTATAACAACATTTGGAGGCTGTGGTGCAGACTAAACGTGAACTTCTCTCACACACTGCAGTACATCTCATTGCTCTGAGAGAGCCCTTTTTGATCAAACCTTCTGACATCTTGTATAAATCCATATCACATCTTCCAATGCAAAGACTGATTGAACCAGTGTGACTCACTGTCACAGCCATCTGATGGCTTTTGGGGCGGGCGAGCGAAGCTGGGGTTCCTCACCATTGAAGTTCCTCTGAGACTCCAGGATCTGGACTAACTGATGATGCAGTGAAAAAAAACACCCAACCCCACAAGATCCACAATTATGTGGGAGGGGGTCTCATTATATGTGCGGAGTTTCGGGTGCTCTCGGATACCCATGTTATCTGACATATCAGTCAAGTTTCAAACCAACAAGTTTTTCAGCCTCTCAGACTGTGTGACTGATCAGAAATGCATCCTGTGGTGTTGAGTTAACTGTTGCAGTGCATGCACAATACACTCCACTGTCCAAGGCCTGACTGAAGCTGCCTGCCCACCCCCCTGCTCTTAAGCAATGTTTTAATGCTTCTTGCTGTTTTTTGGTTTGTATTTTGCATGTGCCCTTAGTTGTCAATCATGTTTTTCTTTTTTGTTTTTACAGAGTATCCGCAGGTCAAGTATATTATCTTAATATCCTGAATACTTATATTCTGAATAGCTTATATTCTACATAGTAATAACCAAATTTTAATATAAGAAGGTTTTCTGAACCTGCAGATGCCCTGTTATCTGTAATATTAACACAGCTCTAACTGAGCAGATCCTGGATTCAGTTAATTATCGGTGGCAGAACAAATACTAAGTGTAATGCTGTTTAAACCTGCCTGTTTCTGTGTTGAGACTGTGCTGCTTGTTCTCCACTGCCTGAGTACATCTTTAACACTGTTATCGTTTCACTGCAGAAGGATGTACAGTTGTGTTAGCATGTGTCTTGATTTGTTGCATTTGACTGTGACTCCTCTACCTCAGCTTCCCCCTGCTCTGGCCTGCAGCCTGCTTCTTGGAGCCTCTTCCCCCCCTGTGCGTGTTGGTATACACACTTCATCCACCACGTCCACTCACCCCACATGCACTCACTCACACATACACATATTGCATTTTGTACATCAGAGTTTTGATGCCTGCAGCAAGTTTTAATCCTTATGATTTTAGTCCCGGTTGATTTGGCGACAGCAGTGGGCTACTGGTGGTGATTTAATACTACAGGTCCCAAAATTCAGAAGACAGCTGGCACTCCTAAGCAGTTCAGTTGTCATAAATCCAACAGAAGATCAACTGGTGTATCTGTTTACAGTGCAGCCAAACAAAGTTGTGTTGTTTAAGTAAAGAAGCGCATTTGATAATTGGCCTGTTTCCATCACACCATGAGCCATCTGAGTTTATGCTGCATACAAGTAGTTTTCCATGTGACAGCAGAATATAGGAGTTTGTTATCATGCAGAGAATTTGGACATGTGCAGCCTGTCACCTGCAGGACTCATCTAATGTAGTAACTCACTGTGGCTGCTCCTTCTCATAACATTACTCCCTGACATATGTAAAACTGGCCAAATGCATTTTTGATGAGCAGTCACAGTCGGTACTAACCCTGGTGTTTCCTGTGACTGCTTCACTACCCTGCGTTTGCCATTTGAAAGCTTTTAATGTGAGCTAGCACTAATAGGAAATGTTTGGTTAGCATGAACTTCATACAGCTCTGATACAGTGCTGGGAGAGTGAACAGTAAACAGGGGGACTAACATCAATGAGATAAAATTAGAAACACTAGATTACATGCTGCATCGTTTCCTGTCAGTCTCTCATGCTGAACATAGGCAAATTGAATTCCAAAGTGAATAACAGAGTCTGCCACTAACAATGAGAGCTGCTATATAGAGAGGAAATTACAGAATGTAAATGTATTAAATGACTGTTGCTAAGAAAATGTAGACCATAAATAATAACAAAAATGGAGTGGTAAAATCTTAAGGATTATAACTTAAAGGTTAAATGAAGTTCTCTCATTAAAACAAGACTCCACGTTTTTGTTTTTTTTTTTATCTGCACACTGTTTCACAAAACAGTTCATTGCTTTAGCATCAAAGTATCATTTCTATGCAAAGCTTCTGACCTCTCAGTCCCAAAGTACACAGTTGCTCTGTTCTCTAACTTGAAGTGCTTCTCTCCCTCTGCTGATTCTCTCATGTCTCCATCATCCATCCATTCATCTGTCTGTTGGGCCACATGCAGACTTGGAGATGGAGAGTGTAATACAGGACAGTGCATGGGTGGCCGACCCGCTAAACCACTACAGCCTAAGTTCAGGTAGACAAAAGCCGCTCGGTGTGTTGCACTGCCACCCCTAAACCAAAAACTAACTCCACAGCCCCGAGTGATGTGTTTGCACTGTGTGACTCTAATATGACTAGTCTGTGTACCTGTCTCAGTAGCCACTGGGAATATAGCATGGGTTTTAGTTTCACTCTTCACACAAAGAAATCTTGTGAACTTTTTGGTGTTGCATTACAAGAAGAGAACCATTAACAAAAAATTGTTCTGTCTACATTATCTCTACACCCTGTTGGTGGACCAGTAAACCTTCAGACACATCTGGATGAGCACTAATAGTAGAGCATGTATGTCACATCCGTATTAGAATAGGTCTTTGTCTAATGTGTGTGTGTGTGTGTGCGTGTGTGTGTGTTAACTTTCCTTCCCTTGAATTGCTATGAACTTCTGTAAGAAAATGTCTAAAATAATGTACCAAATAATGGTCATGTTTCCTTTAAATTTGCCAAAGTCCTTCAGATTCTTTTTTATTACAGGATTCCTCTTATCATACTGATGTATTATGGGCATGTTTCAGATTTGTCACAATGAATGTCCCTGAGTCCATTTTGCATGGTATCTGTCTGTTAGGGGGAAAAAAAATAGAACAATCATATCCCTTCAGCCCCCTGTTCTGTTTTTTTGTTGTGGCCCCCTCAAGGTGTATGCAAATGATTTCAGGGGGGAGCCAGGTTACTACAGCATTTCTCAAAGCTGCTGTATGTACCCTGTGTCTGGATGAGGGCCCGTTGTGTTTGTGTGTGTCTGTTTGGTTGAAGCTGAAAGGCCACGGCAGGGGTGCCGTGGTGCTAGGTCTCGACTGGCCTTGATTTATTTAATCCTTTTACAATGAGGGGGCCTGTAAACCCATCCATTGAGCGTTAAGCTTTGTCCTGCAACAGTAAGAATCTCTGTCTCCCTCTCCATGGTGACTGAAAGAGCACATTCCTGCAGGGAGCCACACAGCACTGGAAAAATATTCTTGCTCTGCTTAGATCCACTCTGCTCACCACTAACCTTTGCAGCTTCCCAGTAAAACCATGGAAATTGTTAACATACTGCGCTGCTCCCATTAAAAAGAAGGCCAAAGAAACTAGCAGTCATCAGTCCTTCGATCCATGTTTTTGTGTTGTCTCGTAGTAGAAGCTGGGGACAGAGTCTGCTCTCTTCACAGTGAAAATGCTCATTTGTCAACATCAATTTGAAACTAAAGAGCTGTGAGCTTTGAATAAAAGATGTCTGTCAGACTTCTTTCCTCCCCAGACAGCCCAGTAGACCTACCAGTTACTGACCCAGATGTAGAGCCTCCCCCCCGTCCTCCCCTCCTCGGTGCAGGTCTTCGTCATGTCTGGGGACCAGAGATTTGGGCAGCTGCGAGCATATATGAGCCAAGACAGCTGGTTATGTGAAGGGGAGAGGAAGGGAAATGGGGAGAGAATGTGTGAGACAGAGTCAGATTTGTCCTCCTGTTTCTGAGGATCTCCAGTCATTTCCTGGTGCTGTGAAATTATGCGAGGTCCCTTGTGTAATGTGTTGCTCTGGAGTCTCAATAAGAGACTGTTGTTGCAGACCACACCTTTGTTTGGGGGAGGCTGCATTTGATTACATACTAACAACACGGTTGTTAGAATTTTAAGTGTCTAAAGCACAAAGATAATTTTCTTTTTTTCTGCGGTTACATTACACAGCCGTAGTGCATCATTATTATGATCCATGGCTTTAGTGTGTCATTAATTAAACAAATTATCATGTCAAACATTTAGTCTCAAAGCTTACAAGCATTTAACCAGCAGATAGTAATTCATATCCACAGCCATGTTACAGCATGGTGTTCTGCACCTATACATTGAACTTGGCACTCAGCTGCAAAATGTACCTCTTCATTCTTTCCATATCCCAGGAGTGCAATAGGTTATTCAGATCCATGCAAAACAGCAGCTGTATGATAACTTAATCTACCATAAAGCTCTCATCCTGTTATATGTTTATGACATCAGGGCAGAAGCTCACTACTTCCTGTAAAGGTGGCTGGTGCTTTGCTTGTCCCAACAGCAACCTCCACCTGTTGCTTTACTGTTTCTTGTCCAGGACAACCAAAAAAGGCCACTAATATTGTATTTGTACGATTTCATTTTAAAGGTATCATATGACAAAGTAAGCAAAAAACGTATAAAAATAGACAAATTGATTTAAGGAGAGAAAGCTCCTCACTCATAGCGTCTTGTTTACTCAGCCCCATGCCATCACTTACAGCTCCCACTCATGATTAGTTCAGGGATGACATGGTAAAACTGACGTTTCACTCTGTACTTTCAGATTTAATCGTTTCACCTCGTTTCTTGCTCTGAGTGTCTCTGCTCTATAGGTGATAGTGTAGGACACATATAGTACAATATATGTGGTACAGAACAAACATGGTTGAGCTGAATTTAATTTGGCTTTCTCATTCTTGAGTCATTTTGGGGGGATATATATATCAAATAGTAAAAAAAAATATTTCTGTCTGAATTGTAGTGGGTTAGAAGTATAAAGTAGCATAAAATGGAAATACACAGTGCTGTACCTTAGAATTGCACTTAAATACTGTAGTTGAGTAAATGTGATGCAACAGAGAAATATCTTTGTGTAACGCCTGTCAAATTGAAGTGATCACATGCAGTGGGAGAGTCAGACTGCAGTCTTGTGATTCAGGATCAACAACAAATTAGTTTGACTTTATTTTGATTCAACATGTCTGCTCAGGGACTAAGCTAGTTAAAGAATTAATAAGATAATGCTTTCAGGGGGCCAAGGGGCCCTGCAGAGGGGAGAGCAGCCTCTAAGTCATCGTTGGGTCATCCTATATGTCATATGCTGCTTGTTAGAAGCATGTGTGTTCAGTCTAAAAGAGCATTTTCCACTGTATTAAACCAAAAGCTTTCTCTTGGCTGCTCGATTCCCGTGCCTCCTTCAAATGCTGTGGGAAATACATGGACAATAGAGGTAATAGAGGCAGGGGAGTATATTCTTAAATGGAAGAGCACTTGAAAAGCACATGAAGCTCACTGAATCTTCTCCTTGGATGCTGCAGCAGGGCATAGCTGTAAGATGTTTCATCTTTTGTCATCTCTAGAAAGAAATACAAAGATTGACTTTGTACAGATCTCTGTACAGAGATTGAGACTTTAGAGCATTTACTGCCTCTGACCTTGGTCCTGGGAGCTTAGAATAGCTGAATGTGGCAGTAAAATTTAGTTTGTATTTAATGTCATAGGATTTTCGTAGTGTTTGTACTGAAATCAAATGGACAGTGCAGACATTGCATCAAGTATTTTTGCTTTAATATATAAACTGAAAGTTAGGCCCATCCACTCCCTCCTATTGACTAAATATCGAATTCTTCAGTAGTACCCACAGCTTTGTTACAATGGGGTGAGCAACTGGTAGTTTCCATATTTCCAAGAGCACTTGAAGGCAGCATACGGCTGGCTGTAAAGCAGTGGGTTGGAGCGGAGCTGTGCGTGGAGACAGACTGAGTAAAGAGGGAAGTCGCTCCTCTGCTGCCTGTGTCAAAACTTTCTGCTTTTATTGTCTTACTCATTTCTCTCAAACAGACATACCGCTGTCACATTAAGTGTCAACGCGACTTTATTCAGGTGTACGGTTAACGACAGACAAACACAAGTCAACGCTTGTACTTTGGACTTTTTTTTGAAATCCTGTCATAAAGCCTGAAGGCAGGTCCAGCGTTATGGAGCGAAGGTAAGAAAATGCGCTTGAACTGTGTGAAGTTAGTGTTTGTCTATTCGCAGCATTACCCCCTGGTTTGTTTAACGCTGCACATAGTTAACAGTTAACCCTGTGGTACATGGATCGTGTTTCATGAGGCTCTGACTGTGTGAAGAGACTGTGATGGAAGAAGGTTTAGGTCTGAAATAAGTGGAAAATATTGCTCCTTCTACATCTGACTCCAGATTTTTCCAGTTTCTCTCTTTTTTTAAATGTATTTAATAATCAATAATTCCTACCCACCCCCAGTTAATAATATTTATACTGTTATACATCATAAGTAATAAAAGGTAATATGTAAACGAGGTTGGAGATATGTAAAAGAGGTAGATAAATAAAAAGAGAATTAGTATATAAAGTGCAATTGCACAGGTCTCATTTGAGACCTTAGCAGCAGTGGGTGATGGGTGAGCCCATCTGATCATACTAGTGTTGGGTTTCTGATGCTCTGCGGGTAGCAGCTATTCTTCAGCCTGTTGCTTCTGGTAAACAGGCTGTGTGCTGGGTGATTGTCTATTTAACAAGGAAAACATTTGAAATGTTGTTTTACACGATGTACAGTTGAGAAAAATAAAGATTTTTAACTGTATAGTACACACACAAGTGTCCACAGATAAGTTTCTCAGAAAATAAAGCCAAACCCTGGCTGACAGTCCCCCTCTGTCCTCTGGTCTCTACTGACGTTGTGTTCAGTGGTGCATTGAGAGATGGAAGAATAAGGCATTTTGCTCCTACTATCTTTGCACACTTAGGATCTTATGTCCAAACAGAGGTCAGTGTCTCTCATGGCTGCCTTTTAGGCAGAGGGCTCTGATCTTTACTCAGTGAACAACTAACAGGAGGTGTGTTAATGGGCGTAAACACAGTGTCTCCCAGTGTTATGTTCTGTTAGTTTGATAAGCAGTGCAAACATTATCTCTGTGGTAGTTGCTTCCCTGTTGGCAAATGTCCTTTTTTCATTGACAGCTATCAGGAAGTGACACTAATAATGGTGATTAAGTTGACTTGTTGAGTTCTTTAAGTGGCTGTTAAAGATAAACCACTCGGTGACACTCATTCAGATTTGTTGAATTAATTGTGACAAAGGAATAAATGTGTATTGAAAGGATTATGTTCCTAGTCACTTTCGTCATCAGTTTTGTCTTTAGATGCCAAAGGAATGTAATAGTTGATAAGGTGGTGGACATGGGATATTTGGAAATATTGTAGACATTCTCAGACTCATAATAGTCACCCTAAACTCTACTCTAATTTGCAGGAGCCAGCACAGTAAAAAGACTTTTTTAGAAAAACCCTTGGCACATCCACAAATCACATTTCTGCCAAAACTCTTGTTCTCTCAGCATGTAGATTTGTGAGACTGACGATGTAATCATTTACAACCCATTCACATAGTTAGTTCTTTTTTTTTTTCTTTTTTTTTTCTTTCCGTTTGAATTTCCCGCTCCACCGCCTGCATGGGTGTGTGTGGCTGTTGAGTCTCGGGGGGGGTGCTGGCTGAAGTGAAAAGGCCGAGCTGAGCTGTGATGAGAGCATTGTGAAGCCCCAAGAAGCCGCGGTCACGCCTACTGGTGTGTGTGTATTCAGGGAACACTGACACGCAGCGTGGCTGTATCAGATATCTCAGGACAGAGTCTGCTGATTGGCTCTGTGGTGCCGCTGCTCTGCTTCACAAAGTTGTTGTGTTGCTGTGAAGTTGGAATTTGCCTCCAGTTTGTGTTCTTTGAAAAACTAACTGAATGGAATGAGGTGGTCTGTTTGGGGATGGGTGGGGGGGCATGAGGTTCGCCATTACGTCTGTAATTGTTCCTGCTGTAATGCTTGGCCTCTTTTCTCCTCACCCCCTGCTCTTCATATCCCAGCCTCTCACTGGGATCTCTTAGGGAAAAGCCTCGTCATAGAAACACCAGTCAGTTAAGGGCTGAAAGTGAGACTTGTCAGTGTTCATCAGGCAGTAACCCATCCTCTGTGTTTCACTTTGTCCTGTCTGGATTTTATCTGTTATGGCAGGCGCAGGCTATTGGCTCTCATTTTCCTAGCTGTAAATATACAGTGCCACATGTAAAAGAAATACATCACATTTTATGACTTTTGCAAATATCCAGAAGTATTTTACAGAAACTGTTGTCATCCGTTTGTGTTAAAGGGGCACTTCACCAATTTTACCCATGAAGCTCAGTGCACTTGTCATAGTTAGTCCTACTCAGTCTGTGAAAACAGCTGTGTGAAGTATTTTGTGTCTCTGGAGGAGCTTTGTCGAACCTTGAAAAAATAAAGCAAAAGTGATAACAGGAAGTCTGTGTTATAGACTGTATGTGTACAGTTTGAAAGGTATGGGCGTTCACCAGGGAGAGAGAGTTTAATGAAAGACTGTATCCAGCTGCATTTTGGGAAATGTAGGATCCTTTCTTTTTTTTTTTTTAGTTTGACCCAGACTAAATGTCCGGATATCTTGGCCCCTGTGATTTCAAGTTTAACTGCTCATTTTTAAACATGCCTTGCAAGGCATCTAACTTTGCAAAGATGCAAAAGTAAATCACTGTACCCCCAGGCTATACATCTTGTAATTAATGTCACAGAAAGCAGCATCTATCAGTCCCACTCTTCTTAAATTAAATGCCTTTAGCTCAGCAGGATTTCAGCAGAGAGCGTGTCGGAGGCAGTTTCAGTGCTGAGCATGCTGAAAGAGCTGCTAACCCTCAGGCTGTCATCTGCCTTACAGTAAGCAGATGGGAGTCTCTGTCCGTACTCTGGAGAGTCATGCTTGTCATTGCACTCCTCTTCCTCACATCTTACAGTCAGTTTGGCTTCTTAAATAAAAGCGACGTGTCAGTGGAAGCCAGCACAGTTGCAAAGTCAGCCCCCACCCCGCTCCACCCCAACCCCACCACCCCACATGTTACTGAAGACCCTTTTTGATGCCTCAACAGTGAATAAACAAAGCTGCCTCAGCGGTTTTGTCTCTGGGTACAGCAGCGTAGATGGAATTTCTCCCTGAGGGGTGAACTGTAGCTCCACTTTTCCCTGAAATGAAACGCTGGATCTTGTTTGCAGATGCTGGCTCAGAGGCCGGCTGTAGATTCAGAACTGATTGTGCTGCTTCATTAAAATGGCACACAGTAGAGACAAAAACTCTGCATTCAAAACTTTGTTTTAAACATTATTTATTTACTTTGAGGAGTGAGGTGGCTATGAATCTTGGTAGGGGGGTTTGAGAGCCTAGTGTGTGTTTTTTGAACATCAGACAAAAGAATTGAAAACACAGACTGATGGAATAGATATGATGATAATCTACAAAAAAACTGAAAGTGTATCTCACAGTTTGAATATGGGATCTTGCAGAGTGGTTAGTGGGAAGATTGATAGACATACAGTCCTGTTGTTTTTAACATCCACATGTTTAAAATGAATTGGATCTTAACCAAACCAATATCCTTATTTCTCCAAGTTTCCCCCAACATTTAAGATTTATCTTTGTGGCAGTTTCTGCTGCTCCTTGGTATGTGTTTGACTTGAAGGAGCAAATCATTGAAGTAATGAGTGTCACTGCCAGAGTATTTCTGAAACATGTCTTCATACACTGTCACTGTGTGCATATGTTTTTGTTAGTATTCTGCCAAGGCAGTGAGAAACTTAATTCAGCTACAAACTAAATTCCATTCCCACCAGCTTTTTAGTTTCACTGCAGTCTTGATGTTTTTATTTAAAATACACTCAGTTGGACTGTCAATAAAGTGTGCTGCACACGGTGTACCTCTATAGTGTAAATTCATCATGCAAAGCAGGCAGCCTCTAATTAGTTTTTACCTGATGGTCTCTGGGAAAGTCTCACACAGTGGCTGTTTTTGAAATAATCTTTTAACATACATCATCTTGCGAGGCATCTTTTCGGGTCTTTCAGCAGTCAGACACCCTCACCCAGGCCTCCCAGCCGGGGTTGATCAAGCCCTGGCTTGTGTCCAGGTAAAGCTACCCCACCAATGACTTGCCTCTCCTGCCTTGGTGGCCATCTTCACGGCCCTTCGCCTACAGGCCCATGTAGTGCCGAGCATGTTGTAGTCCCTTCAGAGGATCTGACTTTGCGAACCCTTTGCATCCCACCTCAGTGGGCTCACACTTTGCTCGCCACCTGTTGTGTCGACATTCTTCCACTAGCTCAGCGTACTTTACCCTCATCCTCTAGTTGGTCTCCTCAGTGCAATCTTCCCAGGGAACAGTGAGTTAGTAACTTCAGAGATTCACACCACGTCTGACCGTAGTGTTGTTCTGGGAGCAGTTGACTTCGGTTGTTTCCTCTGGTTTACCTTCAGCTTCTACTCTTGTACCGTTGCTAGCAGGCCAGAGGAGGCCAAAGAGCAATGCTACTCAGGCTCTGAAGTAGTCTCAGTCAGTTCTGTAGGAACCTACTGACCGTCCTCTCAAAGCCTTCGACTGTGGAGATCAGCACCTCATAAACCAAGAGGTCTGAGAATCCAAGATATCCAGGCTTTAAACTTACCTTGTGGACCTGACTTGTCCAGCTCATATACCAGACTTCCGACTCTTAGTTGGTCGCTCGGATGAATGCTGTCTTTCAGGCTGCAGTCAAACACCTTTTTAAACTCTTCACTGGTCATCAAAGTACAGTCACTGCTGACAAATCATCACAATAACAGTAATGAGTAAAGACGCTGCCTTAACACTTTTATTGTATTACTGTTATCTCAAAGACAAAGTGCATCTTTCTTTCTTCCTTTTTTCCTTTAAGTCAGCTTGTTTTCTTTCTGGAGATTGAATTTGGTAAGCAGTGGCCTACTTTTGGTTGTATTCCAGTCAAATCAGAACTCAGCCTGGCAGCAGGCAGCAAAGAGTAACTATATCTCTCCAATGATTAGTTATTTATATGATGGAATTGTAAATGCCTTCTTCTTTAAACTGAACTCTGTGTGTTTATTTTGGTCTTAAGTTTGGATCAGGTAAAAATGAATATGATGTCAAGTCTGTGAAACACATAAGAGAAGCTGAAGGACTGTGATCGTGACTGTGTTTAAGATCAGTTAAAGCAATGTGCCCTGGAATATAAATAAAGACTGATGCGACACAGCAGTTTTTCCACTTTAGCCCAGAGCACCTCAGACAGGATATGTTAGTGCGAGCTCTGTTTTGAGAGATTTAGTGAAGTTCCAGATGTTGTGTGGCTGAAAGAACACAATGATCATAGATAGAATAGCTAATGGACATTTTAATATTGTCCTCAGTAGTAAACCTTAAGCATGTGTTCTGGGTTGTTGTCTTGAGCGAGACCGTGTGCACTGTCATTTTAAACGTGTCAGATTTCAGGAGCAAGGACGTTCTTTTATTGGTCTCTATGGTTCAAAAAGGGTGGTTGTGCTGTGGAAGACTGCAGAGTGACTAGGAAGTAGGAAGAGTTGTTGGTCAAAGTTAATGTGAAGGGCAGCACAATGTAAGTGTCCACAGAGGATCAAAGAGAGGCAAGAGGAAAAAAAAGGTGAGATCCAAGACGACAATGTCTTCACTGAAGCAATGACAGGAGCTGAGGGCGGACTGCTGACACCGGTAAGAGAACAGAGAGGCAGGAAAGATGAGAGAGGACGGGGAGACATTGTCTCATTCTTTGTGATGTCTTAGATCCAAGTTAAAAGCTTTACAGTGCAGTCAAGGTATGAAAAACAGGGGGAAAGGGGCAGCTGCTTTAAGAGTTTATCAGGAAAAGATACTGTAAATGTAATGATCAGTAAGACTCTTCTTCACAGTAAGAGGTTTAATTTGAAAATGAGTAAATATTGAACCTAGTAAGTTTTCAGTAAGACTTCAGAGAGCACCAGGATTTCTGTGTAAAATCTAACCTCAGATCTGAAAGAAAATGGATCCTTTCATGAGATAAGTTCATTTCAACTGGAAAAACACTCTCCTACTGTCCTCTCACCAGTGACTGTGAGTGTGTGTGTGCTTTTCAGTGAGGATTTTTTTAACAAATGTCTGGAGTGAAGGACGGCTCCATTGTTCGTCCCTTCCAGAAAATGCAGATTGTTTGATTCACTTGATAGCCTTTCCTCATCACTCTAAAGCAGAGGAAAATAACTGGTGGGTAGTTTAAGAAGCTTACGAGCCTTTCCCAGGCATAGTATATCTGATTAATGTGGGGTGGGGTTTTTTTGGTCTTGTTTTGAAGAGGAATAGAGGATACTGGTATTGGATGGGTAGAATTCCTTTGTAGTTGCCTGGGAGGTGGTATTTAAGAATGAAGCTTTCACTTGAAGGAAACTAGACATGCATAAAGGAAGGGTTTGCATTAGAATGAAGCTGAAATGCACAATGGGACAAAACTGAGCACCTTGTATGGGGTTTCACTCAAGTGTATGGATAGAGCTTGTGTGAAAGCTGAGCCAGAGTCAAACCCACACATACTGTAGTGTTGTAAACATCTGTGTAAGGGATCTAACATGTGTCCTTCCTTCCTTCCCTTCGTCGTTCCTCAGTGTCTAAGAAGCACGGGAAGCTGATCACCTTCTTGCGCTCCTTCATGAAGTCCAGGCCCACCAAGCAGAAGCTGAAGCAGAGAGGCATCCTCCGGGAGAGGGTGTTCGGCTGTGACCTGGGAGAACACCTCCTGAACTCAGGACACGATGGTAGGAAACACTCACATACAGATAGACCAGAGAGTAGTAGCACTTCCTGCATCCATTTATGATTTTTTTTCTTAAAACCATAAATTCTCAAATAGTGATCAGAGCCTTGATTTATCAGGCTTTTATTTGCAGCAGGCTTACATTACAGGCAGGGTTTGATTGCTAATTTCACCACTTTTCCATTAATGATTCCATTTTGAAGATTTTTCACATTAAAAGTCTTTATGGGTGCCTAGCAGTTTAAATGAATAGTTTGACATTTTGGGAAATATCATTATTCGCTTACTTGGACATGGAGTTAGATGTTCAGATTGATACCATTATGTCTGTCTGTCAGTTATGACTCTACAACCACCAGCAGGTTAGCTTAGCTTAGCATAAAGACCGGAAACAGGGGGAAACAGCTAGCCTGGCTCTGTCAATAGGTAACAAAATGTTCCTTGCAAAATCTCTAACGCTCACTGATTGACATGGTATATCTCATTTGTTTGTACATAAACTAAGTTGTTTATATCTGGGTTATAGGCCAAAGTGTTTCTTGGCCTTGTGTACTGACTTCCTGGAGTCTCTACTGGTTCCCTAGCAACCTCACAGTGACTGCAACGCTCAGGGATATGGTTGCATGCAGACAAGAAATAGTTCCCCTGGCTATTATTTGATGCGGCTACTCTGTGAGCACCAGCTGTACATGAGAATTTACTGTGTTATAAGTGCTGCAGTTCATGATACTTTTGAGTTTATCGTCTGCTGCCCTCCTTTCTAACCTATGAGCTAATCATTTTCAGTTGAAATTTATTATGGAGCTTAAAGCAAATATTGACCACATACTGGATGTAAACACCAGCTCTGCCAGCACCTTCTAGACATAACTAAGATATCTGAAGGACTGAAGTCAACCTTTATCTGCTGCAGCTACATGGTGCTGAGCTGATGTGATGGTGCCAGTGGGAGGATAACGGTGTCCCCTTTACGCTGTAACATCAGATCCACCCAGAGTAATGATGCTACTCTGCAGACGAGCCTTGATCAGTAAACGATATCAGATCATTTTGTCACTGACCCATTTATGACCCTATTCATGTTAGTGGATCACATCCTGTGTGTGAGTGGTTCTTATTTCACCAGCACATTAGCTCAGAGAGGTCACACACTGAGTCCTGTTTGACAAGCTTCTGGTCAGAGATCAGTGTTGGGCGTTCTGCATCGCAGTCACACCTTCATGGGTGAAGGAGTCGACCCTTGACCTCTGTAAATCCTTCCTTACCTTTATATGGAGACATAAACCACTCCGTCACACTCTGCTGGGTCAAACAGTCAAGGTGTTCTGACTGCTGCAGTCATTCCAAGGAAATAAAGCACCACTGTGAAAGAAACACGGTTAATAATTATGATTTGTAGTTTATGAGTAGACTGCAGTAACTCAGCTGCCACATACCGTACCTGAATCAGGGTTGTAGGTGGACGTAAACAAGCTGCCATTACTGCTGAGGCACTTTAAACCTGTATTTCACTGTGTACTGCAGCTACATGGTGCTGAGCTGATGGTGCCAGTGGGAGGATAACGGTGTAAAAATCTACACTTTTTAAGTGCTTTTCCCAAGAAATCTGTTCAAGACATCCTGTAAAACTGGTTGTACAGTGGTGGAAAACATTTTCGGACACCCTTAATATTTTACACAATCTCAATATTATCATGAAATATAAAATCTTTTTTGTATTTCACAAGGTGTGGCTGCATCTGACAGACACAAACAAAACAAATGATTTCTTTTGTTTATTGTTAAGAAAAAAAATAGCAAAACTAAATTCTTGATGGTGTCAACATGTTCAGTTCTCAACACTGTCGATATCAAAGTTAACAAATAGCAAAGAATGTGTTCAAAACTGAACAAAAAATAAATAAACCATCACATAACAAAATGAA
>JBBMJY010000004.1:2332645-2352744 GCA_037833715.1 Toxotes lorentzi
TATAGACACAAAGCACCCTAACAAAAATTGTCTTCAATAAAAAGGATGATCTTCATTAGTGGGTCAGTGGTACCACAGTACTCAAAAGTAAAGTATTTTTATGGAGCTAATCAATTTGAAGTTTTTTAATGGCTGATTTTAGGACTGGTTTAGTATTGTGGCTGTGACTGTACAAAAACAAATTGCACTTGGAAACTTGTGTGATTGTTAATGCAATATATCACAAGTGCATGGGGTGTCCGAAAACTTTTTTCCACCACTGTGTTTAAAATACAGCAATCATATTCTATTAAAGTAAAAGTTAAAATCCAGTTTGAACAGACAGCTGGCGTTTTTTGTTGTGCAGTTATCAGCTGCTCCAACAACAAACAGAGACTTGGAGGGAAAAAACGGAAAGTAAAAACCACAAGCATCTGCTGCATGAAATGAATTGTACTTTCATAAATCTAAATTAAAGCCTCATGTTTCAGTCACGCTGATTGGGGATCGCTGAAGATCAGCTGATCTGCCTGCATGGCACAGGCTCGCAAGTAATTCCTGCTGTGTTTAATTACTGTGACTCCTCCGCACAGCACTTTTACATCCAAACTGTGTCAGTGTTTTTTTTTTTTTTTTTTTTCCCCAAAGCCTGTGTCATAACCAATTTGATTCTGGTGCTTTGAGACTGAACTTCCACATTCTAACAGGCTTCTTCCATCTGTCAGAGCAGACAGCCAGCAATCAGTAACCTAAACATCTCTGCTTTCATTGTCAGTCTGAATGTGTTCGGGTGAACTCCACTCTCACCGGTCTCATCTGCAGACAAAGCCGAAAAAATGTTTTGTTTCTTCCTACGCTGACGTCAGTTTGAGCTTTTAAAACGGCCTTTGAGAGGATTAAAATCATCACTAAAATCAGCTGAAAGCAGATTCGACTTTCGAATGCTGTTGTTTTGGCTCTTGTTTTGTTTTGACTCTTTGATTCTTGTTGTGTATGGAACTTGGAGAGAATTTATCCGTCCTCGCTGTCCTCGCCTCTGCTGGAGAATGCCAGCTCGTGTCCTCAGATCTGGCCTTCTTTTCTCTTGGCTATGTGTGGAATTCATCTGAGCAGCTGCTTCGGCGAGTGTCCCACTCTCTGTCATCATCTGAATGATGTGTGAGCTGTGGGAGGCCTGGGAACCTCCTTAGACACATACTCACCGTCCTTATCTCCGATACACACACACACACACACTGATAAATAACATGCCTCTGTGATTCATGGTTGCTGAAGGAGAATGAAAAAGCTCTGTGTTTTTCTGAGGTTTTTCTTTTTTTGTCCGTCTGTCCCTAACACACAATCACTGGCATTGTGCTTTGAAGCCGAGAGTAAGTGATTGGCTGCCTCACTCACAGACAACAACAAGTTATCTCACTATTTGCTTCATCCAGAAAACTGCATCAGTGTAGAGAACAGGTTAAAGGCCAATCAACAGCACCAATAAAGAAATACAGTATTTGTGAAGCTCTTCAGGATTCATTCGTTTACACTTTACAAGGTTTAAATGTTTCCACCCTCAGCTTGAAAAGTGCTTTTCCTTCCGAAGGCACAGAAAAAAAAGTAATTCATACTCAATACTCTTTCTGAGCCTCAGCCTCGTGTCCAGAAAGCCACTGTACTCTTGACCCTGCAGCACTCAGTGAAGACTGGACAAACACTGACTGAAAGAGATATATTAGGTGATGACATGCTGTTTCTGTTCACAGTGCCCCAGGTCCTCAAGAGCTGCACCGAGTTCATCGAGAAACACGGTGTGGTGGACGGCATCTACCGCCTCTCTGGAATCGCCTCAAATATCCAGAAATTGCGGTACAACACACACACACACATACACACACACACACAGGGTGGCACAGGATTTAATTTAAGTGTTTATCGGGATCTGTGCAGGCTGCTTCCACAGAAATGTCCTCTGCTTCAGAAGAAGTTTGCACATTTTATCCCTCTGTAGCCTTCATCTAACTGACAACATCTGAATTCCATCTAAGTTTATTGCGTCTGTAAAAGAGAAGAAATCATGAGGACTCTCAGTGTAACAGTTGTTCCTCATCAACAGTTTTTACTATCTAATGTTGTCATACCAGGATAAGAACGTTGGTAATCGGAGCTTTTTACGGCAGTTGTGTCTTGTAAAAGGCAGCAGATGTGTTGTGGACGTGTTAGGAGGTATTATTTTTGTTGGTTCTGCTATGTTGTGAAGATTTTAAAGGTAATTTAGTGTTTACATGTAAATATTTTAGATTTGTGTGGAGATGACCACATACAAGAATGTTAATTCTAGTGTTTCAGTTTCACTGATCCTCAGTAAAACCTCTCTAAATGTTGTCTCCTGAGTGTCCAGCTGTCAAAAGTCAAATGTGGGAGTAGTTCATAGAAATGTTTCTTTCTAGGTCATATACAGTTACTAGAGTAAGCCTCATAGCAGCAGTGTCGAAGCTAGCTGCGCTGTGCTGTTATTTTGAGTGTATATAGAAATGTCGACCACATTTCCACTTATTTTGTCAGACTCAGAAAGGCACAAAGACCATTTGCATTATAATGTGTTATTTTCCAATTTAATATAAATTAACGTTTTGGCTGAAGAACTTCTTCTTCCTCAACTTCATTATGTCCCCCTCCACTTCTGAAACCACACAAAACATGACACATGATGAAGATTAGACCATTAACAGGTTTGATTTGATTTAACTTCTAGAAGAAATGTGAAGATTTTTTAAAGGCTGTGTAGTCACATATCACTATTTTGTTTTTCTAAATCACCAGTGAAATGCAGCCTTACTTTTCTCATGTCTTGTATCCGTCAAACTGCAGCAGCCATTCATTGATCTAGTTTTCCCCTCCGTTTGTTAAAGATAGTTTGTTGACTCTGCCTTTGCCCTCTGTCTTTCATCAGACATGAGTTTGACTCCGAGCAGATCCCCGACCTGACCAAAGATGTTTACATCCAGGACATCCACTGTGTTGGCTCGCTGTGTAAGCTCTACTTCAGAGAGCTGCCCAACCCCCTGCTCACCTACCAGCTGTATGAGAAATTCTCTGTAAGCAAAGCCCTGGCAGCATTTAACACTCCTCACACACATCACACACACCAATTTAATGTGTCGATGCGTGTCTGTTAGCTATTACAGCACACGACTTTTTAGGCTTTTCTTAAAGACGCCCCAAAGGACACTGATTGGGTGTGACTGACTACTGACTGAAAAATGTTGCTCTATAGGAAGGACAGTAAAATTCCTCCGATTTATCTTGTAGGGATTCTTTAAATTTATCTTAGCAATGAATCGCTGACACCCCCCAAAAATAATAGCATTGCCCTTGACACACCCTGTCATTACAAATGCAGCAAACCACTCTCTGTGTGACTTGGAATAAAAAACCTTCTCCAAGCACAACAGAGCTGTCTCTGAGGATGAAGTAAATGTTTGCTGGTTGTTATGGCAGCTGGGGAGAGGAGAGGGGGAGTGGGGTTTGGGGGGGACTGATGTCCCCTCCATGTTGCATGTAGCAGTGTGAACCTGGGATGACAAGTGAATGATCTTAACTTTCATACAGCGACACATCCCACTATTTACCTCCCTCTCCCCATCTTATCCTCTCCCTATCTCATCATCTCTTGCTTTGTTTTGACTCTGAAGGAGGCTGTATCAGCAGCAACGGATGAAGAACGACTCATCAAAATCCATGATGTCATCCAGCAGCTTCCTCCGCCGCATTACAGGTCAGTGTGGAGGCACACTGACCCCTGTTGGCAGGCCTACTAACTGCTGGATTACGGATGTGTTGTGTATTCACATCAGTCGTGTGCGTGTCTCTGTTCGTGTTAAATTCAAGGGTTTTTGTTGGCCCACCCTGCATAGAATGGAATCATTTAATGGGCCCCAGATGACTTTTATATTGGTGATGATGAACTAATTTTTCTTGTCCTTTGTGAAAGCACATAAATGCAGATTTCTAAGTGACATTCCCTGTAGATTTGAGCACAGAGTGAAATATTGATGCTCTGAAGAAGTAGCTCTTTCATGGCCATTAGTCTGCACATCAGTGGACACATTAGTGGAACCCATTTAAATCTGAATAAATGAATATTGAATTCTTAGGACCCTGGAGTTCCTCATGAGACACCTGTCCCACCTGGCAACGTTCAGCTACATCACCAACATGCATAGCAAGAACCTGGCCATCGTCTGGGCTCCCAACCTGCTGAGGTGAGATGCCATCCTGCTCTATAGAGTGTTCTTCGTATGTGAATTAAAGCTGCCTTGACTGGCTGTAATTTCTTTCAAGTTCTCTGTTATTTTGTCATTTTTTATAACAGAGTAATTGTGAAGATCTTCTCAGTTTGACGTATATGTAGTTACGTTTCTGTGGATTTGTTCTAAACCATTCACATTAGCAACTCCTCAGATGTGAATCAGCTGTGATAATAGGCCCTGAGCAGCAGAAAGTACCTGCTTTAAATGAGTTATTCTGCCTGAGCTGAAGGATTAAAACACACACACACACAGTGCACAACATCAAATGCTGGAAATACTTCCATTTATATAAATTATATAACTATAAATCCAACCACTTAACTATACTCAGGTGAACGGAATTTGATTCAGTAATTTTATGGACTTGATCCCACTGTTAAATCAAACTTAACCTCTTCCCTTTTCACTGTTGTTTTTCCATGGTCCTCTCAGGTCAAAACAGATTGAATCTGCATGCTTCAGTGGCACAGCAGCCTTCATGGAAGTCAGAATCCAGTCAGTGGTGGTGGAGTTCATCCTTAACCATGTGGATGTTCTCTTTAGCACTAAACTCAGCTCACTAATACGAGAGGGAGCAGGTACGTTCAGACGTTAAATCAGTAAGACCCCTGCACAAATGGTCATTCTGCTTCTCGCTTCTGCTTCTAGTTTACCTTTTATTGCTGTACTCCTACCTGCTTCCACTTTAACAGGTCACAACTCACTGTCACGGCCCAAGTCGCTGCTGGTTTCATCACCCTCCACAAAACTTCTGAGTCTGGAAGAGGCCCAGGCCAGGACTCAGGCTCAGATCAACTCTCCGGTCACTGAAGACAGCAAGTACATCGAGGTGGGCGAAGGTCCAGCTGCCCTGCAGGGCAAATTTCACACCGTCATCGAGTTTCCCACCGAGAGGTTTGTTAACTCCTCTTCCTGATGACATCATAACACCAATTGATATAAAGTGTAAATTTAGGCACACAGATAGAGACACAGACATTTACAAAGAATATCGACTGTAGAGTTTCTTGCAGAAAATATGCGTTAATGTTAGTTGGAATGTGTCTCCCTCTGCTGGTTGCTGGTAAGACTGTGGGCAAACTTTTTTTTTTTGCTTCTACTGTCCCCTGACTGTCTCTAGCTTCAGACCTGGGCAGATTTCTTAAAAATGAAGATGACATGATTGTAACTGATTATTTTGTTTGTAAATTAGTGAAACTAATTGTTTGATACCTGCTTTTTCCGCCATCTTCTTTAAACATAGGAAGAGGCCTCCTATTAAATCCAAGAAGTCTCCTGTGGGTAGTTGGCGTTCTTTCTTCAACCTGGGCAAGTCTTCCTCCAACCTCGGCAAGTCTTCCTCCATGTCCAAGCGTAAGCTTCACCGCAATCCCAGTGAGCCTAATGAGCTAAAAGCTATGGCTCTTGCTGGTGAGTCCTTCCTCCACAAGTGGAATGAAGATAGTCCTACACAACATACACCAACTCAATTCATCAACTGTGAATTGAGAAGAGCTTAACTAAGCAAGAAAACTGATTCCTGTTAATCTTCATGTTTCAGGAGGCAGAGGAGGCAGAGGAGACACAGCGACGTTAAGATCCGCCAAAAGTGAAGAGTCACTGAGCTCCCTGCATAATGTTGAAGGTAATTATTTATGTCTTCCCGTTCACTTTGCCTCAGTATAATGAGTTCAGTCAGTCCATTCTGCCCATAGTCTCTTGCCCTACAGTGTAACCTTCTGTTACACCTACGGCCTTTGAAGTGAATTGTCTCATATTACATTTTTTTCCCTCCTCAGGAGAGTCCAAGGTGTACCGTCCTCGGAGGCCACGCTCCAGCAGCGATGCCCTGTCAGCCTCCTTTAACGGCGAGCTGCTGGACAGCCGGCAGCACTGCAACTCCTACGACAACCTGAACGCCACAGAGGACAGTGATGGTGACGACGGGCCCATCTGTGTGCCTGCTCTCATCTCACCTCCCCGCTCGGCGGGTGAAGATGTGGACCTCAGCCCGCCAGACATTGGCATGGCATCCTTGGACTTTGACCCGATGTCTTTCCAGTGCAGTCTCCCTGACACCTCCTATGCCTTCCCCCTCGATGACTCACCAGCCGGTGCCGAGGCCTCCACATTAAAGAGGAGCCCCGGCAGCATCTGTGGCAAGACCAACGGCTCTGACATCTCTGCCTCCTTCCTGGGCAACGTGACCTCCTCCTTGTTTTCCACAGACTTCAGTTCTGGTGTAGGAGAGAAGGCGGAATGCAAGAAACTGACCACTTCCTATTCTTATACTGATAAACCCACACAGGCTGTGTCGCCTATTAAATGTGGCGGGGCCACTAGTTTGACACCTTTTGCCACTTCAGAGCTTTTCTCTACAGAGATGCCTGACAAGAATATAACTGGACAGGCTGTTCCTCCACACCCATTATCTCCTCCTGCAATACCCAAGGACTCTCCTCCCCTGATGGGCAGCGTGCTGCTGAGGGCAGCTGAGCCGACGCTAAGTGAAGCTTTCCAAATGGAACTGCACTCTAAGCTGGCAGCCTTTGACAGTGTGGACAGTCGAGAGCTGAAGGGGGAGGACAGCGTACAGCAGGCACCAGCTGCCAGCAGCCAAGAGCACCAAGGTAAGGAGCAGAGGATGACCTTTTTTTCCACAGTGTGGTTTTTTGCCATGTTGTCGGCTTGTCACTGTTGTATTTACAGTGTTTATAATTATAATATTGTGAGAAATGATGCAATGAACTCTATAAATGCCAACTCTATCAAATTTGTCTAGGTTTAGTTCCCCAGGTTTGCATGAATTTCATCTAATCATATATAAATGTTTATAATATGATTCCTGAGCTCCACACTTAACTCTTCCCCTCTTTCCCACTCTTGAAGCACCTTGAAACCTGCCTGCCTTCTGTCACTTCTTTACTTCACCTACTTTTCTTGGTTATTCATTCTTCAACTGTAGATCCCTTGTGTTTTTGTGTCCCTGATAGGAGTCATAGCTCCGGACTCTTCAAAGGACCTCACCTCTCATTCCCTCAGCTCTACAGCTCCCACTTCTGCCCCTCCTCCTCCTCCCCCTCCTAAAAATGCTGCCCGCATGTTGGCCCTGGCCCTCGCTGAGTCTGCCCAGCAGGTCTCCATCCAGTCTCAGTCACGTTCCTCTGAGCCCCCAACACCAGTGTCCTCTCTGCAGCCACAGGAGGCCTCTAACTTCCAGGACTTGCCACGTGCACTTGTCCCACAATTCCAGGCTTCCTCCGAGGAGAGAGCTGAACAAGGAAGTTCCCCAACACCGAACGGCACAGCTCCAACTGTCACCACATCCTCATCTTATCCCTCCACTTCCAGTCCTCCAGTCAAACTGCAGCAGTTAGAGTTAACCAGCATGGTTACCAAACCATCAGACAGCACCAAGTCCTCCAGAAGTCCACCTGGTGCACAGCCACACACAGACTCTACCCCACCAGACACTCCTCTTTACAAGTGTGCCCCACTCTCCAGTTCAGTCAGCCTGACCTCTCCAACCAGAAAAAGTCCAGAAAGGCAGCAGCCTGTTACTGGACAGGTCCCAGTCCATACCAGCTCGTCCAGTTCCACTCCAGTAACCACCCCCAGTGGCAGCTGTAAAGACACTGTAGTCTTACCACAGCCTGTTCCTGAGGTAGGTGTCATATAGATCCTACTGGTTTTATGATGTAGACTGGTACTTATGTATTATTAAGGGTCATTATAAGCTGATTGTCCTGCCAGGAGAAGCCAGGAAACTGTTAGCTTATCTTAGCATAAAGACAGGAAACATCAAGAATACCACATATGTCTATACATTTACCATGGAGTCAAAGTTGTGGGTTACTTGTTTGGAGTTTTTGCTGTAGTATTTGTTTTAGCCTCTTTGGGTAATAAATTAACATAGTCCTTGCTGTCAGTATCACTGATGTCCTTAATGTATTTTGAGTATTTTAATATTCTGTGCTGTCTTGTATTTTAAATCCAACAAAAGCCAAACATGTCTTAAACAAAAAGCACCACTATCAGTGGGGAAAAGAGGGGCATTAAAAAAACTAAAAGATGTTAAACTATAGACATTATCATTGTATGGCATGCTGCTGGTGAAACAGCCCAGTAACCAGACTGGTTGCACTGGACAGCACCTAGCTGAGGTGCATGCTGCAGCAATGCTCAGCTTGTTTATTTTAAATCTTCCTCTGTAAATAAGGGTCTGTTTTGTTGTGTTTTACTCAGGTCAAAGCAGAGGACGCTGCACCGCCCCCAGTCCTTCCACACCCATCAGAACAGCCGCCTCCGACAGCTCAGAAGCCCAAAAAGCAGACTGTCTCACTGCCCCAGCATCCAACACAAACTCAGATACAACCTCAACTTCCAACACAGCCTCAACCTCAGACACAGCCACAGCCCCATGTGCAGTCTCAGACACAAGTCCAACCCCAACCTCAGGCACTCTCAAAGGCCAGTGCAAAAGTGGCTCCCACCTCTGCCGAGCCTCTGGAGAAGCCTTGGGAAGCCATTAAACCAGTACAGCCTTGTACAGAGTCTGCAAAGTACCACGACTCGTACGGACCCAAACCTCCAGCCCCTCCCGTCCGCACCATTGAGAGCAAACTGGCCACGGCAGCTCTCAGCCAAAGTGAAGCCTCCTATCACATCTTGGATGAGGCCCACACGCCTGGCCATCTAGAGGATGCTCTGCCTCACCATCCTCCTTCTCCTCGTAAATCTTCCATGCACCAGCCAGCCTACCTGTACCACACTAAAGGAGAACAAGTTTTAATTGAACCTTCAGGAGCTGCATACTACCACCAGAGGCCTGTTGCTCTGGGCCCACAGTCCATGCCACACCACTATCGGCCTGACAGTGTCCCCCCTCACCTCTCCTACGTGTCCAAGTCTGAGCCTCAGATACCTTACAGTGCCAGAGTAGACAACAGATACAGCACTTTAGGCCCTAGGTCCTACCACCACTCCATAAAGTCCAGGGGAAACCCCCGGAGTGTGTTCGTGTCTCCTGGGCCAGGGCATCAGGGTTATAGCCATGACAGAACACACGGCTATCCCACCATCCGCAGAGTGCACTCGCTTCATGTTCCTTCCGCTGTCCGCTCAGTGCCCATCCAAAGGACTGAGGTTCCTCCAGACGATGAAATGTTCTTCTACCACCGGCCCGTGTACCAGTGCAAAGCCTACCAGCAGCCCCCACAGCAGTCCTCACAAGCAGACTACCACGTCACCCAGCTGCAGCCTTACTTTGAGAATGGGCGGGTCCAGTATCGCTACAGTCCGTACTCTGGTTCAGGCCCTTTGGAGGCACCTTACTATGACATTGACCCTTACGGCACCATCCGACTCCGGCACTTCCACTCCTATGGCAGCCGAGATCCAGGAGCTGTGGCTGGCCGACCGGGTGGAAAGGCGACTGGGTACCACTACCTCGCTCGCCACATTCTCCCACCTGGGAAGGAGCACAGCTTTGTGAGCAGGGACATGCCCCCCAACCACGGGACCAAGGAAGCTGCTGCTTACCTCTCTTGGGACCCCGAAGAGTCAGAAAGGCTGCGCATGCACTCCATCCGCAGGGAGAGCAGGGCCAGACAGAGGATTAAAGGCCCCGTCCTCTCTCAGTATGACAATGTCGGCTTGTTCACACCAGCAGATATATCAGGCTATGAAACCCTGCACTTGCGCAGTAAATCTGACCCAGGTAAAGCTGTGCTGGTTGCAGCCGAGAGCAAAGATGGGCGCTACCTCCCCAGACACATGGTGTCAGACCCTGACGTCCTCATGTACATGGAGACTGATAAGCACGTCCAGGGAGGTGTGGTCGGTGACAAGTCGGATGGACTTTCCAAGCAAAGCGGTTCCAAAAAATGCCAATCCTCTCACTCCCTTCCTGCTACTCTGAGCCACAGTCTCTCCCACCCACAGGAGATTGGCCGACACGAGGCCAAGTACGAGTCTGGAGACGACAAGTTAGGTGGAGATGGCAGCAGGTCTAAACACTGGCAGCAAGAGTATCCCAACAAGAGGAACTTCCAACCACGCTACGAGTGCCCTGATTCTGACCACCACCAGAGTAAAATGAAAGCATCGAGCGGCTATCACAGTACCGACGAGCAGCCATCAGCTCCCAGGGAACAACTCTCCCGCTCCAAACCAGAGCGATCACACAGTGTCCGAGAGCAGCAGCACTACAACCAGAGCAAACCTGAGCTGGACAGAGACTACTCGTATCAGAAACACAGCACTAAAACGGTGCAGTCCCACTATGATAACTTGGACGATTACCACCCAGTACCTCAGCCTCAGGCCCCTGTTCAAAAACGTGGAGGCTCCAGCTCCTATCCTGCCCCGGGATTCTCAGTGAGCCACAGCAACAGAGCGTACTCCACAGCACTGGGGCAGGGAGCCTTTATCCAGACTGACCTGGCCATGCAGAGGCCAGAGACAGAGATACGTACAGAATGAAGCATTTGGGGGGGCGTGTGAAATTATCCTTAGCTGTGTTGAAGAAAGACTCTAGTGAGCTTCGGTTGAGCAGCCTCTGCAGGACAGTGGACTGTCATATCACCAATATTTTTGCTCCTCTGTGTTTTTAATGAATTGTAAAGAAAATTGTAAGACTTTTTACAGAAAGTCCTGAGTGTACCTGAAATTACTGTCTAAGAGTTCATATTATTGTGACTGACTGAGACAGTAGTCAGTCATTATTGTATATGATATGAAAGACGTAAGGTACTTTAAACAGGAACCACAAAAATGTAAAATATATATATACTATATATATATGAATCGAATCAGTAGTAAAAAGGGATTTTTAGTTGTATTTTGTTTTTATTTAGGTGTGGCGCTGGGTATGAGCATCAACTTGGATTAAGGTTTGCATTTTAGAAATGCATGCACTCTATCTCTTACAGAACAGTTCTGTGTAGTTCACTATCCATTGCGTTCTTTCTGGATGTTACAGCACAAGTTACTGAAGGAGGAAACATGTAGATCACGCCCTCCCTCTGCTAATATTTACACAAGTAGGCGGCACAGTGTGTCCATGTGTGTCTTCAAGAATCCAGGTGAGTGCGAGGTTTGATAAGGAGCTGCAGTGGGTTACTTTCAGTTAATATAGTGGTCATCAATGTCTTTTTTTCTCTGTGACTGCGCCATTTTTACATAACTTTGCTATAAACAGATTTCAATGACTTCTAATGGAATGTTTTGGTACTTGTCTGTTCTTCAGTGGAAGAGGGACCAAATGACTTGGCGCAGTTGTTGCACATAACGGGATAAAGAGGGCAAGAGAGACGTATGTGTGTTGTAGCTCTAGATGTGTAAGCAGATGTGTAAGAGGTTGTTTTTATTTTCTTTCATCATCACATTTAAGGTACTTTCATGAACTGGACTAACTGAACAGAGCTGTGAACAGCGTCCTGTCAAACAGCGTGGTGAGGAACATGTTGCTGCTGCTTTGTGGAAAAAAAAAACAACTTGGTGACGAGCCTTAAATTCTGTTCCCACAGACCTTATTTTGTTTACTGCCATTGTCATACAAGTCCATTGTCATACTGCACAAACATTGTGATAGTTAGATTTAAGATCACTTTTGATCATTCTTGACAGTTCAGGGTTCGGCAGGTGACCTGCTGGGGTTATTTAGTTTTATATCGCCTCACTGGTTCCAAATTTAAAACAATGAGGGAGAGAAATGTTTTTTTAAAGATATCTGGGGCCATTTTTTCAGGCTGAAATTCAGTGTGTAGTACATTCATCTGGTATTATACAACATGCCCGTTTGGTTCACCGTAATGGAAGGATTACAATATGTTTCAAATATGTCTAAATCCAGGTTGTACTCTGTATCTGTTCGAATTCTATATCGCTCGCAGGTTTTGCTCCTCTTGCCTTATCTAAAGCCTCTACCTTTTCAGATGGGGTGTTGAAGTAAGGCACTGTGTACTTGAATGTGAAAACACTCTTGTCTCAAACTAGAGGTATCTAAAGTTAGATATGAAATAAATAAAACCGTTCAGGAGTCTCTCTGCTTGAGTCAGTCTGACAGTTTCTTGAAGGATAAAATTAAAAATTGACAACAAAATCTACTTCAGGAAAAACTAATGAGTAGTTGTCATAACAGAGTAGCCTCTTGTGTTCTCAGCTATAAGAAGGGCTCTCAATCAGCTACAGAGGAGGTTAACAGAAATGTCTCTGAAATATCTTTGATTGAGTCCAGAGTTTATCCTAAGTAATTACTGGTCGCAGTACAGGGACTTGATCGTGGAGTGCTGCTTTGAGAAAATGAAGTGCTCAGTGTGTTAATTTCCTTCCTCTGCCCAGACTGCCTGTTTTTTAACATTGGTGGAAAGCTATATGCTGACACATCTTTCTGTGTCTTAACAAGAATTACAAAGTATGGGATCAGACAGTCTATATGAACCATCTCAATCTGGATTCTGCCCCAAAACACAGCACTTGAAGCAGACCTCACCGGAGTCACCAATGACCACCATCTCTCTAGTTCTCCATAACCTCCACTGGCTCCTAGTCAAATTCTGGATCAACTATAAAATGCTCCTCAGTAACAAAACTCCTCCCTACCTGATGATCTCTTTCAACACTCACCTGTTTCAGCTTGCTTTCCCTGCCTACTGCCTACTAATAAAAGGAGAAAAACAAGGGGTGGTAAGAACAGCATCTGCAAGTATAATTGTTATTATAGTGAAGATACATAATTGAGGCCAACATCCATCCTGCTGAAGAGTTCATGAGCAGGACCTTGAGTTCTTCCCTGCACCATGGCTGCTGACTCTGACCTCCCTGCGACCACAGTGAGAGGAAAAGTTCTCTATAGGGACCATTGAGTTGTTTACTACATAATCTAAATGCATTTTGGTGGAATTCTCCTTTGAGGCAATAAATGATTCATGACATACTGGAGGAAACTTTTTGATTGACATCCTGTTGTACTAACAATGTTGCTATGAGGTGAGAGATGCAAGAGAAAGCATCTACAGCAGCAGAGGTTTTTGAAGCTAAACTACTAACACAATGAATTGGTTCAGACTCCTCATTACACTTGGCATCCTACAGGTTGAATCCTAATGTGATGACGTGAGTACACTAAACAGATGAGTCAAAACATGAAGGTTGGTTATGAATCAAAGTAGTTTTCCAGCGTCAGTGTTGGAGCTTGACATAACCTCATGCCAGAATGACTGATCACAGTATGGATGCTTAAATCACATCTACGTGAACTGGAGTGTGTAAATAGGATGATGCCGTCAGAAGATTATAACCTTTGATCATGGCGTTGACACGCAGCCCTGAGTTCTTGTGTTGCAACTAAATATGTTTGCCCTCCTTTCTGTTTTATCTCATGGCCAATAGGGCGATCAGGGAGGTAAAACACCAGTTCAGTTGATAAAAATCAGATTTTGTGACACTGATGTATCATAGTTGTAATACATCTATGACTGATTCCTGTTTTACATCAAACATATAAGTTTGAGTTGGATCTTTATGTTTTCTGTTCTTCTTAGAAAGAAGAATAGTGTTGCTCTGTCAGTCTGTACACACGTGCATTTTAAAAAGACATACAGAGCTGGGTATTTAAATTTGGAAATGTTCCCCCACTTACATTTACCCACTTGTAAGATCTTGTTGAATTGAACGTCTAACTAATCTACTATTTAGACTCAACTATTTTTTTCTTTCTGTCTAAAATGATAATACTGAACATTAAACTAAAAACGAAAATCAACACACTGTGACAAGTAACTGTCCTGCATTCACAATTTTAGTAAAAGTACAAAAATACTCTCAAAAATAGTCCCAAAATCAAAGTACTCATTATGCAGAATGGCTCATTTCAGAATAATATATATTAAATCAAAGTATTTTAATTATTGATGCATTAATGTAGGCATCACTTTAATGTTATAGCAGCTAAACGTGGAGCTTATAGTTTTAGTTTTCTGTGTAGTTTCAATTCTAATAATACATCATAATTTGTTATAATCTGAATCTGCTTTGTAACCTAAACCTAAAGAACGTTTTTTAAATTGCGACCTAACTGTTGAGTAAAAACATATTTGTCTCAGAAAAGTGGAGGAGTATAAAGTAGCATAAAATGAAATGACTGAAGCAAACCTCCAAACTGTACTGAAGTGCTGTACTAAGTAAAAGTACTTTCCACCGCTGGTCAAAATATTCTGTATATTCTTTGTCTCGTATGTTTATGAAAAAGTTAATTAGCTCTATATAATCCTGTCTTCTTTCTAGAGCTGGATACCGTATGCTCATTTCATGTGCCTGATTTTTTATTATTTCCCGTTTTGAGGTGTGATTTGTATTTGTTTAGTTTAATAAAGGGTGAAGACACGGTCGTCAAAAAACTTCGACAGTTATTGCCAACACAAAAAATAACACAATAATAATAATAATAATAATAATAATAATAATAATAATAATAAAGTGATACTTTGTATTGGTATGATATCGTCTCGTTGCACTGAAAACCAAACGGGAACTAAAAGTCCCAGCAGCAGAAATGCAGCTACAATGTTTACAAATGTTGGCAGTTGCATTATGGGAGACAGATGATTGACACGGCCGCCATTTTGCTCCTGCTCTCTCTGCTTCCATTGTGTGAGAGATAGTAAATATCTGACACTGCCAGACAAGCACAACACACTTGTATCCTTGCGAAGAAAGGGCGTTAAATTCACCCTCGGTAAGCCACATTTTCCTCATACTTTTTAAACCACAGAATACTATGCGCCGTTTTGTGAAGAAATTTAGACGGATGAAGTTGTTTTAGTGCTGAAATCGCGTGTTATTTCGACGCTGTATTGAGGAGAAAAAGCAGCTGCCCCGATGCCCAGGCAGAGCGGAGAACGGCTCAGTACTTCCACTGCCCAAATATCTGCTCCACTTTCAGTGACGGCTTCTCCGTCGCTGCTTTGCTTTAATACAACATCGCTTCACACACCTGTGATGGTTTTTAGATAGCGACACTTGTCTCCTACGTTTTGTTGGTAGTCTTGTGTACACACGTTTTGTGTTTTAGTGGGAAAATGTCAAAGTTTACGTCCCGCTCACTGCCTGTATGTTGTTAGCTTCGTTTGGGTCTGCGGCCATAATCTTGCGGTATGAGGCGGGGCTAAGGCTGCTCGTCCCGCCCTAAAACCCTGCAGACTACAATCCCATTGGTCCTTACGTACGACACGGACGCAGCGGATTGGTGTATTTCAGAGTGATGACCTGTTAGACAGTGTGATTGGTGTGGTTGCGGGTCTACAGTGTACTGATTGGTTCGGGACGGTGTGTTTGTGCAGCTGCCAAAGCGGAGGAGTTTTCCCAGGCGGCCCAATAAGACTGATCAGAGCCAGAGGAGAGAAAACAGAATATTTACTCTGTGGAGTAAATGAAAACTGAAAATTAAGAAGAGACTCAAGTGATTCTCATAAAGATATTTGGGCCATTGCAGGAGAAAATAATGAAAATAAATAACAAGCAAAGTTCTCTAAAGACTATATCTAATATCGTGCACCACTGTGGAGTCCCCAAACCCACTAAAGGAAAGGAAAGGGTTTCAGATGAGTCAGAAATGTATGAAAAATAAAAATGAGCTGGTCAAAGACGATTAGAAGAGTCTCATTAATTAAGTAATTTATATTTATCAACTGTTTGGCAGTAAAAGTATAAGTTTATATTTGTTTCTTTTATTATTTATTGATGCATTAAGATGTATTTTTGACTAGTCTGACAACGTTTTACTTCTTTTTGTCTGTTTCTAGTCTCCAAACATATAAGTGTTCACATTTAGACTAAATATTTTACACAAGGTTATTATTAAAGTGTTACATTTACACTGAGAAGTCACCAGACTGTTAACTTAGTCTGCATTTGTCATAGTTATCATAGTGCCCATGATTACACTGATAATTAAACACTGCAATGAACTGTTATATTTCTACTCCAGTCATGAGTGCGTTTAACATGAGACGCGCTCAGAGGGTGTACAAACCTGCTGCTCTAAAATATGTAGTGCTGTGTGTAATTGATCTTTTTTCAATGTTCCCCTCAGGTGATACTTTGTCGTAATGGCTCGTACCAAGCAGACTGCCCGTAAGTCCACTGGAGGAAAAGCTCCTCGTAAGCAGCTGGCCACCAAGGCTGCCCGAAAGAGCGCCCCCTCCACTGGTGGTGTGAAGAAGCCCCATCGTTACAGGTAATACGTTGATTTCCATTTGTCTGACTTGTTTTTAGTCACGTAAATGGCCACTGAGGCATCTTTATCAAGATGACATGGTGAGGTGAGTTGAGCTTCATGTCTTGATACCTTGATTTGTTAAAACCTCATGTTTGCACTAAATAAAACATGTTTAAGTAGCAGCATTTAACATGTTCTTTGTTGAGCTGCCCACAGTTTGAGTGTTCCCTTTGTAGTAAGGGCAGGTAAACTGCATGGATCAGAGTTAAAAGCTTTAGGGGACATTTTAAAAAAGCGACAAAACTAAATGTCAAACAAAAGCGTTATTTCTTTTAGAGGATAATATCTGACTTGTTCAGTTTAGATGTTGTCATATGTCAGAGACAGCTGTTTAGTTATTCATGTAATTTAATATGTATACAGATAACAATCAAAATGGTGTATTGAGCTAGATCTTGGTTGTGTGTTTTAGGCCCGGTACCGTGGCTTTGAGAGAGATCCGTCGGTACCAGAAGTCCACTGAGCTGCTGATCCGTAAGCTGCCATTCCAGCGCCTGGTGAGGGAGATCGCTCAGGACTTCAAGACAGACTTGCGTTTCCAGAGCGCCGCCATTGGAGCCCTGCAGGTGTGTGTGTGCACAACATATTAATAAATACACGTTAGTGGGATTTCGAAACTCTTAAACTTACACAAGTCTCCTGCTGATATGTGTTGTCCCTCCTCCCTGCAGGAGGCCAGTGAGGCGTACCTGGTGGGTCTCTTCGAGGACACTAACCTGTGTGCCATCCATGCCAAGCGTGTCACCATCATGCCCAAAGACATCCAGCTGGCACGCCGCATCCGCGGAGAGCGCGCTTAGACAGCCTGCCTAATGTTTCACCTCTGTCTTGTTTTTCTTTACCTGTCCCTGCCCTCACTCCTCCCTTCATCCTCCCCCAAACACCCACCCACCTCCACCCATCCCCGTCACCCTCTCTCCCCAGCCTGCCCAGCTTCTCAGTAGACTTTAGAGTAAGCCTGATTATGAAGAGATAGAAATATGTTGAAGTCTGGTCTCTCATAGATTTTTGTCTTCACCAAATGTTTAGGGTACCTTTTTTCGTGCATGTCAAAGGTTTTGCAGATCAGACACAAACGTGCACACATAATCAAACTGGCATCACTGGGTTTGGGTGGAGCTTCAAAACATGAAGCCCACCCTTGAGCTCACCTGCATTTTTCTGGGGTGGGAGGCCAGCAGGTGCAGTTTGCGTGGCAAACAGAGCCAAAGCAGAAGGACGTGGTCAAGGGGCTAGTCTGCTTAAGGGGAGCTGCAACTTCCACAGCAGGGTGCTATTAAAACTAGTCCCAAGGCCTCTGCCCGTCTGAACACCCTCCTCCCTTCCTTCCCAGCTGTACCTTTTCGGTCCACCTCCTTCACCTCTGGGATGTGCACTGGGAGGGGATGCTGGTCTGTTGGTCTGTTTGTGTGGATGTGTGAGCTCTGATCTTGTAAACCACTTGTACTCAACAAACAAGAATCTCTTGGTTGCTTAAAAGTATTGATTATCGTTGTGGATATGGTGTCTATTTTTTTTACGCATATAAGTCATGGATGAGCATCTCTTCCTTTACCACTTCCAAAATCATCAAAACAAGAGAAAAAGCAATTGATATTGTCAACAGGGTTGTCAGTTGTTTTATTTTTTTTTTTGTTTTTTTTAACAGTGATCTGATTTGTTATAGTAAATCAGGAAGGGCTTCTTTGTTTTTCCAAGGCAACTTCTATTCTAATGGCAGCCACATGGGGGCAATGGTTTACCATCTCCTCCTCTATTCAATTCTTCACTGTAGATCAGTCACCACATATTATGCTTCTGTCTATCTATCCATCTATCTATCTATCTATCTTTATCATCACAGATAGGCATTAGACTTGTCACAACAGTATGAATTGACATTATAGTGAAAGTTACACTGCATGTTTAGGGTCTGTGTCCTGCACTCTCTGTAGATCTGAGCATATAATCTGTCCCTTTCTCAAAATTTGTGATACACAATATAACCTCATATTTTTTTCTTTTATATTTTTCTTATTCCTTGAGATTTTCAGACGTATAAATAAGCTGATCTTTGTATTTTCCAAATTTCTCATATTATGGTGGTAATAAATAGGTGTTTAAACAAAGTGGTGCTATCTGATGTGATTTATTTGCTTTATGAAGTTTGATATGCTGCAGTGGCTTTCCATAAGAATGGTTGGAGTTTGGATATGAGTGTTAAAAAGTGCATTTTTTTTTTACAGTGTGTCAGAACTAAACTGCTACATGGGAGAAACCTTTAACAAGGTGCTAAACCACAGACACTACACGGACTCCAGCTGTCTGTCTTCTGTGTAATGAATCACTGGGAATTGTCAATTGATAATGTAAACCTACTCTTAGAAGTAGACCAGTAAACTGTATCTGTGGCTGTGTGATTTACACTGAAAGACAGAGGCAACATTGTATATCATGTCTTTAAATCTTAAAGCTCTCATTAGTTTTTAGTATGTTTGACATGTGTTTCTGTTGTTTGTGTTGATGGTTATAAAGACTGTCACTCAGTCATTTTGACTTGCACTGATGCTAAAATTCTTTCAGAGGAAACTGAAACACAGAGAGAGTTGTCATCGCCCTCTAGTGGATGAACTTCTACCAGAGCAGACTCTACACACCCTGAGCAGTTTGTGAAGAATGATTACAAACTCAAATCACCTGTTTCTTTTCAGGATATGAAAAACTGAACTGTTCCCTCTATAAAAATAATTGTTAGATGTTTTGTTTATGACAGAAACCACAGGTCAAATGTAACTGAATACACTTAGTCACACACTGTGCTTCAGTACTGACGTATTTGTACTTAAGAATTTAATTCAGTTCTACTTTACGCTTCTACTTCATTTCAGAGGGAAAATTTTATGTTTTATTCCAAAAAGTATTTAGCAGCTTTACATTATCAGTCAAAAGTTTGGACACACCTTCTCATTCAGTGCATTTTCTTTATTTTTATTTCTTTCTACATTATAGACACATACTGAAGACATCAAAACTGTGAAGGAACATGTAATAATGGAATTATGTAGTTAACAAAAAAGTGTTAAACCAGCCAGAATATGTTTTATATTTTAGATTCTTTGAAGTTGCCACCTTTTGCTTTGATGACAGCTTTGCACACTCTTGGGATTCTCTCAGTGAGTTTCATGAGGCAGTCACCTGGAATGGTTTTCAGCTAACAGCTGTGCCTCATCAAGAGCTGATTTGTGGAATTTCTTGCCTTCTTAATATGTTATATGAGACCATCAGTTGTGTTTTGCAGAAGTAGGGTTGGTACACAGTTAACAGCCCGATCTGACTACTGTTATAAACCATATTATGGCAAGAACCACTCAGCTAAGTGAAGAGAAACGACAGTCCAGCATTACTTTAAGACATAAAGGTCAGTCAGTCCGGAACATTTCAAGAACTTTGAATATGTCCTCAAGTGCAGTCGCAAAAACCATCAAACGCTGTGATGAAACTGGCTCTCACGAGGACCGCCCCAGGAAAGGAAGACCAAGAGTTACCTCTGCTGCAGAGGATAAGTTCATCAGAGTTACCAGCCTCAG
>JBBMJY010000004.1:2358857-2372302 GCA_037833715.1 Toxotes lorentzi
ACACACACACACACACACACACACACACACACACACACACACACACACACACACACACACACACACACACAAAGTAACATATCCACTGCAGCAGGCTGTATAATAAGACAAACTGTATTTAATCAATGTTCTCTATCAGGTTGTAAGTTAGTTAGATAAGAAAAAACCCTCCTCATCTGGATTAATACCTAGATACAAGCTTTAAATGAAAGTTGTTCAAACATCAGTAATGCAGATATTTTCACAAACACTCATTTAAAAATACAATACAATATAACTGCCATATTTTAAACAAATAGCTTATTGTTCTGAGGCTTGTTCTGAGGCTTGAATGTTGTCCCTCAGTTGTAAGTCAGATAAAAAGTGTCTCTCAAATAAGTAAATGTAAATGTAAAAATTGGCTACCTTCCAAAAACATTCTTTTTTTTTAAATATTTCATTTTTCTTATATATTTATTTGAGTGGAAAAAATAAAAACAAGAAGAATTTCTGTTGTAATTATGTGACAATTATTTCCTCCCTCAAATCCTTCTTTCCTTTCCCCATTTTCCTTCTGATGATCAGTGCACCTGCTGCACATCAGCTGCAGTTCATACATTCTCACATAATTGACAGATTACATTTATCTCCAAAACAGCTGCATACACACATGCTGCAACCACACACACACACACACACACACATAAACACGCACACATGCACACAAACACCCAGATGCACAAAACCGACAAAGCTCATTTGATTTATCATAATATGCTTTATCTGAAAAGTAAGTATCTTATCTCCAGATAAAGGCAGGAAAGACAGAGCAATCCGTTCAGTGGTGGAGCAGGAAAGGAGGCAGGAGAGAACTAAAGCCACACGAAGTGGGAAATGGATGAGTCGCTGTGTAGACTGGGAAAAAAGAAAGACAAGAAAAATATCAGACGATAGGGAATGTGGAGACATGAAGGCTCTATGGTGAAAGGAAGGAGCAACCTGGACTGAGGACTCAAAGCGTGGAGACAGCTGCTATGTCTAATGGAAACCTACTACTGGAAACATAAGTTTTACATTATGGAAAACATGCAGTTCCTGCAGCTCTACTTTGTTTTCCTGGAGTACAGAGTTGTTGGTGCGGAGAGACTGAGACACAAACGTATGCATGTATCGTGACTAAGAGGGAACTCTGACTGTGAAGAACATTCTGGGTTTATATCAAGCTCTGAAAGCTGCTGACAAACTTTTTATAACTAATTTACTTAGTTTTTAAATTATGACTTTGAAATGATGCTTTCTTCATGTTTTTGTGTCTGTTACTAACTTTTTTATTTTTTACATTGAAGTATTGCAGTAATATTGTAATCAGTGGCCAAATGTGGATTGTGAGGTGGGATCTTTTTAAATCAGTACCATCACTGTTGTGACTTATTTTATCTGTTAAAAACAATCATGACACTGTCGACTGGATTTTGATGATGGTGATCCTCACCCAACAGTGGAACAGCTCGTCTTGCAGCTGCAACAGTAAATAGGGAAGTAGGGAAGAGGACTGAGCTGATATAATCCCTGCCCGACTGCCCTTCCCCCCTAAAGCTGGACTCATGGAGACACATCCAGAATGATGCAAGCAAGCACTTTATTTTAAGCCTGAACAGAGTTTGTGCTCTACACGTTGTGGGCTGACCAAGACCTGAAAACCTGGGAATTTGGGAATTAAGAAGGAGAATATGTTAGTCAGGTGGACAGAGGGAGAGGGAGAGAGGAGGCCCAGCAGGTACACAGAGGGAGGGAAGGGGATGTGAGAGGGATGGGGGAGAAGCAGGTGAAGGGGCAGAGGGTGGGGGAGGCTCCGCTTCTCGTCCCCACTGACACACTGCTGCAGTTAATCCAGATTACAGTGTCTAAAACAGGTCGGCTAAATCTGCAGGCCAGCCAGCAGTACAGAGGCTGCTGTCAACCCCAATCACTCACCACACACACACACACACACACACACACACACACACACACACATGCACGCACGCACACAGACACACACTATAGTAATCTCCTCTGTGCAAACCAGGTGTCAGCAGCAGCTCAGCATAGACCAGCACTAACCAGTCCACCAACCCCGCCCCCACCCAGTCCAGTTAGGACTCTACAGTTGGAGCTCCATACTGTCACACTGGACACACACACACCATCATTGTGCATCTTTTCCAGTTATCAGTTATTATCTTTATTGAGACATTTCCTTCACTGATATAATAATGACTGTATAGACAGTATTTTTATGCTTCACACAGACATGTAATGACTAAAGTGCTTTATAACACAGGATTTAAAATGTTAGTATTAACAGAAATCAAAAGTGACAATAAAGTGTAACATTAAGTCTATTGCACTAAGCACCATGTTCAATGCTCAGTTACATTGTGGTTTCAAGACCACGTACATGCCCTTCCCTAGTTCAGGATACAGTCGACAGACAGAGAGAGGGCTTGGCACTGGTCCACATTGAGATTCAGACCCATGACATAGTGAACATGTTTGTACCTTCAGCTTGCTGAGTCATCATAAAGCTCAATATGACCTTGAGATTTAACATGTCCTGTGTCAGTGAAGCTGACTGAGGGAGGAAGGTGCACCTGAACACCTGTAAACGTCACTGATTTGTGACTGTGAGACAGTTCAGGTAGGATCCTCTGCTGCACCTGCACTGTGGAAAAAAAAGGTGATTTGATCTGTGCTGTCATGTCAGCTGTGTCAGTTAACAACCATACTAATAAGAAAGACAGAAAGAATGAATGACTGGATAATGGCAATAAACAGTAAGATTTGGAGACTCCAGGAAGTCACTGCTCTAGGCTCAGAACATAACAACCCATAAAACCACTGTTGTTTTTACACTAAATACATTAAACAGTGAGATATAAAGTGTTCATCAGTCAGCTTTAAAGGTGCAGGCAGGTGGATTCTGTTACCTTTGTACTGAGCCAAGCTGGATGTTTCCTCTGCCCCTAGTCTTAATGCTAAGCTAAGCTAACCACATCCTGTCTCTCCTTATGTGTTTTATTTATTGTTACTTTACAGTGCAGAATGATTTCATTTGACATTCACCTGCCGAAGCAACCCTGTTATGTCTATACAGAGCTAATCTGTAACAGCATCTTTGAGAGAAACTTAATGCAGCCTGGATTGTGTTTTTCATCAACATCATGAGAAACAGTTAACTGACAAATCTGTCAAGCCACAAAATGTTAATATTGAACATTTGTAACTGTTAATTCATCAAAATATCTGATCTTTCAATACAGTGTCCACGGGTAGCAACTAATTTAACTGATCCATTAATATAACTGAGAACAAATGAGTACAATGTAGATGAAGGAAGAAAGGTTCTCTTCTTCATTGTCTTCTCCGTTCTTCATGTTCTTCAGGCTCCGTGCTTCAGCACATTTGAAATAAGATAATGGACTTTGCAAGTTTCAGCTTTAAGGTGTATTTCAAAGCAGAGGGAACTGTGTAGGAGACATAGCCCTCAAAAGTAATTGGACACCTGACTACGACATGTTTCTGAGGCAGATGTTTGTTGTTTCAGAGTTGATAGAGTTGACAGCTGCCACTGAGACTGAGGTGAAGGTGTCTGTCAGTATGAGGAGTAAAGAGGTGAAAATGCAAAGCAAGACAATTGCTATGAGGTTATACAGTAAAAACCTATCAGAGAGATATCAAATGTAGTTGGCCTGCCACAATCACTAGTCGGGTACTTCCTAAAAACGCAGGCGCACACAGGAAAACTGTTAAATGAGCTTGTAGACCCAGGAGCACAATGTCACATCCTGTTCCTCAGTTCCCTCCCTGCCCTGTCTCCAGCCCCTTCTCTCTTCTCCTTGGCCATGCTCTTCCCTTAGTCTCCCTGGACCTGCCTTTCTCTAGCTGTCCCCAAGACGTCCTTGGACTCCTTCTCTCAACAGGTGACTGCTCACACACCTGTTCCCACTTCTCATCAGCCCTACCTCATTCCCTTTTCCAGTTTACACCAGTTGACTCCCTTTGTTCCTCGTCAGATTGTATGTATGTATGTATATGTATGTTCCTGTGTGTTTCCCTTTGTGCCTGTTACCTGAGTGTAGTTTCCTGTTGTCTGTACCTGTCTATGTGCTCGTTCATCCATCGGCCTGTAAGCCTGGAGTTCCTTCACTGCATCTACTCGCCTGTGTGTCTGAGTCTGGGGCCTCATTGCTCCGAAACACCACTGTGACACAAGTCTTGTGGATGAGCAGAAAATCATTGGCATGGTGAAGAAAAACCCCTTCATCACTGGACACCAAGACTTCATGACCACGACCTCAGAGGATTCACCACAAGGTCACTTTTATGTATTGTGTGGGTGATGCAGAGAACCTGAGTACGAACAGCCATCACAGTAATTCATGAGGTCGATCGTGCTCTTACAAAGCCAGTGGATGCCTTTGTTGTGTTCCCTGACCACTTGTCCACGCACTCCATAAAAGAGGGCTTTTATGACACAGCAGGTGAACATTAACCTATGTGACTATTTGATCTATTAATAATGTGGACCCTGTGATGTATACTGTTGTATATTAAATACAGCTCCATTCACTGGGTTCCCCAGAGTGATTGGTGCCATAGATTGAACCCACATTCCCATCTCTGCACGTCTGTGTGAGAATGAAGCAGATCATGTGACAAAACTTTCCCTTTGGGAATAAATAAAGGACACAATCTATTTGATAAATAAGGATATTCAGAAAATTCAGTAGCCTGGATAATTAAACTGAATTGATTTTAGGACCTAAATAATATTATTTATATTCACACAGCACAGGTGTCACAGTTGGACTGTCTTTCTCTCCACCATAGAGTCCTTTCAAATGCACATTGATGCTACATTGACTATAATGCTGTTTTTCCTAGGGAAGCATTGCTAACCCCACATGTTTTTGCAGATGACCTGTGACCACCACTGCATGGTTACCAGGTGATGTGACCTGGGTCAGTCCATGACTCCCGGATCTTTAGGGAGTCTGCACTGTGCCATAGATTTGAGCAGGGTATGGAAACTTTACACTGTGAGCAAACAACCCCCTGGTGTGGTGGACCCCATCACCCTACACCACCCTACTGGCAGGGCTGTGAGAGAGGCCATCACACTGCAGTTTTCTGCCTAAGAAGCACAGACTTTTTTTTTCTCCCTTTTCATTTACAAGTCTTCAAATTATCTTTTGTTCTCCTGGTCCTGTTAACAAAAGGAAAATCTAATTTAGATTAATAATTTCCCATGCCTGGAAATAAATTAAGTTACCTTCCTTTCCTACTCTAGTTCCTTCACATCAGAGTTCACTTTTCTCATTTCATTTGTTTTTTGTTGTCTGCCTATTTGTTTTGCATTCAGATAGGTTTTTATGTCCAGATCTAACATCATCCTTACATTTTCTGCTCCAACCTTAAATAAATAGCACATAATACAGTTGCTTTAACATGTAAGCATCGTGCCTTTGCCAGGCTCACTTGAAGAAAGGTCCATATGTCACTGTGACTAACCTGTTTAAATTAAGGTTAATTCATTACCACTCATGATCCTCATGGAGGAGGAGGAGGCCACAGGTTCAGGGGGAGAAAGATTTTCCCTCTTCCTGTGAAATTAACATCATAGTAATGGAAGCAACTGATTCATTTCAGTGTAGAGAGCAGCTGAAGAAATGATCAGTCCCATGAGCAGACCGAGTAAGTAAAAATAAATCATTTATAATGATTCCTCACTACAACCATCTGTGTTACAGAGGGAAAACTGAAAACTGCATGAAACTGGTAACAAAGGACTAAAGTGTCCCAAAGCTCACTGAGCAAACAGACACTGTCTCATCATCAAAGGTGTCCACCTGAGAAAATAAGGTGAAAGGTCTATTTATTCACTGTTATCTCTGTATGGGACAGTGTGTAAGTGGGTGGTGGCAGTGACACCAGTGTTTCCCCATCAGCTGTAGAGAAAGTATGTACCACTAGTAACTCAAATCACTGCAGTTCTCCTTATATTGGATTTCCTCAGTCTATAAGAAAATTATACTCAGTTCAGTCCAGAATTTTGGACCTAAAACTGCACTGGATACCAGAACCTTTAGGAAAGTACGGCTCTTTTTATTTGTCACAGTAACACAGCCTTACACAACCCAGCACCTTCTTAAATCAGCTACTTTTATGTTCCTACTAGAACTCTCCAGTCTTCCACTGACTTTCTTTTAGATGTTCGTGGAATACTCTCCATCTGGAAGAAGTTTTCAAATATTTCGTCTAAGTAGTTCATTGGTGTGACACAGGTGCCACCATGTGTGAGGTGTGAAATTCAAAATGTGAAAGTACTGGTGATATACAGTATTAGATACAGTTAGATCTCCAATCAAAAAAAAAAAAAAACAGGCAGTAAAAATACAATATTTCCCTCTGAAATATGAGGGAGTAGAGGTATAAAGTAGCATAACATGAAAAGACTCTGGTAAAGTTGTGTTTAAGAATAGCACTGTAGGAAATGTACCAAGTTACTTTACATCAAACTTGGCATTTTTAAAAAGAAATTTAAGACCTGTCTTTAAAACCTGGTTTGTCCTGTAATTTGTGGTAGTACTACCTTGTCAACTATCATATTTTGGTATTTTTTCTATTTCTATATTTTTCCTATTGGTTTTATTGTTATTGCTTTCAGTGTTACAGAGTATTACATCAAGTATTTTACTTAATGTTACACTTTATTGTCACTTTTGATTTCTGTTAATACTAACATTTTAAATCCTGTGTTATAAAGCACTTTAGTCATTACATGTCTGTGTGAAGCATAAAAATACTGTCTATACAGTCATTATTATATCAGTGAAGGAAATGTCTCAATAAAGATAATAACTGATAACTGGAAAAGATGCACAATGATGGTAAATCTGGTTTTACATCCATATAAAACCTGTGCGTGTGTGTGTGTGTGTGTGTGTGTGTGTGTGTGTGTGTGTGTGTGTGTGTGTGTGTGTGTGTGTTGCAGTGTGAGGTGAGGTGTGTCAGAGTGGAGGATGAGTGATTACAGTGGACAGTAATCCTGCAGATGGATTAGCGGGTGGTATTAGGAGAAGTGGAGGTGTAGCACACTGCCACCTCTGAACTGTCACAATATGGAGCAGCAGCTCTCAGGGCCTCACCTCCTTCTGTTTCACCCCAGCAACTCTCAACAACAACACTTTTTTTCTTCTCAGTTTTGAAAGTGTTTTAAGTTATGTTACAGCACAAAAATCAAAGGTGTCAAAACTTTCTCACCTGTTTCACCAATGATATCCTTTCCTTGTGTCGTGTCACTCATGCTTTCACTTCTGCAGTTACGATGCATTAACTAAAGTTTGAACTGCCTCATATTAAATGTGACCTCATGTTAGTGACTGTCACTTTAAACAAAAGTCTAAACCTTTTGAGTTGTCAGTTATCTATATTCAGCTGCTGTAAACTATGACTGTCATATTTATTACAGTAGCAGATGGTGATAAATCTGCTCTTCATTGAAACTGAACATGAAAAGATTTGTTTTGATAGTGATATAAGGGCTTAGTTAGGAATTACAAATCTTATGCAACAGTCTTTTCTGACCTTAAACAACCTTTTACACTGTGCATCTACTCCAATAGTAACAGGCGAAAGAAATGTGTAATGTGTGGAAGGGTTTCAGACATCAAGTGACTGCTAAGGAACAACACCCCTTCACTGGTATTTCATATACACTGTTGCCCATAAAGTTGGAATAATTTTGTTTTCAGGCACATTCCTCTTTTTATCCCTATTTATACACATCGATAATCACAGGGGAATGTGACAATATTTGAATTTATAGATTCAGTTGAGGTTTGGGCCATTTTAACTTAAGAATTGACCTCCAGAGGAATACCTGTAGATGTGTGATATTCTGGTTTTAGTACTGACTCCGAAACAGAAACATTATCAAATGTTTGTTCTGTGTTAGCATCTTTGCCCACTTCTTTCCCCACCTGTTCTTCTCTACATGAGGAGATGTGGTGTGCAGCTGCTGCCAAACAGCTCAGTTACTGTTGTTGTTGATCTTACGTGGATGCAGCTCCCAGCCTCTCAGTATTCCAGGTTTATGTTTTCTGAGTACAGAGTAAACAGTAATCACCTGAGAGGTCAGAGTATGTAATCAGACAGTGATATTTCACTGCAGCTTACTGAGGACCAATATATCAAACAAACTACAATCCAGTATAGGCCCCTTCACATTGTCTGAATGTTTGTTTGTTTTCTTTGTTTTGGTAAAGTTTAAAGATTGACATCAATTCAATTTCAGATTATTCAGACACAGGATTTTCTGACAGAAGAGCCAGTGTCAACACTGTCCATAATGTTTATTTGGTGTCTCAAATAGTTCATTGTGTTAAAGGTTAGTGATGGATCCAGTGAAAGAAAGGTCTGCTTGCCTCATCTTTACCTTGTTTGCACCTCAATTTCACATAATTTAAATGGTGTTTCTCCGTGGTTGTAAGTCTCGTATGTCACACAGTCTTATTCTGTCATTGAATTTTGACCTGAGGATGAGGATGTGAGAGTCCCGTGAGGAAACAATCGGGCAGAGTTTTTCAGACTCACTGTGTCAGATGGGAAAAGCACTGGCTGGCAGGGTGTGTGTTAGGTAAAGTTTAAGCTGAGCTGAAGATGACGCTCATCCCAAGCTTGGCAATGGACTGACTTACAGTGTAGGTTTCTCCAAAAGTCTTCTGTGACACTATTTTGCTCATTTACATTCTTAAAACAGGATGACAGGAAGCCGATGAGAAACAACAGATGAGAAGAAAGTAGAGATTCTTAATTGTGAATTTAAAAAAAAAATCCATTATTTTTTCTCCCTCTTTAAAGATGGGATGATTTTTTTTTTTATTTTTTTTTTTTGATTACTTTTTGCTGGACTGGACACATACATTTGCTTTACATCAGTGTAAATCCAGCAGCCTGGAAACTGGGTTGCTGCTTATCTTGAGCCAACGTGCGTCTCGTCAGGAGTAAAGCTGACCAGCAGGAGGGTGACATGCAGTTTCTCTCTACAGTCAGTTTAACCTGATGAGTGAGTTTCCACTGACATCTGGTGGACAAACGCCTTAATGCGAGAGGCTGCTCTGTGGTGTATGAATGTTACATGAGACAGATGCAAACAGAAAATGTTAATAGCAACAACTAATTGATGACAGAATCACTTTAATGTGAACAGTTCTATATGTATAGAAACAAAGCAGTAACCACTGGATGGCAGGAGTCTATTTGATGAATCAAATCTGTCATTAATTTACAGAGTGAAGAAGAAAACCTGCGCTGCCTTCCAGAGCCTCGGGTGTCTTGTGTATTTTAATAAGTCCAAAATAATTTAATGTCATAAATTCAAGTGCAAAACAAAATTAGAGAAAAATAAGTAAATTAATTAATAGGACGAAATATGAGGTGTAGTCTTTAATCTGAACACACTGAACAAGCCTTGTTTTTCACCTGGTTGGACGTTTAGGAGCACTGAGTTCAATATATCCGATGATCCTGAACGCAACTCCGCTCAAACCCGGATGTTTTGCTCCCTCTGTGTATGGTTCATACATGGAAGTTATTTAGGAACAGCCAGAAAAATAACGGAGATAAAATTTCATTTTTGTCCTCAAAATACAACCGTCGTTATCACGCTGCAGTAAACCAGCTGTTTATGTGTGTTTTTAAATGAATGGCCGAACGTTTATCTCGAGTCTATCGTGAATAGAGTCCAGGAGCAGGGCAGCGACCAAACCACCATGAACGCTTTACTCTGTTCACCTTTGTGATAAAGTCAGTGAGCCCAGCTTCACCCTGCAGGATGCTCCGTGAGCTGTATCCCTTCGTGGAGGACAGTTTCAGCCGCTTCCCGTCGCAGAGTAACATCTACGGGCTGTGTCAGGCCGGGGAGCAGGAGCTGTTAGCGGCCACCCTCAAAGGGAAGGTGGTGTGTTTCAGATACCAGGAGCTGCAGCAGAAAATCAGACCTGTGGCCAAGGAGGTCCAGTTCACCTATATACCAGGTACATACCGGCAAACCTGAGGACACGAAGGTCTAACCATAGCACAATAAGATCAGGTAGTTCCATAAAAAACCTCTTAAAAACTGGATGAGATCTCATTGTGGACTGATATAAACACATGTAGGTCAGTTGTTCCTTTAGAACTGTTACTGTTAATACTTTTAAAATCTGATTTTATTGTAAAACGGAATAAAGTGGAACATGGACCTGGAATATCTCCTACTGATCTGGTTCAATTTGAAATCATATCACTGATGTATTATACCCACTACATATTGTGTTCATACACAGTACGTTTACTCCAGTATTATACTGAAGAACAAAAGTGATTGAAAGTGACTTCTTTACTTACATTATTTACATTAGATGCCATTTAAACTTACTTCACACAAATCAAAGGGAAACACTGTACTTTTACCTCCACAACATTATTTGACATCAAAGTAGTTACTTTGTGAATTAATATGTGACATGCAAAAGAAATGAGGAGCTTAGAAGATATTTCTATAGATTAAATAATTCATCAGTGTATAAAATGTATAAAATACAGTAAAACTCCCTTTAGCAGACGCCTGTGAAAACAGCTTCTATTATCAGACTCTGCACATCTTTCTGCACCGTAATGCTCAAACATGTGAGTGAAGTAAAAATAAGTAAAATGCATTTTTGACAGGAGGAGGACTTAAATTGAAGGATCTGAATATTTCCTCACTACACATATATAATATCACACATATTAAATGTGACAGAACCACATTTAAGCACAAAAACAAAATAAATAATCATAATTTCAGAATTCCGATAAGTAAATAAGAACACGATTCTAAAACAAAATTTAAAATAATAGTGAATTATAGTGTGTTTCCTTAGGGTTGAAGGTACTGGCTATATATTTATGTAAAGGATACACTAAACTAAGCCGTCAAAACAGATATTGTTTTGAACGTAGAACCCTTATTGACTGCCTTCTATAATGTTATATAAGGGCAAAATGAAACCAACTAGAGAATAACTGAGACCATCCATGAACTAAATGAGTCTGCTGACTCTGCTTCTGTCCCAGTGGGCCTCATTCCTCTGTTGCAGGAAGCTCAGATAATCTGATGTATGTAGGTACAATACGTTCAGATGTCTTTTCTAGATGTGCTGAGCAGTGATAGTTTCTTTCCTGAACTCCCGTCCTCCTCTCTACTCCTACACTGTATCACGCTAAAATAAAACAATGATGAAAACGTGGAGCTCACCAATTCACATGAGGCCAATTTTGGTTATGCAGTTCAGAGTAATCTCACCCTGAAACTTCGGCTGCAGCAGTGTTGTCCTCCATGTGTGATCCTGTCCTCTTTCTATAGTTGATGCTGAAATTGTGTCAATTGATGCCTTCAACAAGTCTCCACCCAACAGAGGCCTGGTGGTGGGCATCACGTTCATAAAGGTATTGTCATGTGAACATTCAGCAGTCACATACAGTGATAGCAGCATTGTTACTGATGACTGGTCTCCTGCAGGACTCTGGAGACAAAGCCACTCCGTTCCTGAATATCTACTGTGACTATGAGCCCGGCTCAGAGTTCAACCTGGAGTCTATTGCGCGTGAGTGAAGCAGTATCCAGATGTGCACAGTTCTCTCTCATTTCTCATGCTGATGGCAGAGTGTCTCTCTGAACAGAAAGCTGTCTGAATCTGGAGCTGCAGTTCACGCCCTTCCAGCTGTACCACACAGAGTAAGTTTGCTGTAGCGGAGCAACACATACTAAGTGCAGAAGCATTTCACAGTTAACTTGGTTATTAACCCTGAGTTTTCAGTCTCATAGAGACAGCTGTTCCTAAGGGATCCCAGAATGAACAAAATACAGGACTGATATTACAGTGAAAGTACAACAGGGAACAGTGACATCAGTACAGACCAGTAAACAGATGTTGTATGTCTGTCTGTTCCACTGGACAGATAATTCATGTTCACACGCTAATCAGTTTTCCACTATGGCTCTAAAACTTGAACTCGGTGATACAACAACAATAAGAGACAGAATGTGGCCCAATGAAGCTGTGTTTACCTTAACACATTTCCACTGCCTGCAGTTCTCTTCTCTACATCACTATCTACAGCACATTATGATTATTGATTATAATAGATTTTAAAAAACAAACAGTTCAAGAGCAGCTGCTTTCCAGTTCTAGCAATCGAACAAGTTAAAAGTCAACTGCAGCTTGAATCCTATAAAATATTATATATAATGAGATACTGCTTCTAGTATTTGATAACTTTTATTTTTATTTCTTATTCTCTTGACTTTTCCCTGCAGTTAATCAGTTTACCCAATCTGTTGCAACAAGTTGTTACTCCCATTATTACCCAGTGTCTCTGATGGTATCACTGTTTGATCATGTATGAAATTCTCTGCTCCTCATCTGATGGTGTGGCGTGAATGGCTGTTGAGAACTCCTGTGACATTTTAATGAGATTTTTTTTTTTTGCCGGCATTCATGCATGAGTATTGGTGTTATCAGTGGGGTCACCTCACATCACGTCTGTCAGCTGCTTCCAGACAGTATCTGACAGAAAACATCATGGAGTGTGTCTGGACATTAAAGGTCAGTAACCGTTTTTCTCTCTGACAGAGTGCAGTGTGACGATGGAGGCAGTGAGACGGTGTTTCTGCTCAGTGGCCACGACCAGAGGATCCACCTGTACAAAGAGGTCAGTTTAGACACTGGATGAACTCCTCTGTGTGTGTGTGTGTGTGTGTGTGTGTGTGTGTGTGTGTGTGTGTGTGTGTGTGTGTGTGTGTGTGTGTGTGTATCACAGATTAGATTTTGATCCAAACATTTATCTTTTAACACTTTCACTGGCTTTTTTCAGAAATATAATAATATCATTCAGTAAATTCATGTAATTCACTTAGTGTAGACAGAGTTTGCCCAGTTGTATGTATGTAGATGTTCATCTTAAGGACTCTTTCTCTGTGTTGGCTTAAAAATTGAGATTCAAAGTTCATCCTTGATCATGAAAACAGCAGCTGACAGATATTTTTTTCTAGCAGGACAGATGAAACATGATAGTGATGAGTTTTGCAAACTGTAGCAGATGTCCACTTTTATTCATCATGCAAACATCAGAGCATCACTCAGCCTGACTCACCTGTTCCCAACAGAACGCCTCCCTCCACCAGTTTGAAGAGCAGCCAGTGGAGAGACTCTTCCCTGAACTACAGCAACTGCCCAGCAAGTTAGTCTGTGCGTCTGTTAGCTGTGTGTGTGTGTGTGTGTGTGTGTGTGTGTGTGTGTGTGTGTGTGTGTGTGTGTGTGTGTGTATATATACACCCTCTCTGTGCAACAAAGCGCGACCACACCTCCCTTTTACAAAAAACCCCTCCACACATACAC